>CM070032.1:133359000-133385646 GCA_036250615.1 Ptychadena robeensis | reverse complement strand
AAATGCGTTACACGTTTATCCAGTTTTCGGTACAGACATGCAATAACTACATCGACAGAGCTATAGATGGGTCTGTGGTCTGAATCGACTCCGAGCGGGGGGTTTCGTCTAAATCACAAGGACTCATCAGGGAGATTTTGTTCCCAAGAATCTGAACATCCAAGTTAGGATCATATTTATCTGCTCAGTACAAAATAACAAAGGCCATTAAAGTAAAGGAATCCATATCAAAGTAACAGGCTTGAACTACAAAGGGGGAACAAAGTCAATGTTTAATTAGTTAAAAAATGATTTGGTTATTGTGCTCTAAAGATAGGGCGGAAGCCAAAAAAAAGGGGAAAAGAAGGGACATATATGCTATTTCAAAGTTGGTTCTGGACACAGATATAAATGGCACATCCAAGTAAACGTAGACAAACCAGGGTACTCACCTCATGCGTTGCGTGTGCTGGCGTGTACCGGCGGGCGGGCCAAGCCAGGCAGGGCCACGGTGAGGCAGACTCCAGTCACCCAACCAAGGCGAGCAGCCCAAGACAGGGATCCCCCCTACTAGGCACCCCCTAAGAGTAGAGTGGTCCGGGGGTGTGCCACCTGTCAGGGTCTAGGGAGAGAGAGAGGTAAACATGGGTCCAGGCATAAGAGACAGGTGTTACAGTTCCCAATGAGCCAACAATCCCACCACCCCGCATACATTAGAAAGTACACAGAGGTAGGTCCACTGCCTTGGTATGGGCCTGGGTGTGGTGTTGTCGGCGACGGTTGAGGGGTGGGTGGGATTGGCCTCCATTGGGAAAAAAAAAACTTTGGAACACATGTCTCTTAGCCCTGGAACATCGTTTACCTCTCTAGCTCCCCCCCCCCCTAGACCCTGACAGGTGGCACACCCCCGGACCACCTCTACTGTTAGGGGGTGCCTATGTAGGGGGGATCCCTGCTTGGGCTCTCGCCTTGGTTGGAAAGGGGGTTCTGCCTCACCGTGGGGCCTGCCTGCTTGCCCGCCCGCCGGTACACGCCCAGCAGGGCACGCAACGCATGATGTGAAGTACCCATGGTTTTCTACGTTTACTTGGAGGGCCATTTATATCTGGTGTCTAGAACCAACTGTGAATTGAAATAGCATATATAGTCCCTTCTTTTCCCCTGTTTTTGCCATCAAGGCCCAAATCTTTATGATCACTACATCAACCAAATCAGAACAAATACATGACTTTGTCCCCCCTTGAGCAAGCCGTAACTTTGATCATGGATTCCTAAACTTATAATGACTTGTTATTTTAGTACTGATGACAGATAATATGATACCTAACATGTGTATGTCAGATTACTAGAACAAAACTCCCTGATAGTCCTTGATTAGACGAAACCCGCGGAGTCGATTCAACCACTACGACCCATCATAAGCTCTGTCGATGAGTGATGCATTACCTGCTACCGAAAACTGTGATAAAAAGGTACACGCATTTATTTGCTAACACTCTGACATACCTCTAAGATCAAGAGAGAGCATTGTTTTTTATCGTGAACCTTTGTACATTTTTAATATACTTCTTCTTTGGTCCACCACACATTAAAGACCTTTTAAAACGATTAAACTTACGATTGGGAAACCTCACTTCTAGCTGGTTTACCAGAACCTATAAACTGGTGTTAGGGTTAAATTTATAGTACAATATGATTTGACAGTGACTGCAGAAAAAGGAGTCTATCGTGTGCTTTTTTTCTGAATTTCAGTACAAAATCTCTTAAGAAAAAGATAGTTTTCTCAATCTCAATCTAGACAAATTTCTTATATTTTCAGTAAACTCCCCTCCTCAGGTGTTTTCCCGAAAGAGATAACATGGGGGGAGGGGGGCACCAGTAAGCCAGGTGCTTTCAGTGCTGCTCCAGCCTAGGAGCTGCTCCTGTGAATGGTGCGTAATTACTGTCTTCCCCAACTTTATTTACATATATCTTTAATGTATTTAACGTTTTTAATTCATGTTGCCTTTGGAGCAATTTTTTCCTGACACTTTATTTTTCCTGACATAAAATTTTTTCATACTTTCAACTTTTCTTATTACTTTTCTCTCTTTCTAAACTATTTCTTACTTAAAATGCATTTATGTAAGTTACACTGTATTCTAAATAAGTTTGAACTAAAAATCTGTGTAGTATAATTACCTACCTTTCTCTTTAGTCACTCTCCCCTCCCCACATATACAATGCACTCCCTATACTGTACAATCACTGATGTATACATTTGTATTAAATAGTAATTTTTCCAAGGTAAATTTTTTTAGCATTCAGATACACTGAACTGCAGTTTCCACTACTTTAACCAAATTTTCAGCATATCATGTTACATAAATCTTTAGACATCAAGCCTATTACAAGTGTATTATTAATACAATTCATATCCAAAAGTTCTAACAAGAAGATGATAAAAACACATGCTCACAAGACCAGCAAAATAACAACTATTGTAGTTTAATAAATCAAGTCAGGGCTTGTTTCCACTGATGTGGATTGCTGCGGTTGTATCCGCGCGGCTGCAGCCGCTCCCGCCCGCACCCCAAGCTGTTTGTCATGCGGATGCACGCGGACGTCCGTGTGGTCGGATGCAGACTCTGGGCAGCCCCCATGTTAAGGGATGTGGTCGGTTGCGGCATTTGCATGAAAACGCAGTAGCAAGCGTTCAGAACCGCACCGCATCCACATCCGCACTCGGCCGCACCAGTGGGGCCTGGCTAAAGCTTTGCCTATGGATGCGGTCGGAGGGACGGCAGCCGCGCAGCAAACCGCATCAGTGGAACAATCTCTAACTATGAACATGGTTTTCAGTAGTAGGGCCCATAGAGACAGCAAAATAAAAAATATATCAATGTCTGTAGCCAATATATTTCTCAGTTTTATGAATAAAACTCTCTCCCAAAGACACAAAATCCAATAAAATGAGGGAATAATCCACAATTCCCATTACAATATGTATAATTGTTCCTGTTTTGTAAACGACTGTACAATTGTAGATTGCCTTCCCCCTTATTTTAGGTTGTTAATGTATTAATTGTGGATATTTTGTACATTTTAATAGCAGTTGGGATTTTCTAAAGACATCTACACACATTTCATAGGGTGGGAAACAGAAATAAGGTTATATTGATTGTTATATGTTATCTATTTTTATAATTTTATATAAAAGTTGGAATTTGTGATGAGTTACTACTACTACTTTTAGTGTGACTATTACATTTGTGAATTTTAATTAACCTCACTGCACTTTACCCCAATTATTAAGTTTGGCCTTTAAAGCCCCTATGGCCCTGGTGTATCAGGGTAAAATGTCAGTTGATGGATTTTATCCTATCATCTGTTCCTTTGGCAGCTGATAAATATTATGTTCTTCCCCATTCAGGGCCCATTCACACTATATGCGTTTTTTTAAAAGCATGAATTTTTTATAAGCATGCGTTTCTGCATATATACAAAAATGCATGCGTTTTTGACAATACATCTGCATTTGAATTTGCGTTTTTGAACAAATTAATGAAAAATGCAGGAAAAATGCTGCACATACAGTGTGAATGGTTACATTGGGTGTCTATGCAAAAACTTGTGCGGTAAAAAAAGTGAGTGTTTTTAAAACGCACTGCAACGCACATAGTGTGAAATGGCCCTAATACTTCTGCATTTTTGGCATTAAGAGATGTCTAAATTACCCCTTTTTTGAGTTTACATTGAGAGACACATAGTAGGCAGATTGTTTATCCCTTTTGCTGCCAATAGTGTAGTTTTTATAATGGCAGCTGAGCCAGCAAACCAAGAGTTTATTCACAGTTGTCCAGCTAGCTATGGTACAACAGATATCAGTGTTCTAAGTAGTTGTAAAACTGTTTGATTGCTACTTCCAGATTGCACTCATGCCACATCCAATGTAGCCTTAAGTAACCTTGAGTAGCTCCTAGGCTCTTTTGCTCCTCAGAGAATGCCAGATCTATAACAAAAACCATACCAGCAGGGTCAATGCTAAAAACAGAGGAGAAACTGCACACCTGAACCCTCCCCTGGACTGTGAACCCAGAAGTGCATGTTTTAATTCACAGCTGTCACATGACAGCAGAAAAGATGTAAACAACAAACTACATTGTATATAATTTGCCAATCAAAGAGCAGGGGTAACAATAGGGTGTAACAGTCCTCTGCTATCTTCTCAAAGTGAACATGTCAACTGATATATACTATTATCATTCTTTTTAGCTCTCTGTGTATATATATATATTTTTTATTTAAATAAAGTTTATAGCAAAAGCTCTTACATACATATTTTTTTTCCTCTGCCTGGACATGGAACCTCCTGTGCTGCATACAATTTCACTCCCCTCAAATAAGAACTTTTTCTTGTCCTAAAAACGGTAGCCTTGTACCATTTTAACTAGGGTTCAAGAATTTAACACCACCAGAGACTCCTCAAAGCCAGCAATCTTGCTCTCCCAAATCTTTCAAATTAGGTGTAAATTTTCTATTACTTGCCTACCCTAACAAAGTTTAAAAGGGTGTAAAAAATACTGTGGCAAACAAACTGCAGGTGAGAAGCTTTATTTTAGTGTCCATTCCTTATGCCCCCCATAGACATTTAGATTAGTTGTCAACTGGCAGACATCATCACTCGGCCACTGGGATGCTGCTCCCCATCCAAAGTAAGCAGATCTATATAAAAATTACAGACATGTCTGTAATGTATGGGTTCGGCCAGGAATTTACCAGCATGTTGGATTACATGCTATCCTATATGCTCCAGCATTTGCAGCTGAAAAATCGTCTGAGCAAGCGGTGGGAATGTGCATGGTGGCCGAAGAATCGGATGAGAATCAGCCTGTGTATGGCTTCCTTTACACTTGGTTGTACATTTGTGCAAAAGCCTAAAAAAAGCCTATGCATCTGCACAAAGAGCTTCTGCTTATAAAATTTATGAGTTGCCTCTTAATGCAGATCGTTTTTTTCATGCCTATAAAGCTGCATTTGCCATTGAACCATTTTTTAGTTCCCCTATTTTAAAACAAGATCCCCTTTTTTTGCATGTGGTTTTGCAAAGCCTGGTAAGGGAGGCGACCAAAGAGTGTACCCCCCCCCCAGCCAATATCAGGCCCTGAAGCAGACCTGGCCTGTCAGGGAAAGTAGGGCACTGAGCGTTAACTCTCCTTCTGAGCCAAACCAGGGTTTGGCTCAAATTATAACCCTGTTATTGGACATCGGCAGCAATACGTTCATGATATGTGTTCTTAGTGATTCTATTTGCATGATAAAATTTTATTTATTCAACCACTCTTCTATAGAGGGTGGGGTGGATGAGCACCATTGTCTAGAAATTACAAAGGAGGCTGCTGCCGGGAAGACACCATAGTCAATAAGGCTGCCTGAATCCTGCATCCCAGGGTCGTGCGAGACAGCATTCCCACCAGTTATGCAGAAGTGAGCCCTCTGCTTTGGAGCAACACCAACACAAAAGTGATTGTGTAGGCAATCATTTGTGAAGCAAAGTGGGGCATCTCTACAATTGAATCAGTAATTTGTAAAAAAATTACAAAGGGCTTTGCTGGACCCAACATATTGAAGTTTATGGAAAAAGAAGGTCTGGTGAAAGAGGTGTCATCTTACAGATGTTGAGTCTGTCAAACCAAGTGTGAGGTAGAGCGGAATTTGGGTTAACAGCAAGAAAGTGGTTGAGAAGAAAGCATAGCATGGATAAAAAGCCCAACTTAAATGGGCATAAACCTTCTCTGCATCTAATGATAAAAGGAATAAGGTCTTGATGGTGTTGTCTCTGACACAATGTCCAGGGAAAGTGTGAATTAGAGATAGAATCAAGTCAAAACCTCAATAAGCAATGTGATAGGCTTCTAATTTGAGGTCTACATTTATGAGGGAGATAGGGCAGTAGTTGGCACATCTTTTCCCTCTTTAGATATAAGGGTAATATGGGCTTCCTGAGCCTGACAGGTAAATGGGCACTCCTCAAATATTGCATTGAAAGTATATTGCAGGATAGGAGACAACTTTTGTGAGGGGGCTAGTTGTTGTTTAGTGATCTTGGGCAAGGCCATGGAAGAAATGTAGTCAGAACTGGAAGGCATAGATTGGGCTGTGGTGTGGTGTAAATTATAAAGCAGAAAAGCAGCAGATAAAGGCCTCACTAATGTTTCACTAAAGGTGAAAAATCGGCCGCTTATCGGCATGTGTATGGCAGGCTTAATCGGATGAGGGTGTGGACAAGGGCATCTCCTTTGGAATGTATTTCAGAGATTAATGTGTGGGCGCACTTTGATAGTACATTAAGTAGACAGGAGGCATCCATTTTCCATAGACAATATGCTGGAGAGTTACCTAGAAGATCCTGGAGGGCCATTTGTTTTGTAGTAGGGACTGTTATGTATCTGCATGATGAGTACAGGTGTGGAGTCATTAGATATATAAGAGAAGAAAATTTGGAAAGTATGGCAGGACTGAGTTTCCATGTCTGAGACTTTTATTAAAGTGCTAGGTTGGTGAGCGCTTAAGAGTGTCTGGAAAGTTTAGTTGGAATGTGACTGGGCAGTGATCCAACCAAATTTGGGGTCCTCTAGAGGAATTTGGAGACCAGTAATGGAGATGGTAAGATAAAAAGGTCAAAACTGAGCAGTCTCTGAAAACTCTTCAAACATCATTGTAAGAAGTGCGATCAGCATATTAAAACATGAAGTGCTAGCGCAGATACATACAGAGTCATATATGAGATCCCCCCCCCCCCCCCCCCCCCCCAAAACAAATGCACTTTCTGTAAACAGTTAAAGTTCAGTTAGGAGTTTAAGTAGGTAAGTGCAGGATTGTTGGTTAGGTAGATAAATATTTGCTAATGTTAATAGGTGGCAAAAGATAAGGCCCTTCTCTCAGGCATTTAATGTTCTGCCACAAAGGCAAAAGATAATGAAGAATGGATCTTGATGGCTACCCCCTTGGACCTCTGTGATGGGTGTTCAGCGGTAGTGTTGGATACTCTAAATCGAAAATGTTAATTACAAATATCAGCATTTCTAGAATTTGCAAAGATCTAAAAAATTGTGCTTTATCTTCGTAATCAGGAATAGTCGAGATTTATAACATCAGTACCTGGAACTACTGTGCATTGTGTTCACAATATATACATGTACAAGTCCAGATTTGCACCTGTGGAAAGTACCATGCATTGTGTTCGCAATATGCACATGTAAAAGTGGCAATTTGCACGATCACGAATTCTTGAATTTACTGCGAATAGATGGCACTCTGAGCCCTCTCTGTGGAGGATTTATTCTTTTTGAATTCTTAATTATTTATTTTTTCAATAGATGTTACAGGTGCAAACCATATATGACCCAGATATGTTTTTAAATACTTATGGTAGAGATCATTTAGAGTGGTTTTAAAAGAAATAAGAGTGTGTGCTTACATTATTTGTGTGTATGTGTAATTCAGGTAAAATGTCCTTTCCAGCACTTTGAGATAAACAAGTGGGTTTTAGGTTTCAGTTTGGGCACTCCGTCTCTAAAAGGTTTGCCATCACTGTGATGTAGAAACCATCATAGCAGCTATAGCAGGGCTATGGGGCACATAACCACAAGGGGTCCCGCCGCACCTGGCTGCCTGTTTTTGTTCTGTCTGGGCTTTTCTGTCACTCCCTGCTGGATTCGGCTGGTGATATGGAAATAAATTTGTCTTGTGGACAATTTAGTAATTTTTTAACTGAGATGGTAGAATTTATTTTTGAAAATCTCATTATATGAACATGGTATCTTTCCCCAAATTGCTGGACATGTAGAAAATGGCTGAAAGAATATTATTAAAAAAATATTGCTTTAGCACTTGTAGTTTTTTTGCAGTGTTCCTCTAACCCATCTCTATATCTACTAATTACACCAGATGAACATATGAATTAGCCCTACATAACCAGGAGAGGGGTGATATGGAATTCTTTATCAGGGATGTCAAACTCTAATACTCAGGGGGCTAAAATTAAAGACGGAGACCAAGTCCATCAAGAACAACAACAAAATGGAAAGTGAGTCTCCTGAGTAAATAATGTGGACTCTTTGTTTGTGGATACGATAGTCTTTCTCTCATTAGGTCACATTGAAGGACAACATTTCACAGTGGTCATATTATATGGAAACATAGTGAGTGACAACAGCAATGGTCAAAACATTGGAGAAGCATGGAAGAGGCAGAAAAACAACAGGGCAGAGGAAGACACATGAAACAGGGGAAAATTAACAGGGAAAGAAAGCAAGAAAAGGGGGAGACAATTACATCCAGATCCCCCCCAAAAAAGGAGAAACAGAAAAAAAAAGCACAAAAGAACTTCCTCCAGATGAGGAGCCGTGGAACCACAAAGTGAATTGATCCATGAAAATATCTTGAAAATCCCAAGATAATGGGATATAAAAAATTCTAATCAAGTGGTTTGTCATAGGGATTTAGGCCCAGATGGATCAACAGGGAAGGAAGGGAAATAAGGAACAGAGATGGGTCTGAATGAAGATGGGTAGAAAATGCCATATAGAAAAAAGGGGGTATTCTACTTTAGAGCATAAAAAAACAAAAAGATTTAAATGTGAAAATGTCAGACCTTTATATATATATATATATATATATATGCATGTGTACTCAGTACCATGTTTGGGCCCCTTTTGCATCAATTACTACCTCAATGTCTGTAGATGCTATAGCAAGAACAGGACACTTCAATGCAACATCATCCTCTTTGGTCTTCCTCTAACTAGATTGTCACCTCTTCAGTCCATCATGAATGATGCTGTTAAGACTAATTACTCCTCTAACTCCTCATCTGCTGCTCCTCTCTGCAAATCACTGCACTGGCTTAAAATTGTCCAGAGAATTAAATTCAGTTCTGTGTGTTGCTTTTATATCACTCCACACCCCCTGTCCCACTTACATCTCCAACCTGGTACACAAATACACCCCTAACCACCCCCTCCGCTCCTCCTTACCTACTAATGACTTTCACACTCATAATCTCATCACATGCGCGGCTTTAGGACTCATCTATCTTCACTTATCTCCTACTCTCTGGAACTTTCTTCCTCACCCAATTAGACTTGCTGCTACCTTTGGCACTATTTAAAAAAGCCCTCAAAACCCACCTCTTCAGTTTGGCCTTTCCATCTTCTCATTCCTAACATCACCATGTGCTATTGCTTAGCACATGTACATTTCATTGCTTAGCGATTTTTCAGCCTAATAAATTGATAAACTGGGCTGCACATAAGTGGTCCACCAGTATGCAAATGAGCTCAACAGCTTGCTATGCGGACCCATCTTGTTGTTACTGAGCGCATTTGCATAGTAATGCTGCAGCCAGAGGAGTCTGCCTGTCAGAGGAGTCTTCCCGATGTGTTAGAAGAAGCTGTTGTGACGGCAAGTGCTCTCTTGAGTGAAAATTGGTATTGCAGCTCAAACACATTAAATAGCTGATATAGTATTCACTTTATCATGTATACACTACTGTAAGAGTAAATGTTTTAGATTGCCAACATCTTTTCAGTTTTTATTGTTAAATGTATACAATTTATGTCATTTGGATAACCGTAGGAAAACATTAATAA
The DNA here is from genome assembly GCA_036250615.1 of Ptychadena robeensis. Classification (NCBI taxonomy): domain Eukaryota; kingdom Metazoa; phylum Chordata; class Amphibia; order Anura; family Ptychadenidae; genus Ptychadena; species Ptychadena robeensis. The sequence continues at coordinate 133,376,035 of CM070032.1, read as the reverse complement.
CCATGAGACATTGCAGTTAGGGGTGTGAAATTGGGAATGTAAATTACTATTTGGACTTCTAAGGTTAGAGATTTGGGGGTTGAAAGGAAGAATAGGCATATGTTAGGCCATGTGTCCACTGCTGTTTCCCTGCGCTGTCGCAAAAAAGCATGCACAGGCACATTTTCCGCTGGATTTGTCGCAACTTGCAGGCAGCATGCCCATGGCTTAGGGTTTCGATGCCACGGGAGTGCGCCCTCTTCATTCAGCTTACCAAAGACGCAGAAAAACTGCGCCCAGACAGCATCAGGCCCTGCTTTTCCACATTCATTGTTCTTGAATGGATGTGTCTCTGACGCTGCTACAATGAAGACGCCGCATTTTGCAACTTCACATCAGAACCGAGGTTGCGCTGCTAACTTAAAAATTTATGTGCACCCCTGCTAATACAACCTTTTACCCATCCTATACAGAGGTGCAGCTTGGTTTCCCACATTACCGTACATTATTATACAGCTAAGTATATTCATTCCACTTTGTGTCTATTCTGACCAATTTGTTTTCTTTTTTCTTGAATTTTTTATAAATTATTTTAAAATAATACTTGTAATCCTTTTATTAGATCTATGATATTTTCTAATAAAAAATATCTTACCTAGCATCTTGAAAGATATACTATCAGATAATTCCTCAACATTAACATTAAATTACAATTCCTAAGTATTTAAATTCTAAAAAGTTTAAAACAAGTATACATTGGATAAGCAAATAAAAAAAATATATATATATAAAAGTACAAAAGCAATTTAAAAGTGATAAAGGGGGGTTCTAAGCTCCTCAGTCTTTGGGGGAATATGGCTACCTTTGTTTGTTCTATAACCTGGTTACCTTGTTCGACCATCCAGTCCTTCATGTATTCATGAGTAACATACAACCCGTGCAGATGCTTATATATAAAAATGGTTTACTGATAACATAGAGATGACAAAGCAATAGACATTACATAAAGTTACAGACAATACTAATAACACACTATATATCAACACTTCTATAACACAATACATAGAATACAGCACACCCAGCAGCCTCGATTCCTGCACCCCGGATGTTAAACACTATGGCTTATAAGGTGTATGTATATACAGTATATCCAGACTATACCATGTATACAGGATTAACACTTCTACCCAAACCTGACCACTAGTAAATGTACATATAGAGACTCATGCATAAACAGCATATATATCTATTAGTCTATCAACAGGTATACAATAGCAGACTACAAATATCTATATGTACACATATAAAGTCTACTAGGATATTATACTTATATACATACACACTTATAACCAGATATACTTAGCTTGCTCTTGAAGCCATGTTAATACCACCGGGGGTCCAGGAAGGAGAGAGAGAGAGAGAGGTACAGCTTCCAGGTTTGTCTTTATATATGAATTGTCCCAGCCCCCACCAACTCAAATGTCCTCCCCCATCACTGAATGTTGACTAACTGCTTACAGTGTGCCCTATCCTAGCCTTTAATATGCTAAACGAGGGACACACTGATTACTGGACATATTATATTTGAGTCTGGAACTGAGATATTTATTTCCCCTATAACAAAAAGCAATCATGTTTTTCCCATTTTAAAGATATTTTGAGAAATAGATATTTGAGAATAGATATTTTTAAAGAAAATAATCTCGAGGTAATGCCAAACAGTTTACACTTATGTTTATAAGTTAACATACCCTGGCAGATTTTTGTAGGGTGTTTAGCATTATTAAATGAAAACATCAATCATAGGGTAGCACAGTGTCTACCTCTAAGAATAATGAAAAGATAAGGCATCAAAGAATAGCACAACCATTAAAAAATTTTTATTGCATCCCATTAACAAATTAGTTTCCAGACTTATGACCTGTAGGCCTTGTGGTGTCCTGCAAACATAGTTTATGATTGTGATCAGGAAAGAAATCTACAGGACAAAGTTTTGAGGCTTGTCTTAATGCTGTCATATTGTGAGTGGATTGTTTTGTGGAATTGACACACTGAAGGCTCTTTGCTTATAACTTTAACAAGTAGCCTATTTTTGCCTTCCTTACTGCATTTAAACACATCACACTTTTTTTGGATGAAATTTATTGACAGTAGTGCATAGTCGAAGTTCAAAGTTGCTAATTCATGGTGATAGGATCATTGGAGTTGTTATTTAAAACTATCTATGTGTGTACATGTCTTTTTCCTTTTTTAACATGTAAAAATAAAATTTGACGCTTTTAAAAAATACCTGACTTTAGAAGGGACTATGCGTAATCAATTTAAAGTCAAATTTTTCTCCCCCAGCTCCTATAATTCACTATACAATAAGTCAATATTTAAGTCAATACCACAAAGCCTATATTGACTTAAACAGGACCTTATCTATATCTATATGTCCATTCTCTACCCCTAAATTTTTTTCTAATTACAATTCCTCTACAATCCCTACAATAAAATAAGCTTAAAAGAATAAAAAAAACCTGTTTAAACGTTATCGTTCCATATTAGGGACCACTATGTATTAAATATCTCCTAAATTGCTTGAGTAAAGCAGGGAACAGACGGCTCAATATTCAAGCCGTCCGATGTACCCTGCAGCAGCGTGATGATGTCATCATGCTGCTGTCAGATATCGGCAGAGCCGGGGAGACGGCTCTTTTCTCTCCCCGGCTCAGCTGAAGCTTGGCCTGGAGACCCCTTGTCTCTAGGCAAAGCATCAGACATTGGCTGTATTTAAGGTCATGTCCGATATGGCTGTTTTCGAGCGGGATTGATTTGATCCCGCTCGAAAACAGCTATGGGCACACATTTTATGGGCCAGATAGATGGCCGTGAGCGTGCACGGCGCTTGAAGCAGCCATAGATCTGGCCCATATCTGCAGGTCTGTACCCTACTTAAACGATCTCTACTTGAGTTCACAAGTCAGCAAACATCCTTAGGCAATTCTTGTAACAACTTTAAAATTATAGAGAATGCTCTTGGGCTATGGAATGGCCAGAATCATGTAGATTTTTTTAATAAATAATAGCCACTGATATAAGAAGTAATATGACAATTTATTTAATTAACTAAAACTATCAGGCACAAAAAATACTGTAAAAGAGACATGGGACAAAAAAAAGAGTGTATACCAGACATATAGTTTACAGTTGCTGGAAATAAATGCTTGTGGTAATTATCGGTGACTAAAGAAGTAAACTGTAAAACATCATTCATTCTGTTCTATGTAGAGGGCCAGGTAGGACATTGGTTTAATTGGTTGTTCAGCAATTAAAATAAGAAATATACAAAAACTGAAAACCCCAGAACCACAACACTAATTTACACAGGGTTGAAAAGACAATTCAGAGACAAAAATACTCAAAAAAAGAATCAGGTGCATACCATGGAAAATTTTACCTTTTTTAGAATACATACATATATACATGCCAATGGGATATATAGATATACTTTTTATATTTTTTTTCTTTATTCAAAGAGCCACATGTGTCAATTGGTAGTTCTCACAGTCCTAAGAGCCTCAGCATAATCATAACAATAATAAGCAATTTTACTACTAAGGCCAAATGCAAATCCCTGATGGTAATTTACATGAATGGCTTTTAATCACATATGCATTCGACCCCTGTTTGTAAAATCATCCTGCGTTAGCCTATACACCATTTTAGAATATAAATAAGTATAACCTATATCAGTAGGGGTTTTCTTAAAAACTATAAACCACTATATGTGTGTGTATTTTCAGTAACCACACCTTAAACTGAGCAACACAGATTTAAACTATGTAGACAGTGCAAACAAGCTGCACTCAATAGCAACTGTCAATACAATGAAATGTCAACATTAGCATACAATTCCAATGACATTTTGTTACCTTAAGCTAGCCACACATGGTACAATTTATCATTCAATCGAGGTTCGATTCGATTTTGTACTTCGATTTAAAAAATCGAACATCGATTGTCGTTTAATCGAAGTTCTCCACATGGAAAGCACGATAATTGAAAAATTTCGACTGAAATTAAATCGAAGTAATCCAAAATCGTCGATTGAATTCCTCTTACGATTTTAGTTTCAATTGGAAGATAAAGGGAAGTAGCCTAAAAAATCGAACCAAAAAATCGAGCCACAAAATCAATCCCCAAAAAAATCGACCAATCGACCAAAATTTTCCAACTTGTCCGATCACTTTTCAATCGACGATTGTACCAAAAATCGTTCAACGATCATCGATTGCACTATGTGGCAGTACATCGATTAATGTTCAATCGATCTTTTTTTCCATCGAAAATCGTCGATTGAACGCTAAAATTGTACCATGTGTGGCTAGCTTTAGTGCCCAACTTTACCCTATATCCATTGTGGTGTGTCTGGGACTATTGTGCAGCCTTGCATACAGTTATTTAGACTGGTTTCTGTAAATAAATTAAGTGTATCTGATTAAATGTTTTTTTTAAAATAAAAATGTGTTTAGCACACACACTTACATTACTATTGATTAGTGTGTGCAAGAAGAAAATTTGGTCAATAATATTTAAATAAATGTTATGTATAAAGAGTCTATAAAAAGAAAATGACAGGCAACATAGAAGGCTGCACGACTGACGATAAAAAGCACTTGAACCTAGTCTATTTTTAATGTAGTAATGATGGTCAATGGTAAGATAAATGGGAGTAAAAAATAAAAAAATTTCATTTATAAGAAAAATAGGCAGGGAATGAACCAGTAATAGATCAATTTGGCGACCGATTTAGGCCCTCTTTAGATTTCCACCCGATTTTTAGGGCGATTGACCGACGTGAGCATGCATGACGGTCGATCAGCTGAAAAATCCGGTGAAAATCTAAGTGTGTATGGAGGGGCTTAAAAAAATGTTTCATCCCCCTTTGCAATAATTCTGAGTTTGATGGCTAGTGGTTAATTTTTTGCACCAAAAGCAGTAATGCCCAGCCATTTTTGAAACCCATGGTGTCCTTCTGCAATACCTGCCTGCCAATTAGTTACTGTTCTCCTCAACATTAGACTTTCAACATTGCACTTTCAGAGCCGCACACTAGCCGAGTTTGGCGAGGTAAACAGGTTTCCATAGGAAAGGTGTTCTACCTTTGTCACTGGCCCTGTATTTGTGCCCTACAACACACCTTTTTAGGTCCACAGCTCAATAATCTTTCATACACTTTTATGGGAAACACAAGCACAGCAAAATACGGCACTGCTATGTTTTATTACCTGTAACTGCCACAGTTACATCACCGCTAATGAATTTGCTACTGATGAAAAAATGCCACAGAAATGGCCCTTAGTGAATTTAATTGTTTTAGTTATATTTTCCCCTTTATTGTCTTATTATTGAGGCTTAGTTCACACTTATCTAGTATGCCAACACGTGTTGCCATATAAAGGCAAAACCGGATAATGCATTTCTTCAGATTGCAGAAAGGCAGACACAATTATTTGAGTGGGATGTCTCCCTAACTGTCCATGACTCTCTGTGGATACATAGGCTACCTTTTCACCTCCTTCCTTCTCTTTGTGATCCCATTAGTTATGCATCCAGTGCTTTACTCACTTCCTGATCACACTGTTTGCCTATTTTTCAAGCATCAGACATTAGAGTTTTTAGAGTTTACACTGTACTTCTAGCAATGTATGAAGTAAAGAGATTATTTTTCCTTAAAGTTCACCTAAACTTACCTGATGAACTTTGTGTCCCTCGGTGGCATACCCCCTATTACTTGGACGATCTGTGAAAAAAAGATAAAAAAGCCTTACCTGTAAGAAGATTTGTAAAAGTCATAGCCCCTCGTCTCTGCTCTTTTGTCTTCACCACAGGCAACACATACCTCTACATTCTGTTTATCTCACTTTCAAGACAGAAAGCTGCCATGTCATAATCTGTATACACTGATATCTTTGACATTGAAAACAATTGGGTCTGGACGTAGGTATTACTGCTGCTATTAACCCCCATAAGGTTGGAAAAAAAATGGTGACTTCCACAGACCAAAGCAGAGCAGAATAGTATATTCATTTAGGATTTTAAAGTCAAGTAAAAATAAAATTTTATGTTTTTATGGTTTCTTAATTTAGGTGTGCACAAGTTAATTCATTTAGATAGTAAAACCTCAGTTCCCACCAGATCCTGTTCCATGCAGCATACATCCCCAAAAACATCAATGCTATTACATCTTTCACATTTGTCATTCCCCAAAAACATACCTTGCCTAACAAACCTTCTATTATATCACTTAAAATACTGAGTCCTCTGGTGGAAACAGACTGCTGCCACCTATCAAACTATGCAAGAGTTTAGCCCATACTTGTAATTTTTAGCATATTAATAATAATAATACTAAATGAACCCAATTAAAACATTAATATTGTTAACAATAATATCGACTGTATTAGTAGGAGGTAATTGTGATAATAACATCAATGTGGTTTATTTTTGGAGGGTCTTTTTATTGTATTTGCCTTATAGTTCATTAATTCATTTTAGATAATTATGTACTAGTAAGTTTAATTCAGTTTCTGATGATTTGCAGGGACTTTACAGGGATTTGTAGGAGTGGAACATGCTGGGTATTGCATATAGCCTACTTGGAAATAGCTAATATTGTTTTAAAGAAACAGGAGATTATTTTTTATTGCTCCTCTCCTTCTGCCCTCATGATATCACAAACATATTGGGAAGGAAATAAGTATTTGATCCCCTGCTGATTTTGTGACAAATAAATGACCAGTCTATAATTGTTATGGGAGGTAACAATTGACAACAAAAAATCCTCACAAACCCTGTGCACAAAAATTGTGCACAATGTGGAGACATTGGACATGACTTATCATGGATTCCACATGTTTTGCAAATAACATAGTGAAGTCTAACTCAAACGCATGCTTTTTGTTATTCATATGTTTACAACAACGTGAAATCTAAATTTTTTTGAGTTTCAGGAAGAAAACTTTTTTTGATTACCCTCCAAATAAATCCTACCTTTTAACTCTATATTGTTTGACTAACTTGACTAGTTACTACTTAATAAATTCAACATTCTCTTTCACAAATATATTCACAAATATTTACCTGTTCAAAAGAGAGTAGTCTATTTGTGCATTGTTATTTATGATAGTTCTTCGAATCACTATATGTTCTGGCTTCATTTTTGTTGTATGTATGCTGTTTTTTTTACAATACTGTTTTACCTATGATTGTCTGGTGGAACACTGCTCTGTGCAGAAAATGCATTTTAAATGTCATCTCTTTGACAGCTAGCATATAACTATTTGTACAATGCTACATATCTGAAAGCTTCAGTCCCCACTTATTATTGGGAGCCACACAGAGTGATTCTCACTTATGTAATCACTAGTGTTGAGCTTGAATATTCGAATATTTAGCTTTTTATATAGCAATTTCACATTTTTTGCGATTTAGTACGATTTTTTGCGATAACCTTTATTGCAATGGATCACGATGATATATATTACGGATATCGAATCTAATATTATTGCGGGTATTCGCAGAATTACACTAATTTGAATTTTGCCTAGTCGCTCATCACTAGTAATCACGAAGTTGTGGCATAGTGATCATAGGGACTACTGCTTAAAGCTTACAGCAATAGCTACTAATGTAATTGATTAATAAAGTTTCAAATGATATAACACCCTAATACATTTAAAAACATTAAAGGAGCAAACTATTCATACAGTTATTAGACCTAAAAGGAACATGTCCCAATGATTTTATATTTGAAATAAACTTTCATAGTAATCTGATTTTGAGATGCAAAAATGGCTAGATTTGGGTAAATCTTTATTAATTTTTCATTGTATTTCTCATTTAGGTCAGAAACAGAATTATAGCAACAATTCTTTTATTCATCTGCAACTCCAACCTACCAAATTTTCAGTATTGTGTATTGTCTTTGTGATGTAAAATGCCACTAAAGCAATCTGCGGGCGATTTTGTCGGCGATCGACCAGTGTGCTTCTTTGCTTGAGGAGCACAGCTGCCTACATGGAGCGACCGATTCATGTGGGCAATAATCACGATCGGCCAGAGAACGGACATGTCCATTTTTCTCAGGCTGATCCCATTACTTTGGACATGAACCAGCCCCTATCCAAAGTAATGGCCAACACACAAAGGGTGCCCATTGCTCCTCTGGGAATCTGGCGGCAGCGTGATGACGTCACACTGCAACTGCTCCCTCAAATATGGCTCAGCAGTCGCTGTGTGTATGGGGGCTTTAGAGGGAAATTGATTATTATATAACAGTTTTATATCCTTACCCATCAAAGTAGGTTCAAATGCCAATAACCAAATATTCAAAAAGAAAAAAGAGCACTGTGGGGGGCATCCTTCCAACATAAGTTAATATAACTCATACACAGATCATACATGTTTAATAAATAAGGTTTAAGAGATTGTGCAATCAGATACAGCAATAGTACATATGATATGAAATAGACAATCAACAGCAATATTGATATAGTCCATTCTGTGTATGTAACGCTACGTACACAGAATAGATTATATTAAAATTGTTGTTGATGGTCTATCTCATATCATATGTACTATTGCTGTATCTGATTGCACAATCTCTTAAATCTTTTTTATTGAACATGTATGATCTGTGTATGAGTTATTGCCATTAAAATCCAGTCTGTCTCTGACCAACTTATGTTGGAAGGATGCCCCCACAGTGCTCTTTTTTCATTATTAAAATGTATATTTACATTTCTATATCCTTCCTGCAAGTTCAATGAATACAATTGTTTCCTACTCTCCCATTAGATTAATCTTGATTCAGTTTTTTGTATGCCTTCGATTCCTACAGAAGCTTGGCAAGTCCACTGATCTTCCCATTTTTATTGATTTGTATATCTAAAAATAATTCCCTTTTTCTTACCTTCCTTACTCAATTCCTTTCTTATCCTTTTCAACTATTCATGATACCTGCAAGTTTCTTAAGCTAGCCACACATGGTACAATTTATCATTCAATCGAGGTTTGATTAGATTTTGTACTTCGATTTTAAAAATCGAACATCGATTGTCATTTAATCGAAGTTCTCCACATGGGAAGCACGATAATTGAACAATTTCGACTGAAATTAAATCGAAGTAATCCAAAATCGTCGATTGAATTCCTCTTACGATTTTAGTTTCAATTGGAAGTTAAAGGGAAGTAGCCTAAAAAATCGAGCCAAAAAATCGAGCCACAAAATCGAGCCAAAAAAAAATCGACCAAAATTTTCCAACTTGTTTGATCACTTTTCAATCGACGATTGTACCAAAAATCGTTTAACGATCATCGATTGCACTATGTGGCAGTACATCGATTAATGTTCAATCGATCTTTTTTTCCATCGAAAATCGTCGATTGAACGCTAAAATTGTACCATGTGTGGCTAGCTTTACTTGTCTAAATTCACATTCTCTTTAGTAACTTCCAGCTCCTTTGACTAAATAATCAGCACACCTTCCTGATCAACTTTAAAGTTTCTGTAAATTATTTTAAAAATTCATTTGGAGAACACTGGGCTATACATTAATGGTAAAAGAGAGTGATAAATGGTGATACATATTAAGCCTTTCTTATTCTCGCTCCTAGATGTAATGGTGTTACTTCACGAAATACATTTAGGCTGATTACTTTGCAAAGTTAATTATTTTTCTGAAATACATAATTAGGTAAGCTTGTCAAATTAGATGTAGTTTTGATGAGAACCATCCCAGTTATGTGCCAGCAAAACTTATTTTCTTGAACATGATTAGTATTTGTGGGAAGCGTACAGTCAGCAAAATGACTTTAGTGATTTATGCCTGGTATCTTTTAATTGTGGATAGAATGTGCAAAGTTTAGATCATGTCTGTGCCCCAATTATTCAACCATTTAAAAAAATAATAATTCAGCATTTTGTAGCTACCCCCAGATCAAGAGGTGAATGGAAATTTTCTAAAAGCTACGTCTGTAGGAGGACTGTAGGAGAACCCCTCTGTTCCATTTCCATTGGGCCGACCAGGAAATTTACCCAATGGTACAACAAAATTTTCCTATTCAAACACTTTACAAAGTAATATAATATATTTTCAATGAGAACTCTCATTCCTGTTACAGATCATACGAACTGATTCTCTAAGAAAAAGAGGTTTCTGATCTGGACTTTTGGGGGAGTTTTACTAAAGAAGTGGAACTACAAGATTTAAATGGATTTTTTTTATTTTAGGTGGTGAACCTTTTAAATTATTTTAAGCTGTTAGAAAAGCCACTTATTAACCTGTGTTTAAAGTACCTGCATGTCTGTCTTGGGCATTCCAGTAACTGTGTGACCTACTTTCCTGATTATGTCTATGTGGAATCCAAATAATAAATGTATCTATTATTAGTAGATGTCCATTTGAGGCATCCATTTTTAAAATGCACATGTGTGACTTATAGTCATTTTTGATTTGGAAACAGAAAATATTTTTTGGGGTTAAAGTCCATTTCCATTTAGAGCTTAAACATGTCTGATTTACAATATTTAAACGGAAGACAAGGACAAACTTGCATTGCCAATCTGAACATTAAATGCACAAACTGAAAGAGCCAAGTATGATTAACAGCGTATAAGTCACACTTACCTGTTTAATTAAGTGGTAAGAAAAAACACTAAAATAATATCTAACACATGTTATAAATAAACAATTAAAATGTAAGAAAAAAAAATATAAAGTTTATGAAAAATGTAAGATTTTAATAAAAAAATGTATTTGATGAAGCACATAAAAGCAACATAAAATTGTGAGCAAAAAAAATGCAGTTAACAAACTAAACAAAATGTGCTATTCCAATCAATCAACTTATTGAAATCAATAGTGAGTATTTTCACTCAAAACATACAATAAATGATCAGCACTACTGACATCAACAGCCTGACTAGACAGTACGGACTGCTACATTTCAGGCATTAAGAAAGTTTGACTGAAATATGTATTGTGCTTTATAGGTTAGAAATGGAAATACAAAAAGGCACAATGGGACTTTGCTAAAAAAAATATTTAGAAAACTCGAGCACACCTTGTAATTTGTATATGCTTACAGAAGGGTTGTTATAGACAGCCAATTCCCCGAGCAATGTATTATAAGGATTGTTAGTGCCACGAGGACGAAGTAGAGCATTGGTAATAAGATGATTAGCCATGGCTCCTGGAATAGCCCAATAAAAAGACAAAAAAATAAATAAATAATAAAAGTCAAGAGAGGTCAATTAAGAATATGTAAAACAAACAGGTATATATCAGTGAACAACAGCTTTAACAACAGTCCGCTTCAAAAGACAGCTGATGCTTAAAGCAACAAACAGCAGACTGACATTTAAATTGAACATTAAAGTACACATTTATTTTTTCTGAACATAGATTTACATTATATAATGTATATAAGGGAAATGTGCTGATTAGCCATGCAACGTGCATCAGTGAGACAAAGGCTGATCTATCAGTAAATAAGAAAAATATTTTAGTAAAATATATAAATCACAGATAATAAACATCTGTCCAAATTGAAGAAGAAATATAAAGGTTCTCCTGCAGAGCCTTGTCACTTTGCTGCTGTACAAATGACTAACATTACCATAAACATGAAAGAAAATGCAGAATAACACTTAACATACCAAGCAAAAGCATGCACTTTGATTTGATTGTCCAACTTTGTGACTCTCCAAGGTTGTCTTATCGCTCCACTTTTTATGTACTACATCTGTCAGCACATAATGTCTGTACAGTACTTTAACCGCCTACATACAGTTAAGTCTTTAAATATGTGAACAGAATTTTTTTTTTCAAATGTTGGTTCTGTTCTATACTGTACTGTGCAGTGCATTTAAAATTAAAGAACTTAAATGCAGTTAAACAGTAGACTTTCAGCTTTGAATCATTGGTTTAAATGAATAATTGCATAGAAATGTGAGAAACTTAAGCCTTTTTATTACACAATCACTTAATTTCAGAAGCTTAATAGTTATTGGAAAACTGACTGAAAGCTATTTAATGGGCAGGTGTCAGTTATTTCATTTAATATATAATTATTAATTAAATAATAATATTAAGCAGATATAAGATCTGGAGTTAATTTAGGGGAGTACTTGTATGTTGTAGATAAATTTTTTTAACGTAATTTTTATTGATTTGTAAAAAAGTTTTAACAATTTATCAACAATCTGAGATAGTAACAAAATGCATCATAGCTGCTCATTTAGGATCATGATAATGTGGAAGATTTTAGGGCTTGTTTCCACTTAAGCAGAATCCCGCGGTTCACTACAGGGCGGACGAAACTGCGCCCATGTAGTTGAATGGGCTTGTCCGCGGGAGCGGTCAGGGGGCGGCCGCCGCCTAAAAACTCGGTCGACCAAGTTTTTAGGCGGCGGTCCCCGCGATTCCGCAACCGCCCAGCACTGACCGCGGCCATAGAGGTGAATGGCCACCACTAAAAACCGCATGAGATGCGGTTCTTAGCGGCGGCGGTTCTTAACGCCAGCTTCCACACACACTTGGAAACAAGCCCTTACTGTGAGCAGACAAAATGTAGTCAAAGGAGCTCTCTGTGCAGGTGAAACACTATTTGAGAAATTGCTACAATATTTGGAGCGCCAAAATCAACATATGATTCATCCTGGTGAACTCAGTGGTGGATCATTGCAGAAGAAATCAAAGTGAAGAGAAACCCCTTCACAACAGCTAACCAAGTGAACAACTCTACAGGAGGTAGACATATTGATTTCCAAGTCTACCAAAATGAGAAGATTGCATGAAATCTGAATACAGAAGGTGCACTTCAAGGTGCAATCCACTCATTAGCCCAAAGAATAGAAAGGCCTTTAAAAAAACAAACATTCTTTGGACAGATAAAACCAAGAAAAACCTCTATCAGAATGATGGCATGAATAAGGCGGAGCAGCTTGTGATGCAGAGCATATGATATTATCTGGAAAACATGGCAGAGGCAGTTTGATGGCTTGGGCGTTTATGGCTGCCAGTGGTACTCTGACATTCATGTCAAGCTGTTCATAGGCATTCTGTTGGCTCAGTAGCCACATTTCATAATACAGATTGACAATAACTCAAAATATACAGCTTAAACAACCCAGGAGTTCAACTCAATTGAACTGCGATTTACTTGTTGAAGACACAATGTTTGACAGAAAGACTCTCAAACAAACAGCAACTGAAATCCTCAGCAGTAAAGGAATGACAGGGCATTAAAAAGTAGGAAACCTAGCATCTAATAATGCTGGAACGTTTTTTTTAAAAAAAGTCCAATTACCTTTGAACCCCTGTAATTAAGCTATTGTGTTACAAAAAAAACTTTAGTTTCTCACATGTCTATGCAATCAAGCTTATTAACCACCTTATTAAGGCTGAAAGTCTGCAGTTCAACTGCATCCAAGTTGTTTCATTTTTTTAATTATTGTGGTAATGTACAGAAAAAAAATGTAATTAAAGCTGCTTCTATCCAAATATTTATTGATCTAACTACATAAGGTAAAGCATTTGTAAAGCAGTTCATTAATATATGTGTGTGTGTATGTGTGGGGGGTCCTAACAGGGAGGTTAGGATCTGAAGAGAAGAAAGAGCAAGAAGCTGGTGCCCACCTACATTAGTTACAGAAGCTTTATAAGTTATTTAAAAAATTGGTATCCAAGACCAGAGTTAATAATTTGCAGTGCAAACAGGCAACTGTTATCACATGTTTATGGGTAACTTCAATGGTTAATTCAGTAAATTATAACTTTTCAGCCCATACTAGTATTAAATACAGATTAGGTAAAATAACATAGAAACAAAACAAGGCAAGGATTGGTAGAAATTGTTTAATTGAATTGCAATTATTATTTTATATGCAAACAATTGAATTTTACAATTGAAGTAGCTGAGATTAGATTTCCCAATTAAACTCAATGGTAGAGAAACCTAGAACCTCAATGTACATGAATGGTACTATTATTACAAAAAGAGAAATGAATATTTTGTACTGTGTACAGTATGCATTGTTACCTATAGGTTTGCAAATTGAACCACAAGATACTCTAGGAGTCTTTAAACACAGGCCTATATGGTCTAGCTATATTGTAAGCCAGTTGGTGCATGCATTTGTCCAAGTTTACAGGCAAAGGTATTTTGTGGTTTGATGATCATAATAAACCATTACACAAAACTTTCCCCACCTTAAATGTGACCTTTACCTAGTTCAATTAAATAAGAAACAAATCTTTTTGTTGAAAACTCAGCTTTTCTCAGAGTACACTCCTGAAGCAGACAAATTTGTAAGCTCTGCCCCCTTGGCTCCCATAAGACCTTATAAATATAACCTTATATCAATAAATATAACTCACCTTCTGGGACGGTGTTCCTTTTTATCCTCACTTAGGTTCCCATAGATTGTAGGTCCACCGAGTCTCCTACCTGCCAAAGGTGTATCTTGAGCTTATTGATTTTGTATTGCTCTCCCATTCCCCACTGCTGGACATCAGGGTAATAACTGCTAAACTGCTGGTTGCCATTGTGCAGATGGTTGGGTGCAGTGCTGTGTTATGAATGTTTTTAAAGCTTTATTTCATGCTTGTTGCAGTATCACTAGGATGGGTTTTTTTGGTTCCTGTTGTGGGGACACAGAGGATACAGCAGCAATTGTGCTGTAGATTCGTGTCTCACCGTGTTGGCTATGCCCAACCTAATCGTTGCACACCAGTGCCACTTTTTGGTGTTTTCACAAACTGACAGTGGGCAGGGCCATATACTACTGGCTCATCTTAAAAACAGATAAGTCCAGGGAAGTATAAAACTGGAGAGGCTGAAGAGGTTAAGGATGCTGAAACAAAGTCAAGATCAAGGGCAAGGTCCAAATCATAGGGACAATTTTGCTACAAGCTTAAAGCATTTTGCTTTTAGCTTGTACCTTGAAATGTTACAACTAAAAATTAAATGAATATAGGGGTTGTATTGAACCCTTATTCAATCCCAAAGGGTTAAAGCACTGTTCATTGCTGGGATAGTAGGAGCACCCACCTCTGCTGATCCCCCACCATCTGGGTCACAGATTGGCTTTTACATATGCTTATCACGTAAGTTTATCGCCTCTCCTCCCCTTCCCACTCTAAGAAGTTCCCGGACGAGAACCTGTCAGCACGGGATCGGCAGACAGGTGAGTTCCTATGGCCTGTGCAATAATAGCTAGGTTTCGGGGTCCGCAGGTTGAGGACGGAGGGGGCCACCAAAGAATGTTCAAAGTGCCGCAGGTTGGGCACCTAGGCCTTAAATTGTTATATGTAAAGCCCATCATACACCTTCGGTGATCCTATTTCCTTTTGATTTACGAATAACAATGTAATATAATGTCCTCCCTGATATGATACATCGTGATTGGAAGGTTTAGAAAGGTCCTCATATTATATGGTTTTGGTAGAACAAAAGTTGATTGTACAGAAATTGTATGGTGATGGTGTATAGGGCCCTTAGCTATGACAGGCAACCGGATTTACTAACAAATACTACAGCACATTATAAATCATTTTCAGCAAGAATTTTATTAGAATCGGATGTTACCACTTTACAAGACAGTTAGGCTGAGATATAAAGCTGTGTCTCTGTCCAACCTGGCAAAGGCCTAGGGCGCAACTTAGATGCACAGTTTATACATTTTTATAGGGCTCAGATACATCAGCCAATTACTCTGAAATAGAGGGGAAATGTACTATAATTCAGAAAGAGTCTCCCAGTATAATTGTTATAACTATATGAATTAATGTATCATTATATATGGTCAAAACATTTACATGAAATATATGTGTTTTTATATTCAATAATTAAATAAAAAAATTATTACAAATGAATAATTTTTTTCTTTTTTATTAGTGACTATTGCCAGGTATTGTGAGCTTGGTATCTTGTGTGTTTGGATTATCATTGTCCCAGTGCAATAGCAGATAGCACCTAAAGACAGAGAGGGCAATCACCCCAACAATTGTACAAGTATATAAGGGAAGTTCCTTGAAAAGGAATAGATTTTAAGGAAATATTCCATTAATTACACTGTGTTATACTATATTTAATCGATGTTAGTTTGACAGTCGATATGTTAAAAATCAATTAAGCAAACGTTGGTGGGTGTATGGTTATAGCACTTTGTTTGAAAAATTCATCATTTTTCCATTAGTAACTGGGGCTGTATAGGTAGTGTTTAAGGTTGTGGGATATATCTACGTATATATTTTGCTAATGTTATGCTAGTTATAGTGACATTACAAAAATAAATGCTTGGTGAGTGAACTGGTTTAATACTTTTTGTCAAGGTAGAAATCCTCAATAGAGGCACATGATTACAATATAAATACTACTAGCTTCAAAAGCTATTCTTAACATTTCCTTTTGTTGCAATATAAAAATTACATATCACAACAAGCATTTAGATATTGTCACAGAATGTAGAGCTAAAAAATTGGTCTCATGATTTAAAGTTAAACAAGCAAAATCATAATATATTCCTAAACCTGGGTCACATCTATGTCATGTCCCGGATTTACTGTTTATTTTCCTGGCCTGAAAAAATAGTTTGGAAACCATATCAATAAAGCAGGCAATGTAGATTCTTCTTAGATTCTACTGTAGATCGACGTCACAATGCATGGCTGGTTGTGCAGAAAATCATCCGGGCACCCTTTGTGTGCCAGTCACCCTTTGTGTGCCAAATTTGGCCGTCATTTCTTAGATCGATTTCCCGGCTGATATATGGCCGAATTTTGCTTTAACTTCCCTAGCGCACTGCATAGGTACAGATTTCTGTACCAAAAGCGCACCATAGACTTTAATGGAATTTTTTTTTATGTAAAAAAAAATTTTACATTAAAAAAAAAGTTATTTAAAGTATAATTTTAATTTTGTTTGTTGTAAATAATAAAATTTTTTTGAAATGTAAATTTGTGTTGTGTTTATTACTTAAAAAATTGTACTGGGTACAGTAATC
>CM070032.1:133301107-133326089 GCA_036250615.1 Ptychadena robeensis | reverse complement strand
TGTATTGTACAGCGCTGCGTAATATGTTGGCGCTATATAAATAAAGGATAATAATAATAAATTGTTTCTTTGCTGACTTAACAGGACCTTACCAGCAACAGCAAATTTCTTTGTTTTTTGAACTTCAAAAACCAAAATTTTTTGGTTTCCTTGGCTTTGGAATCGGGACTCCTAAGCAAAGGACCCAGCTTGGAAGAAAACAGGAGACAGCAAACCTGTAAGCCTCCTCTCTTCCCCAAGAGATATGTGATAGACTTATTTGAAATCTAGAGGAACCCTTGCCTGTTGAGCGAGTATTCCAAGAAAGTGATCAAAATGTCTTCATGATAAAAACATCACAGTTGTTTATTGCAAAAAAAACAAAAAACATTTCACTTACTGTTTGTTAGTCAACCTACCTAATTATTGACTAGATATGAACATGATGAAAGACTAGAGATGAAATTTTATGATGTTAACATTAGCATGCAATTGCATGCTACTTTTATGTAGACTGAGCCTGACCAAAACTGCTCGGTGCTCGACTGAAACTGCCAATTTATAAATTACAGATTCAGATTAATTGTTCATGATAAGTGGCAGTTTTCATCCTCCCTTATTCGTCTACTCCTACCCTTTCTCTGTAAAAGATGACTTACACATGCATAATGGCCGGGGATGCAGAGCTGACCTGTCTTGCTCTATTGACATAATGCTTTGATAGGCCATGCACATATGCTTCCACCTCTTTATCCTGCCAGGTCATCTGCCTAAAAGGCATTTGGTTTCATAAAAGGGGGTGTCCCAAAATGTTATTTAAATTTTTAATAATTTATTTAAGAATTCTGAAAAAGATGCAGCTCATGCTTATACAACACAACTGGAGGATTGAGAATGTGTATTTCCAATACAGACTTCTTGCACTTCAGTTAGTAGTAGAATTATATTAAAACCCTTAAATGTTATGTTGCTTCCATAACTAGACACCTCTGTCAGTTCTGTAGTTCTCTGCAAATAGGGTAGATTTACATGTATGTGTTTATACACAATGTGAAGCATTACTATAAATTGCTCCTTAGACCATTACACTTCAGTGGTATTTTAACTCCCCTAAAACAATGCATGCTTAATAGGTTCTCCACAACATATTGAGATGAAGTGGACTAGCCCTAAATGTTTCAATGTGAAGTAAAAACTTATGGAAAGAAATAGAAACCTCAGCATGCTATTGAGTGTGATCACATTTTGTTTTACAGATAAAGAGTTTACAAGAATCAGATATGCCTGAGAGAATGTAAATATAGCTGCTCAAAACAACCAAGGACACAAAATCTCTTCACTCAAAGCTCAACTTGAGTTTATAGTGATATGAAAACTATACAGAAAAAAGAGCATTATTTACCTTCTTTTGTAGAACACAGTGGAATATGAAAATAAACATTCCCTGGAGACAATTGAAAATTGTGAATAGATAAGCCATAATGACTGTGCTCTCATTTATATACATTAGTCCAAAGGCCCAGGTCAGTCCCAGAAGACAGAGAAGTGCAATTGCACCTATAACCCATGATCTGTAAAGGAAGCATAAAACATAATTTGTAGTCATAGTTTTCTCATTACATCACTATTAATTTACGGTAGTATCATCTGTATCACTGATGTTACCATAGCAATGAGCAATCAGCGATGGCCCTGAAGAGGCGTGTTGACCTACATGTTATGAAGGCAGTGCCGGCTTTTTTCACCACATCCCCAGCATCATCAATGATGACGGAGGAAGGAATAAAAAAAAAGCACCACAAGCATAACACCCAGGAGGTTGAAGAAGTTAATTATACAATTTTTTAAAATAAAAATGTGATATATTTTTGTTACAAATTATAGAATAAAAAGCAAAAACAAGCATGCTTCTTTACACATTTTCTTACATATTACATAACAAGTAAAATCATTTTGCAAGACAATTTAAAGGAAGCCTAATTGGTCCCAAAAAAATTATTTAATCCCCTACCAGCCTGCAAAAATATCATATATTAATACTAGTAATGAGCTGGGATTAGGATCAACCTCTGTAAGGGGTGGGAATGCTATTATTCCCTCCTTGTTACAGTACCTATATAAAAGTCACCTGTCCACAGAACTAACTACCATGGCCAAAGAGCTGACCAAGGATACCAGGGACAACACTAGACTAGACCTACCCAAGGCTCGAGTAGGCTACAAGACTATTGCTAAGCAGCTTGGTAAGAAGATGACATTTGGAGCAATAATTTTTAAATGGAAGAAACTGTCTCTCGGGCTTGGGATCTTTAGAAGATCTCACATTGTGGAGTTGTATTGGACCTGAGAACAGACAGTGCAGTCACCGAGGAACTTGACATGAGGAACTTGACAATGATCCTAGGGTAGCAAGGACCACAGTCACCAAAAAAACAATTGGTAACATTATCTTGCAACACCCTCAAGATCTCTGCTGCTCAAGACATCACATTTAAAGGCTCATCTTCAGTCTTTCAATAAACAACTGAATGATCCAAAGGAGTACTGGGTGAAAGTGTGATTAAATCAACTCTGTGTTTTTGGAAGGAAGAGGAATGCTGCCTAAACCTAAAGCAAAGTCATTCATGGTTCGACCTTTGCATGATCGATCTTGGATATGATCATCTTGTGAGATTTCAATATCAATTGTCAGTCCAACATTGATCTATTGTAACACCACACAGTGTACTGTGTGACGCATATCCACATGGCCACTGGGGATGCCGTTTAACGAATGGTAGTTCTGCCAGAATTTAACCTTGCCAGAGTGAGGAGGCAGTGGGGTAAGTATATTCGAATGCTTTCTTCATAGCAAAAGCTGAAGTCCTCAGCTTACCTAGTGATAATAATTTCTTATAACAGTGACCAGGTAAGTGGCTTTGTTCCTCCTCCTTGTTCGCACACCCAACAGTTATAAGGTAATATGGATGATGCTACAACAGTTCTGAAGGGCAACAAGGAGAATCTAGAGATGTTAAAACTGGAAATTCAAATTCTGTTATAGAAATGAGAGTACACAGAAAACAAGCTCAGAGGCCCAGTTGCAGAACTAGTGAGATGCTTGGTTTGAGAAATTGTGTCCTGAGTTCTCTCTTAAAATGTGCCCCATATAAATATGAATGTACCACAGCATAATAGAGATGGTAACTAGAGATTGTTGCAAATTTGTTGCAAAGAGAGAGGGATTTGTTTTTGCTTTTCTGCAGATGTTCTTTAACTCAGGAAGATTTCTAATCAGCTCCCTCCACAGATTCTTGTTGGGATTAGGGTTTGGAGACTGCTATTGATTTTTTAACCATGTGTTTTGAGTCAAAATCAAAAAACAGAACCCATGTTCAATGTCTTGGCTGAGTGAAGGAGCAGATTGATAATTCTTTCCATGAAGTGAAAGTGTTCTATCCCCTTAGCAGAAAAACACCCCCATAATGTGTCCACATTCGGATGTTAATGTTGATATTCTTGTATATTACTGATCCATGCACTTTGTGTTACATATTCTTGAGCCAGCACACAGTAGTCTTAGTAGTTTTATTTAGCAAGCCCCTCCTGCTGCTAGGACAATTGAGCCACACCCACATTTTACAGCGCTACGCCACATATCAGTCAGTGGGTTGACATCCTAGCTTCTCAGGACTAGGTGACGCCAAACCTAGTGTTGCCACTGAGGTAGAGATTGGGGTATTGATACTTGGGCTTCAGTGGCATAAGGCCAGGGCCTTACACTACTTAATCTCAAGGACAGGGGTTGTCAAACCCTTTTTAAATTTTTATTTTAAAACTGAAAGGCACAGATGTTACTTTATTGCACACGTTATTTCACATGTTATAATTTTACACTTCCTCAATTGTAGACATTTTTTCAATAAACATTAAGGTTGCAATTCTAGCTAATATTGTGACAGTGACTTCTAGGCTTTAGCAAAAGTGAGTAGATGCTTAAGTTAAAAATTTTTACATTGTGTCCAATGAGCCCTTTTCCCTCCTTGGTGTCATGTGACTCTTTATTGTTACAGGGCTGTTATACACTGACTACTATACTTTGTATCAAAGTATTACATCTTCAGCGTTGCACTTACTTTTGCAAGATATTGTATCTCTGTCTAGCACTTATGTGTTATAGAATATTTGAAGAACTCCTTATTTACCATTAGTGTTGAGCGGCATATGGTATATTCAAATTTGCGTAATTTCGCGAATATACAAAGGAACATTCAAAATTCGTAAAATTCTATTTGACTGTGTTCTATTGCCTTCCATCGCACGCGCCTGTTCGCAATTATTCACAATATAGCTTTACAACTTCTCTTCTTCATTCTGTGATCGTAGCCAGCACAAGCACTGTGTGTATTGCGCATATACATTCACAATGCACACAAATTTGCGCGATGTATGCCGGTAAACAATATTGAAGCATAATATAACGAATATCCGCCATTGCGAATATCCAAGACCACATTCGCGAATTATTGAGTATTCTCGAATGTCGGATTTTCATTGAATATATTCCAATTTAGAATATTCTCACTTAACACTATTTACCATCTGCATAGCCCACTGCTAGAATAATCTATGTAAAATAATTTATTCAGAACTAGCATAGAAAGATCAGAATACAGGAACACAGGAGAAATTAGAATAAAAAGTAAGTAACCATTAATTGATGCAATGACAAATGCATTCATTAAAGTGAAGAGAGATGGTCAAAATTTTTTGTGAAAATTCGACTAGCTATAATCACCAGAATTTCTGGAGATTTAGAGAAGGTTTGCAGGAACACTACAAAATGAAAGTATGGATACATTTAAAGCAGACCTGCCACCAGAAGTACATCTTTGCATGAATGGCACTAGAAGTGCCAATAATAGGGAGGAAAGCATAAAAAAAAAAAAAGTATCTGTAATGAGTAATTCAAGAAGTTCCCTCGCAGTCCCTCCCCTCTCCCTGACTATGATGATGTGCAGCCACAGCGGCACGTCATTAGATCGCTGTAATAGCCGGATCATTTTGTGATCTCAGCTCTCCATTGAAAGTACACAGACGGAAATTTCCAAGGAATACCATTATAAACGCCCCAGTGGCCATTTGCGATATTGCACCCTGAGTAAACGCCCGGAAGCCTGGCATATAAAGATGGAATAACGATTCCAGGGAACAGCAGGTGAGTATATTTTTTAGGATCATAAAGCCCTAAGTCACCATCATACTAGCTCAGAGGTAAGTCAAAATTTTATTTTACATATATATTTTTTGTATATTGACTATACATCCGCTTTAAAGTCAAGTCAAAAATGTTAAACTTAACTTATGCAAAAACTAAGTGTACTAGAACAATACTTTTTTGCAATATTCCCACAACCCTTCATTATATCTCCAAGTGATGATAGCTTTGCAATTAGCTCCCAAATAAATAAGTCAAAATTTTGCAACCATCTCTAGTAGTGCCTTATCATTAAAGAGTGCACGACTTGAGAAATGTACCATGGAGTAAACAAAACTGTATATTAGTGATGGTCAAGGAAATGCTGAAATGATCAACATTAACATGCAAATTGTATGCAGACAAGTACTGCAAGGAGAATTCAACCTAAGTATTGAAATAAGTGGCCAGCCTCAGGGGACTTAGGATGGTTGGAAACCGTCCAGTAGAACCCACACATGGGATAAGTGTAAAAAAACAACTTTATTTTACATAGTAAAAATAACTTATTACATCACAATCTAAAGAACAGTCCACCTTGGTGTCCACTACGACCGGTGAAATACACTTGAGACAAGCACAGCAGTGTATAAGTACTCATCATTTTTATGGTAACAAAGGACTCCACATGCCTGGGCAGAGGGTCTCAATACAGGGGCCGCGTTTATCCCTGACACTTGGAAAATGGCTCAGGATTCCGGACAACCATCCATTGGATTACCATCTGTGTACCAGCAATTCAAGTTACCTTGGGTATACCAGCATTTCAAGTTGGGCCATTACACCCTCCTGAGAAGGCTGGCCAACAGGGGCCAAAACACGCTGAGGGGGACCCAGTGCATCAAGAGGGGTGTGCGTTTGGTTAACGAGACTAGGTCTACATACAATCCAACCCCAGCCAACACACCTTTGGACTGTTATACATTACAGTTTGTGAATGCACATGCACTTTATTAGGGAAGGTGATCCTAGGTGGACTGTTCTTTAGATTGTGATATAATAAGTTATTTTTACTATGTATAATAAAGTTGTTTTTTACGCTTATCTCATGTGTGGGTTCTAGTGGATGGTCCCTGCCATGCTAAGTCCCGTGGGGCTAGCCACGTTTGGTATTTAAACCCCTTAGGTTGAATACTCCTTGCTGAATATGTTTTGAATTGTGGGGACAGTGGCTAGGAATTCATTTCATTTCTTTTTTGCTGTGCTTTTCCAAATTTTGGCACCTCTTTCACCACCTCGACTGTACACGGTTAAGGTTTTTCTCCAAATGTTCCAACATAACTCCCCTACTTCACAAACAAATTTGGTGATGCACCAGAATTATATAATATTACTCACAAAAACAGCTAGTTGAAATGTTGTGACCATCTCTAGTTAATTTGGAATATAACTTATGGAAACCTGTGTTGCAATTCTCACTTTCACCCAAATGAAACCAAATTACTAATAAGATTTTACACACCAAATAAACATATTTCTTGATATATTGTTACATTGAAGTAATGCCATCTGGTTAAATGTTTAAAATTTTTATGTTAATATCACTTACTTGATATTGTCCAAGCAGCCTGTGTCAGGTTTCAGTATAGCAGAATGATGAAACATTTTAAAAAGTGCGATCCCAAGAAATATTACATTGAGCTGAAAAAAAAAGGAAATGATGACAATGCTATAATATGATTCATGTTTGTTGAAATAATTCATATTTAGACCACTGTAATTTTTTTTCATTAATAAAGAAACAATAACTTGTATGTCAAAATCTAAAGTTTTTACCAAATACTAAGCTCAGAAGAAGGAAAAATTCCTCCTGCAAAAGAACACTATTTGATTTGCTGATTAGTTAGCTTTGATTGACTAATGATTTTTTAGACTAAACAGGAAGCAGAAATGAGCAGGATCAAATAATCCTGAGCAGCAAATTAGAGAAGATAAACCTGACAGAATTCTCTTGCAGGAAAGTTTTTCAAAGCCGAATTTGAGAACCATCACTACATTGAACTTATAAAAATGATTCCTGTGTCACATACAGTGGGTACAGAAAGTATTCAGACCCCCTTTAAAGTTTCACACTTTGTTATATTGCAGCCATTTGCAAAAATCTTTTAATCTTTTAATCTTTTTTTTCCCTTATCAATGTACACACAGCACCCCATAATGACAGAAAAACTAAGAATTGTAGAAATTTTTGCAGATTAATTACAAAAGAAAAAATGTATTCTGTCCCTTTGCTCAGTATTTAGTAGAAGCACCCTTTTGATCTAATACAGCCATGAATCTTTTTGGGAAAGAAGCAACCAGGATTTGGGGATCCTCTGCCATTCCTCCTTACAGATCCTCTCCAGTTCTGTCAGGTTGGATGGTAAATGTCAGTGGACAGACATTTTTAGGTCTTTTCAGAGATGCTCAATTGGTTTTAAGTCAGGGCTCTGGCTGGGCCATTCAAGAACAATCAAGGAGTTGTTGTGAAGCCACTCCTTTGTTATTTTAGAGTGATTGGGGAAATGTTTTTGTAACCTTGGCCAGATCTGCGCCTTACCACAATTCTGTCTTTGAGCTCTTCAGGCCATTCTTTTGGCCTCATGATTCTCATTTTCTCTGACATGCACTGTGAGCTGTAAGGTCTTATATAGACAGGTGTGTGGCTTTCCTAATCAAGTCCAAACAGTATAATCAAACACAGCTGCACTCAAATGGGAATAACTGCAACCATAAAGTAGTAGCCTTTTAAAAAAGAACAGAGTGGGGCCAGGTCAAATGGGTAAGAATCATTACAGGTTAAGGAGTTAGCAAGTAACAGTTAAAAAAGCACAATGTAACAATAGTAGCAAGAGCAAAATTTTGACAACGCCTAATAACCTGGCAAACAGTAAGTGCAGTAAGTGGCAAGAAGTTCATGTCATCATGTCCTTTTATGGCACTGTTGTAAGCTCACTGGGGGAATGCTTTAGAATACAGAAAACCACCACTCAAACTTCTAGTCACATAACTTTTCAGTACAACTCTCACAGCTGCTCTTAAAATGGATTATAAGGAAGGAATACATATGCATAAGGAATACATTAATTTACTGGTAGAACAACAACAACAATATACCATTGATTGACTTAAGTCAACATGGGAAAATTACTCACCATGATTATTAATGTAGCTGGTCCTATAAAACTCCAAATAAAATATGTATCATGCCGTAGCCAGCAACTGTAGAAATAAAATATAATAATAATTATTGACAGTACTCTATTATTATACTTTTTTTTAGTTCAAATGCAAACAAAATTACTGTATGGGGTAAATAAGTTATGAAAATTCCATAATATTTTATCATTATCCTGCATAATGTTTTAATTTATTTTTATTGCTGCATCAAGCGCAGAAACCAAAACCAACATTTTTTTTTAATTACCTCTCAAAGTCGCTCCAAAATGCAAAAAAATATACTTACTTGCTTTGCTCTCGCCAGTCGCTGTTTAATAATCTATTAATTCAGGTCTAGCTGCAGTATCTCCTACAACCACTGGAGGTCACCAGATATATTGTATTAAATAGGGAACAATTCATAGGCTTGTATACAGACATGATGACGTTTCTACATTCTAAATATCTTTAAATGAGACAAGCTGATTGCCATGGTGGTTTCTGAAGTGGAGGGGCATCAAGGGATATTTAGGAATATCTCATGACAGGTAAGGATCTTTTTTAAAACAGATCTTCCCTATAATAGGGTGTTTGCCGGTGAAGGACATAAAGTACATGATGTGAGTTACAGTGCACTTTATTTAGAAGGAGGGAATGCTATGCTGGTATTTTGGGTTAATGGCACCCCAAAAGCAAAGTCAAAATGCTCAGAACACATGTGCACAACAGAGCACAGAACTGCAATATCAAACTGCTGTGTTCCTCAAATTGCATCATGCAGTGTTTTGGGTTTCCAATTTACTGTCCATTCAGATTAATCACAACCGCAATATAGAATTACATTTTAAAAAAAAGTACCGTATTTGAAAGGATTTTAGAAAACATTTTACAAATCCCTAGAAATGCTAAGCATAGACAATGACAGTGTTTTTACTAACATCTTGTAACATCCATTTCAGGTTCATATTTGTGAAGAATGCCCTCTCAAATCCACACAACAGCAGACTGAAAAGGGCTATTATGGGCAAGATGAACCACTCTGTAAAACCCACCATCACAGGTACTGCACCGCAGTTGTAGTGGGGCTAGTGTGAAAGAGCCTTGAAGGACCCTGTTGTCAAATCAAGAATTATCTGATAATTTTAAAGGAGAGCTTTCAAGATTTGATATCACAATATACATAAGTATATTGAAGCAACAACTTATTAGATTTAACAAAGTGTAAAATTATGTATTATTATATATTATATTTTTTATATTTATTGTATATATTATTGTATATTTATTGTATATTGTAATTAAACTTCCAAGGAGGAGGAGACCACTAGGGCAGCTTTATCATACATATATACTAAAACATTGATAGAACTAATTTGTGTTAATTGGGGTAAACTAATTTTTGTTGTTGTATGCTTTTTGTGCACAGAAAAAAAAATTACAGCAACCATACCATACCTTCTACATAGTGCCCTGGCCAATATTTAAGCCTGGAAACATGTACCACAGCTTTAATAGAAAAAAATGAAGTTCTCATGTTATAATAATATCTGTCCACATATAATTTGATGATATATGTGTAGTTTATCATCTTAAATTTTGAAAACATTTGGACAGACTGCAGTGTAGATTACATTTATTAATGCATCCTGCAGGGAGTTTGTGTGCAACTGCCAGGTATTTGTCACCCCATTTATCCAAATGCCAAGCCAATTTATACAAAGATCAAGGAAATTAAGTAAATCATGTTTGTTGCTGAAACCACAGCATATATGCACATAAAAAAGTCTTTAATAATATAGCAGATCAGTGTATATTTAGTAAAGCATTCAAGAAATAACCAGAAATTATAGTGTGTGCTACAGGGCTTTTAGAAAAAAGTCTCTGCCTCTTATTTTCCCCTGATGGGATATCCCCCCCCCCCCCTCCCCAACAAACCTAGGCCTGTGGGGTATCTCAGTACTTACAAACAAAAAACAAGATTGTTTTCCTCCTACTAAGGGTGGAACAACTGGGGTTTCCAACGGAAAATATTACCTTAGATTCCAAAAATGTATTCAGCACAAGTTTAAAAAAGGTTTTTTCTATATACATCACATAAAACCCCACCAAATATGTGTTTATATTAAATCTGTCACGGTTTCCACACCTCCCAGGAGCGGCAAGGGTGCTCTTCACACATATGCTCCCCATTCCATCCTTACATCTGGAGGTTTCCCTGCCAATTGGGGGGTAATGTCGCCCTTCCGTGCTACAGACAAATTCCTTTTTCACCTGGATACACCTGGCTATCTTGTTGACCTGGATGTACATCGATGGAATGGGAAGGCCCACCCAGTTCCTTAACTCCAATTCACATTTAGGACCCTGTAACCAAACTAAAAACATTCAGCATCCTGCGGTTATCATCCAATATCCTGGAATGCTTTTCAGGACACACCTGATAGGATCCTTTCTAGTTGCTAGGAAAAATACTGATTTTCAACATTAACATGCAAATGACATGCAGACTTTAACTGAGCCATTAAAACTCTCTGGCTGCTGGACTAGATTGGCTCAGGTTACGTCTGCATGCAATTTGTATTTTTATTTTTATGTTGCAATGTGGCATCTCTGCTTGCTATTTACGGTAGTTCCCAACTTAACAATGGTATGAAATAGCACAACAAAGAAACAATTTTGCAGTAGAAGCTGCAGTAGTTTCCATTGCATCCCTTCACAAACATCACAGCAATGTGCCTTTCAAGCCCAGAAACAAGATAGGACAGAAGCTTAAAATACACAAAAAAAACTAAACTAAATAAACTTGTTGCAGAGAAGTACACTGTAATGAGTAATGCACTGAGAAGATAAAACTACCTCTGACAAATGAATGGTCAAACACTGAAGGGAAAATTCATCTGCTACACTGCAGACCTAAACAAGTGCTCATGTGTCCTCTAGAGCAAGGTTAGAACAATCTGGCTGTGTCTCTCACAAAAAAAGTATTTTGTTTGATTAAAAATGGCATTTAGCCACACCCCCTTAATCATCTACAGCTTAGGGTTCCCAAACGTTCCTAAAATTACTCCATAGAGGAGGAACATTCTATTCTCTGAAGCTCAGAGCAAGATTTGTTGCTCCTGTTCCCACCAGCCCAGCTGCCGCAGCCAATGGGTGCCACCCGTTGCCCATAGCCTGCAGCCCACCCTGTTCTCTGGCCAAGAGCAGAAGATCTGCTGCAGCTGCTGGATGAGAGAACAGCATGTATTAGTTAATTCACACTTTTCTTTTCTTTATTATCTGTGTCACTCTAGAACTGTCTGTATTTCTCTCTGTCTATGAACCTTTTTTGCGTGTCTTTCTGGTCCCATCATTCTCTAGCTCAGCTTCATCGCTCTGCATTTATCTTTCTGGCTACAGTGCCCTAAATCTCTCTCTGGTCCATTACTCGATGGCCCCAGTGCTTTGCTTCCCTCTATGGTGCCAGACCTCTGCATTCCTCTATGGCCCAAATGCTCTTCATCCCTCTATGGCTCAAGTGCTTAAGTTGGAACAACCATCCCTGAACAAGGGAAACAGTCTTTTTTTTTTTCCACATGTAATTCCAATGCAGCATCTCTACCTCAGCAATGTAAGTTTAGGGCTACAGAAATTGAAATGATTAACATCTGTAGCTAGTAGTTATAGTTAGTTAAGGTGTTTATGCTGTGTGGGTATAAACATTAAGTTATGTTCCTAGAGTTCATTTTAATGAGAATGGCTTGGGTAGGGTACAAAATGTCTGCTAAGTATAATTTCACTGCTTTTAACAACGTTTTTCATACCAGCCAGTTAGTCAGCCATCATTTGCATGCACTGAATAGAGAAGCACAGAAATACAGTGATTATGTATCTGGGTCTAAAAGATGTGAAAATGCAAATGTTTTATTCAAAAATAGTATTAGCATGTTGACAGGGGGAATAGAACCAGTGAATAAAAAAATATTAGTAGAAGAAATGTCAGCTTTAACTGAAAAAAAAATTAGCAAATTAACTTTTTAAAAAAATAGATATTTTACAGAATGTTTAATTGACATGTGATGTGATTACAGTAATGGACTACAGGACCTGAAATTGATAGCTAGAACTAAATAGACACAAAAATAACTTTTCCAATAATTGTAAAGTTTAGTTTCTCTAACATTACTAAAACACCTTACAACACATTACAACAATGAAGGTCAAAGTTAATGGTCTTCAAACCACAATACACATTTTTAGAAATGAAAGAGATGTTTTGTGACTTCAATATTCACAAAACTAAAATGCTTTATTGCCAATTGAAATTTACTGCATTGTAGACACAGAATGTTATCACCTGTAAACATTAATTAATTATTACATTTGGGAAGAACATAATTGAAAGCACAACCTGCAACAGAGTAGGGTATTTAAGAAAAAAAAAACTTTACAATTGATTTCAAAATATTAAAGTGATTTCACTGAAAAATGGAACAGACTTCTTTAACTCTGAAATAAGTATATTTGTTAGACCTTACAGAATGATAATACACAATGCATACACAACTGAAAATTAAACCTTAAAGCAGAATTACAGTCAAAGGGTTCACAGCTTTTTGAATTACAGTTTTAAAAAGCATATAACTGTTTAAAAGGATTTATCTGAAAGAAGTAACATTGCTTTCCCTTTACAGATGTCCACCTGTAGTGTGCTGGAAATGAGACAGCTATCTGCTGTAATTTAATTTTATTATTGAATGCCTCTTAAAGTGCATTTTCCTCTGAAACCATTAAGGTTGAGGGTAAAAATATCTGTTGCAATACTGTTTTTAATATAGCGGGAGCAGAAGATATTGATTACATTGTAAATAAATTGATCATGTATGAAATATGCAATGATATTAAGCAACAGAATGCAGTTTTTATCTCTCATGTAAACTAATCTATATACAAAGGATTTGATCCATCCATGCATCTTGCCTGTCCCTTATGTATGTGTTTTTTCCCTATTTACACAGATTATATTTTTTTGGGACAAAACAAGATAGGATTACTATAATGGCCATATAGAGTTAGGTGGCAGTTATAAGTTTTGTTCCAGATTGTAATTCCACTTTAAAGTGAAACACACAGCAACAATAAAAAAGTACATCCTGTAAAAGAAGAGGCATATATTTAGCTGGATGTAAGTAATTGATGGGAGCAACAGTTTCTTTTTTTCAGGCTCTGTACATTTTCTACAGAAACAAAAAAAGTCATGCAGTCACAATCCAGTTATATAGTAATCTCATGTGCACTGATTTGGCAGCTTTAACAATGTTATTAGCCTTGTCAACAATTTTTCATAAAATACAGTAAAACCATTCATGTATATACATATTTTCATCTAGGGTGATATCACTTTTTCTCCATAGATAGCATACAGTCAGTGAGCTTTTTAAATTTGGTGTTAGATATGTTTTAAGAACTAAAGCCGGCCATAGATGCACCAGTGTGCACATCGATTCCCGCTCAATGCTTTGGATGGGTCCCTATCCAAAGCATTTGCGATCGTCCAGGGAGAAAATGGACATGTCTGTAGTCTGTTCAATCGCTTTAAAAAAGTGATCGAGATCAAGTGCCCCATGCAGGCGGCCTCAATTACCGCAGGATTGGTCGCCGTGAACGCATGCAGCGATCGATCTTGTGAAAGTACACCTCAAAATCGAGATGTCTATGGCCAGCTTAACAGATATTGATTCAGTGAAGGCCTGTTTTGAAACATAACAAAAAAACATTTTGCATAACCTTTTGCTTCTCTTTTACTCCAAAGAAGCACTCCAGACTCCTAAAAAAAGTATACTTTGTATTGTTAGTAAACACTCTCACCTCAAGTTAACTCTGGCTTAACACCCAGGAGGTTAAAGTATTGCAGTTGTTGCAAAACATATTGGCACCCTAGGATTTATGGAACATTTTCCAAACAGTTCCAACAGTTCCTCAAATATACCAAAACCAAGATCCTGGAGTGGCCCGCAGAGCCCAAACCCCATTCCTATTGAAATCCTGTGGCAGGTGCTCAAATTGAATGTCCATGTTTGAAAACCATGGGCCAAAATCCCTCAGGAGACCTGTGCCAACCTTGTCCTAATGCCTTCACATTTAAGACTTGCTACATTCTGCCATTTTCTACACTCTTTGATGTTACCTCTAGTCAACAACAGCATTTTAGCAAACAATATCCTTCAACATCTTCTCCATACAGGTCTATGTAGATTTAAATTAACTTAATTGAAATTCCCTTTATGCCAGTGGAGTAAAAGACACTTTAGGCTATTACTGGTGCCTTTTGTTATGACATTGTTTCCACTCATACACTATGCATCATTCCTGAGATGTTTGCAGATATTTAAAATTTTTGCAGCCAAACTAAATGCCACGTAATGTCCTGGATGTTACTGCACTCTCACATTAATTTTCCATTAGTAATGATGGTCCAGTCTCCAAAAACATGCCTAGGACTATGTTAAAGTATGTAAAGTGTTAAGACGTTTTAAATGTATGCACAAATCAAATCTCCAAGTCTCCAAATGAACCAGCTGAGCCTACAGAGCCATGATGCCATCTTTGCATGGATTTCATAATAAAATCAAAATAGTGATCTAATTAGTGGTGGCTTTTATCACATGTATGCTATAATAAGCAAATTGAAACAAATTTCTGGAAAACCCCCTTTCATTTATATTCTAATTTATTGAGATGCCCATGGATTGAGTAATTGAGCATAACATGATTTTTCAGCCAATCGCACAAGTCTCTGTTGGGTTTTGTAGGCTTTTCAATTGCCCAATAGTAATTCCAAGCATACGCACAGACCTTTGGCATTGACTTGAATGTAAAAATCTATTTTCCATCAATTACACTGTGTGGTAGTATCTCTGATTTATGTAATTGGATATAGTAGTTTAAATATAGCTGTATACTCTTTTTATTACTCCTGCAGGATCCCCTCCATGCAGCTTGCTAAAAGCTCTACACCTGCTGATGCAAACTTAGTGCATGAAAATAAACTGTATGGGTGTAGTATGAAAATAAGGGGTTTGGTTGCCTCCAGGGCTTAAACCGCTCAGTATATATGGTTTATTGCCACATCCCAGTTATTAAAAAGGCATTGCAAGGACACAAGTGTCTGACTCTAGTGTCTTGCCTACTAGGCTGAGCCCTAGTGGGGACTATTCAAGCATATATGTCAGAAGTCACATAAAATAAAAGCAAAAAGTTCTTGTCATAAAATCACAGGATATCAACTATACCATAGAAATACCTGGGGGCCGCAGTACCGGGTGGTATGTACACCACCCGATATAATTTTATCCCTTCCAATCTATATGCCGCAGGGAAGACATGAATACTTGATCCAGCTCCAATGCCTTTCACCCGATTCATGGGCTTCTTCAGGGAGGGAATAATCTCCCTCTGCATGTAAGTCATAGATGTTGTAACTAGATATTCAACAAAAGAAATAAGTGCTCTCCAATGAAAGAAGGAAGAACCCGGGGCAAGGATGGATCAGCTAAACCAGAACGGTGGCCAATGGGAAGGCCTTAGGTGACACCTATGGTTCCTTGGCCGGGTCCTGTGCAATCTTATTGGTTGCTTTGCTGATGTTTTACAACTACCTTGTGTGTTGTTGCTTTGCTCAGGCTTGCCGAGTGGTATGCACTTCAACTATGAGAGACAGAATGGTGGGAAAGAATCCAGAAAATCACATTGCCTGAATTTTAAAGAATTTATTTGCAAATTATGGTGGAAAATAAGTATTTGGTCAATATCAAAATTTCACCTCAATACTTTGTTATATACCCTTTGTTGGCAATGACAGAGGTCAAATGTTTTCTGTACGTCTTCACAAGGTTTTCACACACTGTTGCTGTGAAGAAATCAAATGTGGGAGCAAAAGTTAGAAAATAGAAGACATACAAGTCCACTGATAATCTCCCTCGATCTGGGGATCCATGCAAGATCTTACCCCGCAGGGTCAAAATGATTACAAGAATGGTGAGCAAAAATCCCAGAACCACATGGGGGACCTAGTGAATGACCTGCAGATAGCTGCAGCAAAAGTAACAAAAGCTACCATCAGTAACACACTACACCGCCAGGGACTCAAATCCTGCAGTGTCAGACATGTCCCCCTGCTTAAGCCAGTACATGTCCAGGCCTGTCTGAAGTTTGCTAGAGAGCGTTAGGATGATCCAAAAGTTGATTGGAATTTGTCATATGGTCAGATGAAACCAAAGTAGAACTTTTTGTTAAATACTTAACTTGTTGTGTTTGGAGAAGAAAGAATGCTGATTTGCATCCAAAGAACACCATACCTACTGTGAAGCATGGGGGTTGAAACATCATGCTTTGGGGATGTTTTTCTGCAAAGGACGACTAATCCATGTATAGGAAAGAAAGAATGGGGCCATGTATTGTGAGATTTTGAGTGAAAACCTTCTTCCTTTAGCAAGGGCATTGAATATTAAACATGGCTGAGTCTTTCAGCATGACAATTATTCTAAACACACTGCCCGGCCAACAAAGGAGTGGCTTCGTAAAAAGCATTTCAAGGTCCTGGAGTGGCCTAGCCAGTCTCCAGATCTCAACCCCATAGAAAACCTTTGGAGGAAGTTGAAAGTCCGTGTTGCCCAGTGACAGCCCCAAAACATCACTGCTTTAAAGGAGATCTGCATGGAGAAATGGGCCAAAATACCAGCAACAGTGTGTGAAAATCTTGTGAAGACTTAAAGAAAACTTTTAACCTCTGTCATTGCCAACAAAGGGTATAAAACAAGTATTAAGATAAACTTTTGATATTGACCAAGTACATATTTTTCATCATAATTTGCAAATAAATTCTTAAAAAATGTGATTTTTTTTCCATTTTGTCTCTCATAGTTGAGGTGTACCTATGATGAAAGTTACAGTCCTCTCTCATCTTTGGGAGAACTTAATTATTTCTCATTAACCCCAAAACATAGGTTGAAAACTTCTTTGCATCTATATCAACTTTAACTCTTCTTGGAAGGCTTCTTAAGCTTTATGTGTGTGTTAATGGGAAACATTTTAACCATTCTTTCGGAAAAGCATTTGTTGGGTCAGAATGTTCAATCAGAAGGCATGGCTCACATTTTCCAAGCTAATTAATCCAAAAGGTGTTCAAAAGGTTAAGGGCTAGGCTTTGCATCATGTAGAAGGGGGCAAACTCCAAAGCGGAATATTGTGCAGCAAAGCATGACATTGTCCAAAATGTATTAGGATCTCGATATCCTAAAGCATTGGGAAAACAACCCCACATTATAATGACCCCCCCCCACCAACTTTAATGCTTTCACACATTTCCACTGCTTTAGAATCTAGTTGTGATCAGGCCTGGATTTATATGCTATTGATACAAACTCCACAAATCTCTGTATATAATTAGTGATGGCCGAACTGCCCGCAAGGCGGACAGTTCGGCCGCGAACAAGCATGTTCACCCTCCTTCTCGCCGGCGGACAGTACGGGTGTTCGACCCGCCGGCGTCCGCCAGCGAGAAGATCCCTCTATTCTTCCTCCGGTGGGATCATTAGCAGCGAGATCCCGCCGCAGGAAAAATATTTCACTGAAGACCGGGTAGAGGACCCGGTCTTTCAGTGAAAAGCCGGCTTGTAAACCCGGATGTGACGTAGAGGCGGGGAGTTTGAATCTGTCCGCGAACGGGCGGACGGGGGACTTTTTTAAAAGTCCGCTCCGCCCGTTCGCGGACGGACACGGCCGAAGTTCGGCCATCACTATATATAATGTACTGACCCCTCTCTGTTATTTAATATAGCCTACGACTTCTTGACTCGAGTTGCAGTTTGTGATGGCTGTCTGGATTTTGTGCTGCCTGCACTGGGTCTTTCTCTCAGATAACACTGAAAGGTGCATCTGTGGAGCCAGATGAATCTTTAAATCAATATGTTTTAGAGTTTAGGTATGTCTAGGAATTGGCCATGTTTCCACATGTTAGTCCCCGCCTTGTTTGAATCCGCGCCTGGGATAGAGTCAGTTTGTTTGTACTACTTTTGGTAATATTATCTCTGGATTGATTGCTCATGTTTGACCTTGAATTGTTTTTACCTCCCTTGCCTGCTACCTGCACTGACCTCTGCTTGTCTTTTGACCACTCTCCTGTCTCATCCTCTGGGTAAATTGATTGTCAGGCTGCTCTCCTATAAATTTGATACCTGGGATTCTTTGGTATTTAGTCATTATCCCTGGCCTCAGGTCAGGCAGATGCACCATGTCTCCCATTTAAATTGTAGCTTGGATGAAGGTGGAGACCATTTTGGAGATTGTGATAACAAACCTGAAAATAGACTAGTGATCTCTCAGAGATCCTTAAACAGTTATTGAAAATTGCTTCCACTTTGTTATAATACCACAAAATTAACCATAGAATCATTAACAGCAAAAAAACTCTCCGAATAACGTATCATGACTCCTCTCATGATACCAAACTGGATATCCTTTTCCAAATGTTTGCTAAAGCATTCAGCACATTTGGCCATGACAATTTAAAAGTTGCACTGAATAATTAGGAGGGTTGTTCCTATACATTCAGCAATGTTAAAGTTTTACTCTGTTATATTTCTCAAAACTTCAGCAAATTAGGCTCTGCAAATTAGCCCCCTTAGGGCAAGATGGTTCTTATAATTTTGTGGCAGTCCAGAGTTTAATTTTAGGTGACAATAAAACATATCAGTTACAAGTTATATAGATGAATACCCTTATTTGTATGTATTGGTTGTAAATGGCAGTAAGTTATTACTACTTTTTAAATAGATAACATAACCCTGCATACAGTACATATTAATTGTTTGTTTTGAAGTATGTTATTATTTGTAGTTCTGCTCCCTAGGTTAACAGAAAATATTCATCCATTGATCAGCTGACCAAGCTAAAAAGTAGCACCACTGTTGTCCAACTGTTCATAATCATGAGGAACTGTCTCTGTTAACAACCAAATCCCTCTGTCCTTTGTTCCACTGTGCCATGTGTCATGTTTTGGTCTCTATGAGATGAACTAAAAGGTCTTATTTGTAAAGATAGCATGCACCCTATACATCCTGGTAAAAAATACCCGGTGACTGCAGTTCTGCTGACTCAAGCTCCCTGTTCCGACCAGCAAAGCTGGAGTTAAAAGAGGTGGAGAAGCTGTCAGTGGTTTCCTCCATCTCCTGGTCCTATTCTGCAGAGTTGTATGGGAGTGGACAGAAACATTTGCTCTCATACAGACATCTGCAAAAGGACTATCCATTGATGGATTATCTGTCTGCAGATCTGTGTGTAAGCTCCAGCTTCAGTCTGCTCACATACAGCTCTGAGCAGGAAAGGAACCGCCAAATGGCAGATCATCCCTGCTTCTGTGTGTGAGTAACTGCAGCTTGCATACAGATTTGCATGTGTCTGCATGTGAGCAGCAGCTGCTTCTGTCTGCTCCCATGCAGAGCTATGAGCAGCAGCTGAAGTTCGCTCCATGCAGAGCTGTGACAACTGCAGATGGATGATCCGTCAGTGGATGGATGGGCATATCATCTGCCTGCAGGTCTCTTTTCCCCCCAATTTTGCAATAGGCAATTCTAACATTTGCCCTCCACTTGCAGACCTCCCCAACCCCAGCCAGGTTGTAAGGATGGCCCCTTATATAAAGGAGGAAACAGCATGATACCATTACAACTGATTGTTTGTTAAAAATAGCCATTCATTTCTTTTTCAGGTTCTCAATAGTTGAAATCAATATATACTTCATATAACCAAGCCAAGCAGAGGTTGCTAATTTTTTTTTTATTGATTGTGTTACTGCATTGCAATTTAATAGAACAAGCTGTTAAGCTCTGTTGACACGCTTCAATATAAGCAGAGCATAAGTGATGGCCTATTGGCAGCCACCATGAAACCATCCCGAGCTGTTGTGTGTAGCAGTTGCACACATTTTATGTCCACTTGGGCAGTTGCGGTTCATAGTTGGTAAACTGTTGGATCCTGACAACATTTAGCCTAATGGAACTTTTATCTCCAATTTGAGGATAAACTATAAGTGTGCTGGTATAAACATCCAAAGTTTAAGTTTTTATAGGCTAGGCTATAGGAGAGGTAAGTATTTAGTAGGTAAGTATATACTTGGAGGATGGGATGTAACTTCCAAAAATCTGTCCTTACACGGGTCTAATAGACATCCTTACTATAATAATGTTTGAAACACACAATTATTATAAAAAAAGTACATAAAAAAAAAATATGAAATGTATCATTTGAATGCTTAAATCTCTTGAATACTTATTTGGTATGAAAGATTTCAAAACAGTATTTATTGATTTCAAAACATTATTTATGTTTGTTTATAATAACATTTTTATTTAGCATTTGTTTTGAATTGTATTGGATACAGTTATCACTGTACCCAATACAATGGCATTCTCTGAAAGGGTTAACTTCAAAGATCACATCTGGAATGACAATGGGGGTGATATTCCAGGTGTGCTCTTTGAAGATATCCCAATTTGCATATGAATATCCCAATTTGCACATGAATGTCCCGCGCCCCCGGCTTGCTTCAGATCCCGGGACAGCACAGAGCAGAATGTGCAGATCTGAGCTTAGCTGGACGGCTCTATCTCGTCAGCTGCAATACTGCATAAGCAAGTGCAGGACGAGATAGTGCCGTCAGAAGCGCTAGGGAGGTTAAGTCAGCCTTAAGCTTCCTGATTACTGTGAAATTCAAGTGCATTAAAAACTCCATACCTGTTCTCATCTTTTCAAAGCACACTGGAGAAAGATATGGTGCACTGCTAGTATTTTATGGCTGTTTCTGTGTCTACTAATGAGATCTTTTGACTTGAAGATGTGCTCTTGAATAGTCCATTTGCAACAAAATAGACAAAGGTTAAAAATACTCTAACCAATACCAAAAAAAGTTTGGGGGCTGGAATAGGTAATATAGATTAGCCATTGCTGATATGTTCTTACAAAATTACAGCTGAGTTTGTACCTTGAATGAATAAAACATCAGATATCCAGGAAATCAGGATCTTTTATAACAAGTTTTCTTATCCTAGAGCCGTGATGGCGAACCTATATATCTCTGTTGGCATGCGTAGTTGGTAGGGAGAGAGAATGTGCAGCCTAATGCCCGGTGTAGTCAGAGACACAGACTGTGTATGAGCATGTAAGCTGTCTCTGACTGGTGGGGACAGGAAGGGAGGGGACTTTTTCAGCTCAGGCAACATCGTATTTTGGAGCCAGACTGTGGCTGGTGAAATGTTAACAGACAGCAGTGACGTCTTGAGGTCATACTGATAATTTACCAGGAAATTCACTTGTGTCCAACCGTGTCTGTGATGATGTGATCACCACTAGTCGACTCAACTACGACAGCAACATAAAAAGAACAGCCACGGTCTCTAAACTGTCCGTTAATGAGGATACATCAATGACACTGACATGACGATGAGGACGTCACAAGTTCCTCTCAAGTCCTTTGGGGTTTCGGAGCTCCTTACTTTCTGCATCGTTCCTGCAAAATTTTTACTTTAATTATAGGGTTATTTTACATTGCCATGCAGCTGCAGTGGGATTTTTGACCAGTAACATTATCGTTACTGGCAAAAAAAAATCGGCGTCTCCTGTTGCTGTTAAATTAAAACATCAGTATTCAGATAAAAAAGTGGGTTTAGTGTTTCCGTTTGGGCACTCTGCCTCAAAAAAGGTTCGCCATCACTGTCCTAGAGTCACATAAACAATTAGGATATTTTATAAAAAAAAGAAATTATATAATGCATGTTTTCATTAAGCACTTACACTTTATCTGTTCCATAACTTTTATAATCTACTGCTGCAGATACAGATACAATAAGAGCAGGCATCCCATAGCCCATTAAATAGAAGTATTTCCTTTTTGAATTTTCACTCTCAAAGACTTCAACCAGCATGATGTATAGTTGAACTCCTTCAAGGAACATCCAGGTGAAAGCCGCCAAGAAGAAAAAATGAAGAAGAGCAGCAAACACAGCACATGCAATCTAGAGTTAAAGTTTTGAAAAGAGAGAGTATATTAGAACAATATCTTGCAATTATAAATAGAATTTTTAAAGCTGGTCAACATATTCAAATTAAAACAACGGTATTTGTGTGAGGTCCAATCAATTATATTTATATATTTTTTTTAGAATGACAAATATGTAGAGGAGCAAATATATAAAATATACATCTTGTGCATAACATTGTCAAACTCTGAAATAGACCAGATTTTTAATACCAGATATAATGTAGCAATATGGAAAGCAAGAAAATGAGTTGTGGCATTTTTTCTTTTCAAATTTATTTATACTGAAATGCAAAACAAATAAAATAAAACACACACAAAAAAAATATTACAGTAAATGTAATCCTCTAAAAGATTAGATATCCAAATTGAAAACCTATCCAGTCAAGAATAAAGTCAGCTTAGTCGCAAAAGTAACTTAGTATGAGAAAGCCCTCAACTTTCATACCATATAACAAGTTTTGCACTGTGTAAGCCGTCAATTTATACAGAAAATCTGGAGTCCAAGTGATATACTTCAGTGGCTAAGGCAGCCCATACACATGTCGATAGAATGCTCAAGCGGGATGTGGTGACATCATCATTCTGTCACACGTTGCGTTTGAGTGTCTGTTGATTGAACAATGAATCGTTGCGCGCCTCTTTCCATAAACAATCCAGTTTAATACTTTGAATAAGGATCCTGGACCCCATCCTAAGTAGTAGCAATCGAACAGGTATTTGCAAACATGTTGGTTTCCTGTTCGATCGAGCTTTCTTTGAGTGGGATCAAGCAGGATCAAAAGGTGGACTCATTCGATTGCCAAACAATCGATCACCATTTCCAAGGTGAAGTACAGAGACGGCAGGCAGAGACGTAGTCAGGCAGGCGGAAAACAGGGTAATTAAAAACGGTCCAGGGGTCAGTAACAATAAAGCAGACTGTAGAGCCTGTGGAACAGAGGCTGAAAGACCTCTCTGGTAAGGCAACTTCCTGTTGCCTTAGATTTCCTTTAATACCTGATCCGGTGGTTTGATTGGATAGGGCTCCAGGTGCGTGATAATGAGTGCTAACCATTATCCTGCAGCAGAGGGAGCAGGAGCCACATCACATGCCACAATCTCTACCACCTGCAGAGGGAGCTGATCTACGAAAGGTCCTGGTGCTCTGAGGTTTGGGAAGAAACACAGCAGAACTGGTAGAGGGAACAGCAGAAGTTACAGATCGCTGGGTGACACTGCAATCTGTGACATTCAGGTTGTCTCCCTTATTAAGGCTTAATACAATTCTGTTTTTTGAGACTTACGTTTATAAACAAAATTACAATGTCATAAATATTTGAATGAAAATAAACTGTTTTGTCTTGATACACTTGATTGACAGAGGTGATAGAGTGAAGGGTTAGTTAGTGGAAATAGTGATCTGAGTTAGGAAGGAAGTTAGGTATTGGGGGTTATAGAGATCAGAACTCCAGGAATAAACTTAGCATTTAAAATGTCAACAGATCAGAGAAGCAAAAAAAAAAAACTGCTAATTTTTTTCCAAAAAACTATGGATGCGTTTTTGGGATGCGGATGCATTTCAAAACGCTGCAGGCAGCGCTCACAAGCGCACCCTAAACCGCATCTGCATCCGAACGCGCACAAACGCACCAGTGGAAACTATATTGAAGTTTCCAATTGATGCGGTTGTTTGCGCTTGTTATTACAAACGCGCGGAAAGTGGAAACAAGCGCTTATATAGTAATTTCTTAGAGAAATCAAAATATTATTAACAACTTTATATAACACAAAAATATTAGATAGATCCAACACAAGATGCAACACAAGATAACATACAGGTACAGTGTATGCCACAGGAGGAGTAGAAGACCCTGTTTAAGCCCTATTCCAGGGTTTCACGTTTTTTGTTATAATTTGCATTCGCGCCTCTCTTTCTATGTGTTTTAACTCCCCAACTTCTCACAATTAGTTGGTTCAATGTCCGATCAGATTTTTAGTCGATTCTGATTTGTTTGGTCGATCGTTCAGGGTGGGCAGAACCCGATTGATTGCCAATCGATCGCGAGCAGATGAAAAATCGACCCATGTATGGCTACCTTTAGTCTTTTGTCCTTTTAGCTCTTTTACAATGCTCCATAGGACTTTTAAATATGGATCCCGTTTTCAGTCTGTTTGTACTGTAAAAGGTTTTCTTTATAAAAATGTGCCTTCTGGAATATGGATACAACAAAGCCAGAAAGCAATACATTCCCAGAACCAACCTTTTACAATACAGACTGGAAAAGAGATTTGGATCCCATTTGTGGTCACCATCAACTCACATCTAGAAGTGCTACAGAGAAATAAAAATAGCTATATTAACAGTATTTCTTTGCTTACCTAGTCATATGCACATTTTAATTGCTAAAGGGGGTGAATATTATACCATGACTTCTTATCTCTATTACCCCCAAACACTCTCTATCTTTGAGTACTATCAACACTGACTAACACTTCAATTTCCCCTCAAACCGTTTTTTTTTCCCGAAAAATTGGAAAAATTGAAAAAATATATTATGGCATGATGAATGACGTCC
>CM070032.1:133277147-133293206 GCA_036250615.1 Ptychadena robeensis | reverse complement strand
TGTCATTGGACAAACTTACAAAATCAGTGAGTGGTCAAATAATTATTTCCTCCACTGTATGTGCAAAACAAACAAAAATTGTACTCATGTGCAGAAGACAGTGCAGACTGTCCAAACTCCATGTAGTGATTTAAATACAATAGTGTGATAAAAAGGTATGCGAAGAAAACCAAGAGACGGCCTTGCAAATGGTATCCACAGAGACTTTGGATGCTGTAGCCCCTAGGTGCCCAACCTGAGGCCCGGGGGCCGCATGCGGCCCTTTGGTTGTTGTTCGGCGGCCCCCCTTGGTCCTCCCCATGCGGCCTCCAAAACCTAACCTGTGAAGTGGTCACACACTGACCCAGCTTTCCTAATCCACTTTGGTGGTCCTACATCAGTAAAATTGTCAATGTTGACCACAGAAACCAGGTCTACATATGAGCGCTGCACCCAGGGGCAGGAGGGGGTGGTTTTGACTGCCTGTCGAGATCTGGTCCACCGCCTGCTGAGATATGTTGATGAGGGTCTGGATTGATGTTATGTGCGGCCCTTTAGTGATGCCGAGGGCCGCACTTGTGGCCCTGCATATCAACTCGGTTGCCCACCACTGCTGTAGCCCATGAAGCTGTCATGCTCCTGATGGAGTGAGCTGTGACCAAACCCCGGAACAGAGATGCCCTGAACTCTGTATGCCATAGAGATGAGCTCGACGATCCATGCAGCAATGACCCAAGAGGAGGATCCTCATCCCTGTCCAAACAGATGGATGGAGAGAGAGTCTGGAGCCCTGAAATCCTTAGCTGAAATCAGTTGCCAACATCCAACAGATGAGGAAGTGAAGGATAACCAGAGGAATAGGTTGGAAGCATAATTTATTGATTGAGATGGAATGTTGGACACTTTTTGCTGAAACTCCGATTTGGGAGGAAGCATCACCCGGAAGCATTAAACCATACCTGGTCATATATGGCATTAGTATTTGGTTGTCTCTCATGTTGCAAGGTCTGGACAACCCGGGAAAAATTCCCTAATCTTCATAGTGTCCGCCTCTCAGCACCCATGCTGCCAACTGCAGGCGATCCAGGTTCAGATGATTGACTTTTCCCTGAGACAGGAGGTCCCTGGACAGAAGGGATAGCACACACTCAGCTAAAGGGGAAACCAGGGTCTCCTTGACCAATACAGGTTCACTGCAAGAATCTTGCAAGATCAATGGTATGGGAGGAAAAGCATATCCCCTGCTAAAGTCCCACCTGGATGACAGCATCTGCAGATACTGTGGTCTGGCCAGGCTGCTGTCTTGTGATTCAATGGGGATGCAAAGAGGTCCAATTCTGGTTTGCATGCCCATTAAACCAATGACAGAAAGACACATTGGTTCAACTCCTTCCATTATCCTTGCCTGCAAGATAGGATGCTGACATGGTGTTGAGATCCAGAATTGCCCATTCCATGAGCGAGGCAACTTCCCCTTTTACAGGGTTCGCTGAAAGGGTCTTCTCGACAAACCTGGAAACCCTTCAAATGAAATTTTAACCCAACTCTGCTTAGAGGTTGGGTGGGCTACCCATGGTTTTAGCCATAGAGCTTGTTTTGCGGTCACAGACGCCAGCATAGATATAGCTGAGGCCCTAATAATATCAATGGCCACTTCTGCCAGAAAGGCCGCAGTAAGTCTGATGTCTTGCAGATGAGGTACTGGATTGTCAGATGACTGAGATGTCACAATGTCCTCTACCCAGGCCTCCAAGGCATTAGAGATTGAGGATAAGAAGATGGACGGTTTGCAGGCCACCCCTGAGGAGAGGAATACTTTACGCAGATCCTGGTCAAGCACCTGTCTAGCACATCCTTGAACGAGGTGATCTGTAAGCATGTGACATGCCTAGCCAGGTACATGGCTGCTGCATCCACCTGAGGTGGTCCAGAGGCTCCTCTGATCTGTAAGTATATAACTTAGAAAGGCGATTGTGAAGAGGGGATTTTTGTTCCACCACTGCAGATTCTGTTGCAAAAGTGATACTGCATGTTAATGCAGTTATAATATATATTACAATATATATTTTTTCTATTTAGTGATGTGATAAGGCACTAGATGGTGCACCCTTGCCTTCTTTTATAACAGAGGAGATGAGTTTACCAATGAAAGAGGTGTAAAGAGAGGAAAGAACAAGTTGAAGAAGCTAGGTTTTATTTAAGCCTCTGGACTTTGGACTAGATACAGGTACTTCCCTGTTCCCATGCACTACGCTTGACAGAAGAGGCATCACCCGAAAGACGTAGGTCTTGTAATGTAGGATTTTTTATCCAGGCACACTCGCCAGCCCGCACCCTGGAAATAACGCATCCTGCATCCAGCCTGCATCCTGAAAGCTGTTGCACTGACATACTACTCAGCTCCTCAGCATGGCCTAGTCAGACAAGCAGGACTCCTTGGCTGTCATCAACATCAGCGCAATATTTCTATATATTATATCCTATAAATGTTGTGAGAAGGCACTAGGTGGCGTTTGCTTGTCTCTTTTTATATTTTTTTGTGGGGCCACATTTTGTCCTTGAAAGGAGCAGCAGAACTGGGGCCAAACAGCATTTTTCAAAATATAGATGCTTTAATGTGGACATTTCCACTGAAGTA
Source organism: Ptychadena robeensis (assembly GCA_036250615.1). Taxonomy (NCBI): domain Eukaryota; kingdom Metazoa; phylum Chordata; class Amphibia; order Anura; family Ptychadenidae; genus Ptychadena; species Ptychadena robeensis. Next base: position 133,290,589 of record CM070032.1, on the reverse strand, counting down.
TGGCTATCATACGCATGATCATCTCAACAGATTTTTACTGTATATTCCTGTACATATTGGATGATAAGGATTTGTGTGCATTATACTTGTTGTTTTTATCTCATCCTTTAGCCTGAAATACTAATTGCATGCTGGTGATGTTACAATTTACATATTCCCCCCTGCCTGAACTTCGTCTGTCTTGGAGATGTCTTGATGTCTACTTGCCATCTCTTGATGTATGGCTTAAGCCCCCCCCCCATACACGCTTAGGTTCAGCTGATTTTTCGGCCGATCGACCGCCGATGGTGACCAGCATTACTGTCCAAAGTAGGTGCTGGCACACAAAGGGCTTGTCCACAGTTGCGTGGTCACCTGCGGCCCGTGTTTTAAGCGCACCGTGGCAGACCACTTACATAATTTTACATGGCTGATCTGAAACATATTTTTGACAGCGGCAGCGGCTGATCGCGCCCATAGGCATCAATGGATGCAGTCCACATGCCCCCATCCACATCTCACTAAGGCTAGCCATACACGCCTGAATTTTTGCTAGATCGATGGTGTGTCTGCAGGCCTGCGCATAGGCTTTCACGAGTGCTCAGCTACAGTCTACGCAACAGCAGACCGAGAGGGGGCTGTCACAGGGCAAGGTTAACCACTCTGAAGCACATAACCTTTGATGATATATATCACACAAAATGCGCATTACCATAGTACAGTGTACTCTTATGCTTGAAGTATCATAAAACAATATTTGTTATTTAAAAACTAAAATTAATGTCTTATAGCCATGCCTGCTGTATTTTTTTCATAAAAAATGCGTATACAGTCAGTATAGATTGAAAAAGTTACGTGCGGCCCTTTAGTGATGCTGAGGACTGCACTTGTGGCCCTCCATATCAACTGAGTTGCCCACTACTGATATAGAGAATGGCCACAAGATGTCACTGCTATTTTTTTTTTTCAGCATCTCCGAGCTCAGCTCTAGCTTCAGGCATTATTTACTTCTTATTTTGCTGGGGTGGCATTCACCCGGCGCTGCACACTGTGTGTACCTGAGCACAGGGACCTGTGGGCACTTTCTGGGATTCTGACAGTTGGCAGCAGCCTAGAAAGCAAGTGATATACAGCAGCTTTTTATCTGGGTAGGTCTTATTTTTGGGGGAAGGCTTATATTAGAAACACACAAACAAACATAGGTAGGTCTTTCCTTTAGGGGTAGGTAGGTACATTTGTAAAGTATACAGAATTAATTTACTATCTACTCGACGGATTTAGCATGGCCAAGAGTAAATAATAGCCCCAATTAAATTAGGAGGGAAAGAGAATTCTTAAAAAGAAGACAATTTTATTAGGTTAGGTATATGTATCAAAACAAACACAACATAGATATGAAAGAACAAATACTCCATAGGAAACCATCCCCACACCGTTTCAAGATTCTATGGTACTGAGTTGGTCTCGAACACCTATCCCATGGCAATGCAGTACATACAGAGTATGCACCACGTGACGCCTTTGTTGACATTTGTTGGATTAAGGGGGACCACTAAAGAGACGTCAAGCTGTCCCATAGGTGTCATTCCCTCTAAGGTTCCCAACTGCCCCTCAACGCGTTTTGGCCCAGTTGTATGGCCTCATCAGGAGGGGTCACAGTTGAACATTTGCAGTGGCAGTACTCTGTCGGGTTAGTCTTGCAAAGTCCGGTAAATCAACCACTGTAATTTGTAGAACAGCTTGTAAAGTACGGTATTAATACCCATGTGTAGATTCAGTGAGACCGGCTTCTTATCCGCGCTCCCAAGGGATCACCGATTTGATGGTAATCCCTTGGGAGCGCAGATAAGAAGCCGGTCTCACTGAATCTACACATGGGTATTAATACCAGTTTGCAAGACTAATTATTAGTCTAACCCGGATTGGGATTCCATACCAGGAATCCGAATACTTATCATAAAGAATAGGACGTGCTCCCCATTCTTTTGCTCCCTGTTCCCCGGACTCCCGCATTTGGTTGGGGTCTCTCCCGTGACCACGCTATATTATTCGAGTGTACGATTCCTATACTACTCTTAAATAAGTGGTTTAATCCAGGAAACGCGTTGAGTTTCAAGATAGGATCAACTGTTGTGTTTACCGTTTTTGTGATTGCATTGTATTAATGTAAATACCTTTGAATAAATTAAGGGGGAGGTACCCTCTCTCTCTATCCATGTTGCTATGTCTGTTATATCTCTTTTGTGATTTATATTGTATGCCAGTTATAGTCCCCTTGTAATTATTGGAGCTTCTGGAAAGGAAGGAGACCGATAATTGGGTGCACAATTCTTGTGGTATTTTCTATAATTCTGGGATGATGGCTTGTAAACGCTGGTTTATTATCTAACTGATTGGGTTATATTTTGTTTCCATAATTAAATAATAATTTGAGCATCAGATACAAATCTATCGAAGTACCTAGAACACCCGTCAGACACCTTTACAATTTACGAAAATTTACCTACATGGTGATCATGGCTAGATCGATTTTATGCTTGATTTCGACCATAAACCCCCACACAAATCAAAAGACATTAAATTCCCAAAACTTAAGCTAAAGTATTAGTTTATACTATTGTAAGTGCATAAAAGGGGAGTATACAGTTGAGGTATATGTTGCAAAAATGTTAATGTATGTATGTTAATTCTATAAAAGCAATGTTCCCATGTTTTTTTTTCAATTAAAATGATTCATAGAAAACAATATTTGCTCACCAAGCTTTTCTACACAGTTTTTCTGCATTACTGGTTATTTTTATAATGCCACTGCCAAAGAAGCACTCCCTTTGTAATCATATTAAATGGCGAATGAGGGAGACAGAATTGGCATATTGTTTATGCCTTATGTTAGTCTAAATTCTAACTGAACATTTTTTTTTAAACCTGCCAGTGGATTGAGGGCAGATTGTCTGTGTTATAGGACATGTTACCGCCACAGTTAAGTCCCCAAATTCGGTGCAAGCTGAACACAGGGATTTCACCACAGTGGACAAAAGCCCCTAAAAGTAGTAACTTTTGCAAGACATGTGGAAAAAAATGTTTTGGCAATACATTGTAATACATTTGAGCACTTACCGGCTGGTCAGTTCTATTAATCCCAATCAAAAAAAGTAGCTCAGCCACAAATAAACTTATGCAAAGGTTTTTATGAATTGTGTTCCGGTCACTTTGTAGGCCTCGAAAAAAACAAAATGTAAAAATACATATGAGCAAACAAACAAGCGAAAGTAGAATTCCGACCCAGGTAATCACATCCAAAAGGAGATCATGGACAACATCATATTGCTAAAAAAGAAAAATGAAAAATATGTCAAAAGGTTTATTAAACAAGACATGTAAATAGCATGAAGATTGCTCTTTATGACATAACATTCATAGACATTGAATGTGATTGTTCCAGCCAGAAGCATAGGAGCAACCTGTGTGTTTTGCACATCTTGTGGTGAAGTTTATCCTGCAACCTTCAGTAATTTCAGCAAGTGATGTTTCCTGGAGCATCAGAGGCCTATGTCCCCTATGTCCTGTACACGTTAATTCCATCCATTCCATCAAATAATAGTGGTGTTATGGTTGCGTTTATAGAGAAAATGTAAGAGACACAAGTTACTGAAGAGTGACTATAAGAATATTTCATTAATATATACCAATATTTGGTAACAGACACGCGGGTAGTGATGAGCGGCATAAGCAATATTCAAATTCGCAATATTTCGCGAATAATTCTACTAATATTCGATTCTATATTCGTAAATATTCGCAATTGCGCGTGGTTACGGATGAACACGAATGCTACTAATCGGCTCATAATTACCTTTAAAATAAATTGTCACATGTGCTATTTATATTCGCATAAATAGCCCATGTTGCATAAATAGCACAATAGCGAATATATATTCGCAATCCATGCACATAAGCATCCCAATGCGAATATTCGAAATTGCACATATCCGCCGCCATATGCGCAAAATTTTCTATTTCTCGAATAGCCGATATTTGCCGAATATATTCGAAATTCGAATATTTGAGCTCAACACTACACGCGGGCAATAGGACATCAATGGGCCGCACCTATTGATCTCCATTAGGCATGCATAAAAATAGGGTAAACCACATTTGTTTTGTTTTTGTGCGTGCGAAGGCTGTTTCCTGCATAAAAGCCCAATCACTTTGAATGGCCAATGCTTAACCCATGTCATAGACGTAGCAGAGTTTTGGCATAATAGGGGTCCTTTGCAGAGGTACATGGGCATAATAGAAACATAAAATTATAGTGATGTGATCCACTATATAAGCGAAGAACTGTGACATATATATGGAAAATAATTAAAAAGTTGAAAAAATTATTAGGAATATCCCTATCACCCATTCAGTAATTAACCCCAAATTAATCATAAACATCCAAATTGATCATAAAAAAAAGTAATCTTGACTTTCTGTTCCCATGCCCGATGTACAGCTGCACTGCACATGAGCTCCATCCTCCCCACTCCGATCCAAGTGAACCTCCATCCTTTTCACTACCTGGTGTATGTATGTGCAGTATTGTTTTTGCGCCAAACATATCTTTTGGAATTATGGCCAAAAAGTTCAACCTTGGTTTCGTCAGACCATAACACCTTTTCCCACATGCTTTTGAGAAACTTCAGATGTGTTTTTGCAAAATGTCCCCTGGCTTGGATGTTTTTCTTTGTTAGTTAAGGCTTTCGTCCTCCCACTATACTATACATTACTGCACATCACCGAAAGAACACCATACCCACAGTGAAGCATGGTGGTGGCAGCATCATGCTTTGGAGCTGTTTTCCTTCTGGAACTGGGGCCTTAGCTAAGATGGAGGGAATTTTGAAAAAAAACTAGTAGACGCTTCAGGCTTCTACTACAAAGCTAAACATGAAGAGGAACTTCATCTTTTAGGATGATAATGACCCAAAGCATATATCAACAACGGAATGGCTTCACCAGAAGAAGATTAAACTTTTGGAATGGCCCAGCCAGAGCCCAGAACTGACTAGACTTATACCCAAAAAGACTGAAAGTGCTTCAACAAAGTATTAGTTTGAGGCTGTGCACACTTTTGCATTTTTCCCCCTTTTTCTCCACTTAAGAGATTTCAGTTTGTTTTTCAGTTAAGTGGTACAGTTTATAGGTCACATTAGGTAGAAAAAGTTATGAAATGATTTATCTTTATCTCATTTTTATACAGCACAGGAACCTGACATTTTAAAAGGGGTGTGTAGACTGTATGCCCCTTTACATGGATAAATATCTGATCAAGCCACATCAACAACAGCACAGCAAGCAGAAGCACACTGGGTGCAAACTGCGCCAAAACAAGATGAAGGTGGCTACAGGCCATGTGTATCAGTAGGATATGGACACAGACGTGGAGCCTTCTCAGCTCCCCCAAGTGATGGTGGACTATAATAAGCTCACCCTGGAGGTTGCAAACCACCTGAAGGATGACCTCACATCCTCCATCCAGCAGTCCCTGTGAGAAATACACACTGAGCTCTCTACACAAGCGCCGCTGTGATCTGGAAGACAAAAGGCTGCATGTTCTGGCTGACAAATCTTGCATGTTGTCCCTGAATCCTACAGAGCAGCTTTGCAGCTCGATCATATTGTTGTCCCTAGGCCTCTCTGACCCCTTACATGTGGAATAAAACAAACACAATGTGCTTGAACTGAAGACTGTCAGCTTTAATTTGAGGGTATTTACACAGTAATGGGACAATTGGCTTCCCAGCTGTTATATGGCCAGGTGCGTGATATTCCCTCATTATCCCAATTACAAAGTGCAGATAAAAGGTCCAGAGTTCATTTCCAGTGTGCTTTTTGCATTTGGACTCTGCATTGAACTCTCAAGGTGAGATCCAAAGAGCTATCACTATCAGTGAAGCAAGCCATCATGTCATGGGTTTTCAATAGGGGTATAACATCTTTATATAAACTAATTAAACGTACTTACATTACATATATCTTATGGTGTATAGTTAAAAGTCATGGTTTACTCCATCTTGTATCACTGTTCAGTAAGTCTGTATAAAGGTCATCAATGAACTAAAACAAGTACGATGAGCTAAACATGGGGCCTCTTTGTGCTTTCACACCTGCCTGGTAAGCCTATGTACGAATTATCTGTACTGCCACATAAATTATGGGTTCCAAGGATATCCATTGTGATATTATGAGGTATGGGTTCATCCTTGAGTAAATTGGCTGGTGAGCTCATTTTTGAAATTTAGTTCTACCATAACATGTCAAGTTCGTCTGATCTATGAGAAAAAGGTCATGAGGTTAATCCACATTTATGTAGATATTCATAAATTGAGCAACACTGCCATCCAATGACGAAAACGCCACATAGCACCCAATATATTTTAAAGTTTCAAAAGGGTTAAGAGTGACGTATATTTGAAGGTCTGCCCATTTTTTTTATCTGGATCCACCCTTTTACTCGGAGTTGATTGGTGAATTCGGAGAGTGGAAGGGATGTGTTTTAGATAAGAATTGTTTACTTAAAGTTATGCACGAGGCAGAGAAAAAAAAAGGAGAACAAAAGAAAAAGAGAAAGAAAGACAGCTATCCTGCCCGTCCACACCACCAGTTCTCATCTACTAAGCCATCCAGATCTTGGTAAGGAAGTTTTATTTTACTCTCCAGACCAAATACTGAGGTGATACCTAATGAAGTCTGCTTCTTTGCAGAGCTTAAGAGCTAGCTTAACTCATGATACTGAATTGCTTGATAACAGTGCACCTTGTCAATTGATTGTGTTATCTATGAGTTCAGAGTAAAGTCTCTGTAGGGACATATTCTCCCTTATTGGTATCACATCACTTTGTGTTTGGAGAAATCTTTCTCCTATCTAAGAGTCTTGGCGCGGTTTCGCTAGAAGTGTCAGCTGTTACCATTTCTGTTGTGTGTAACCTGTATAGCCCAACATATTTGTTTCTACTTGAGTAGCACGTATTACTGGTTGTTATATTACTGTGCTCTGTGTGTTGGAGACACCTCGTGGTGGCTTTCTGGTGTCATATATGTCATTATTGTATTCTATTCTGTTTCATAGATTTTTAGTGTTTTTATTACTCCGTGTGTTTTCAATAAATATATATTTTGCATAATTGCTTGCCCTGTTTATTGTCTGCACAATATAACTACTATGCCGATCAAATTACCCGCGAGGTGTTATTTGTCTCATCTCAGGAACAACCAAATCTTTTGAGCTTAACCGTTTAAAAGACTCATGAACTGCTGTTTATGAGTCACTGACAATCATTAGGCTGAAAAAACAAAAAAAACCCATCAGAGGGATAGCAAAAACATTAGGCACGGCCAAAACAACTGTTTGGAAGATTCTTTAAAAGAAAGAACGAAAGAAAGAACGCTGAGCTCAGCAACACCAAAAGACCCGGAAAATCACGGAAAACAATTGTGGTGAATAAAGAGAATAAAGAGAAGACTTGTGAATACAAGATGTAAACCATTGGTGAGCCTCAAAAACAGGAAGGCCAGATTTGAGTTCTGGAACAACTTCCTATGGACAGATGAGACAAGACAACTTGTACCAGAGTGATGGGAAGAGAAGAGAATGGAAAAAGGAAAGGAACTGCTCATGATCCTATACATACCACCTTATCAGTGAAGCATGGTGGTGGTAGTGTCATGATGTGGGCATATGGTATATGTTACCATAGGATCCCTTACTTGATAAAAGCTTCACATTTCTTGCACTAATTAAACTTATGAGTTTTTGGAGAGCTTCTGATTGAATTTATTTGCAGAATGTCAGAATCGCCTCCCAGTGCTACTGTTTGGATGTAATAAAGTGGAAAAAAGTATTTAGTCAGCCCTCAATTGTGCAGGTACTCCCACTTAAAAAGATAAGAGAGGCCTGTAATTTTCATCATAGGTCACCTCAACTATGAGTGAGAGAATGAAAAAAAAATCCAGAAAATCACATTGTCTGATCTTTAACCTCCTTAAGCCCCTCATACACGTTACGATTATTCTCCCGAACGATTTTTCGTCCGATCCTGTCACCCGATTTTCACCTAAAATGTTATGGTCGGTCGGCTGGCACGAAAAATCGGAATTCAAATTATCACCGATCCATCAGCCCGACCCTATTTATTAACAGCAAATTAACAGCAAATCGGGATCGATCGGGTACATAATTCCGAATCCGATTAATCTCCCGATCGATTAATCTCCCGACCACATTGGTCGGTCTGGCAAAATTCGTACGAAAAATCGGAACGTGTATGGGGGGCTTTAGCGACTTTGTGCGCTCTGGATGTGCAAAAAGTACACTGGGTTTGTCCACCACTGAGAGGTTCCCTGCAGTGCTCACTCACCCGATTTAGTGATCATGACAGGTTCGGTCAACTGTGGCAGGCTTCCGGGAAAGGAGCAGATCCCCCCGTGTCATGTCATTATGTCTGTGACACCGGGGCGAAAGACGGATCTGCGGCTGCATATTTAACTTCAATCCGTTCAAGTTTGAAAACGTACTGTTTCCTTTGAGATTGGAGCCGAGTCATCTCACCCCCGGGGGGGAGGACTCTGCTCCAATCTGAAAGAAACAGTAACTTTTCAAAATCCAATCTCTCTGAGAAAACTGTGTTCAGAGCGCTTTAAGTTTAAAAAGGTACTGTTCTTCGAGAGTCCCGGAAGTAATGACGTGACACTGACTGGGGGAAGAGGACTCCGATCTCAAAGGAAACAGTAAGTTTTCAAACTTGATGACGTGACACTGACTGGGGGAAGAGGACTCTGATCTCAAAGGAAACAGTACGTTTTCAAACTTGAATCGGCACGATTTTTTTAATCAGACTGAATACAACTTTTTACTTAGAAAGCTGTATTCAGTTCGAGCAAAAGTTAAAAACACAACTTAATAAAGGCACCGGTGCCCCCGAGGTTCTCCCCTTTCATTTAACTCTCTCACCCCTGGTGTGATGGACCTGATGCCACCTGGCGTGTGTGTGAAGAGGGGGATCAGCTGCTGACAATTTCCTACCCGGGAGAGATGTCCTACACACCACTTCGACTGCCTAGGTGCGATGTTATGCAGTGGGAGGGGAGCACTCCTAACAAGCTCCCCTGCAGTCTGGTAGGGTCTGGTATGCCTTGAAAGGATGAGCACGAACAAAGTGGCTCCTATGCAAAGAATACCAGATCCCTTGGCAGACCTGGTCGGCATCAAGCCTGTGTCCCACCTTGTGAGCCAAACCAGGCCTGATGCCATACTTCTGATTAAGGTAGGGGGCCACTTCCCCATAACCTTGCTCCATAGTTGTGGGGATGTGGGTACAATCACAAATATATATATATTATACAAATACAAATTTAGTGTGAATATTAGGCAAACAATTTGACCTAGACCTCTTACCCATTCCCATAAAAGGTAAATATATAGTCCTGGCAGGCTAACCTGCAGCACTGGTTCCCCCACGCACTGCAAGATTTTTGATGTCTCCATATTTTAAGTCCCCACTACTCATGTCCTTGATATGGACCAGGTGACCACCCAACACTTTTCTTTGGCTGGTTACAGGATCCTCAAAACCAGCTGTTATACAAAGCCTGCCCCAAAACAACACATACATGCAATGTATGATGTTAGTATTTATGCATACCTATCTACTTCCCATCCCTAACTTTACCAGATAATCAATTCTGTCTCCCCTAATTATTGTATTTGTTTCCGTTAACCTCCTATTTAATGTGCAGAGCTGTGTAATATGTTGGTGCTTTATAAAAAAAGATAATAAATTGTCCTGAACTCTGTCTTCTTTCTTTTGACATGTAACATGAAACCCCAAGCAGTTAAAAAATAATGCCCAAAAAGGAGGTGTTTGACAGATAAACTCCCCAAGAACATGAGATGCCAATGAGGCATTAAAAATTGCAACCACAAAGCTGTAAAAATACCTAAAAATAGCATTGAAAAAACACCCTAACTGGAATTTAATGATTTTACAAATGGCAAGTATTTTTTCTTGTGCTCACATTTCTGTGTGAACCTCATCTTACCCTTGCAGTAAAGTTGGGAACGCACTACAAGCAAAATAGCAAATAAAGTTCAGCTTGAAATTGTTATTTACTATTGTATTAAGTTAATAAAATTTATATTTACATTTTATTACATATTTTTACAGGCAACCTAATGTTGTACAGCTGTATTTTGGATGACAGATTGAAGACTCATTAACTTACCTTTACTGCAACATGAGCCATAAGGACAGCAAAATTTGTTAGGTGATTGCATGAGCACTTTGTATGTGTTTTGTTTGTTGTCATAAGTCTACAGCCTTGTGTTGACCAGTGACCTGAAAAATTTGTTTTCGAGTAACTCCAGAATGAGCAGTTAGGGTTGAAATATTCATCAGATTGCTGAAAATAGAAACACAAAAACATTTAATTATAGTGAGCACCAGTACAGTCAAAGTTAAACAACTCCCAAATTTTCAATTAGAAATATATTGCATGTGTCATGTAAAACTAACTAAATCAAAGCTTACTGTCTGTGTTCCATCTTTCCTTGATCACTCTGCTTTAGAGTAGCATAGTAGCATTGCTGTAAGAAAATGAGCTTTCTAATTCAACATACCAACATATTACATTGCTGTCATTTGTTTGTCTCTCTCTTTTACTCAATCAAAGTGTTCCCCGAGATTGGTGAATCAAGCAATAGGGGAAAGAGAGAGAAAATAAACTTTGAGTACACAACACATGCTTTTTGTTTTTGAAAAACTAAAACTATAACAAGGGGTGCACATAACTGATATGCAGTTTTGCATGGAGGGAGAAAGACTAGCAATGCAAACTCCATGTGTACTAGCGCTGAGCAGTGGGCTGCTGATGTTACACTGAAGTTCCTGTATTATATACAATACAAAGACTGTTTATGCAACAATTGTGTGGAATACTGTCTGAGCATAATATTCTCAACTGGGACATCATTCAAAAGACCCATTGTGGGGCACTGTGCTTGTAAGAGATTTCATCCTGTTTCCACAGATAAAGTAGCAGCTCTGCTCCTATATACCACACAGGTAGTGGCACACACATCAGTAGCCTGCAGAACGGGTCACAATAGGGCTACACAGATATCAGTGTATATCAGAGCAGTGTATACAGGCAGCATTCCCAGCCCTTTCCACAACCGATCCGATCCGGTCAGTCGGGTAGGTCGATCGTTTGGGAGTGGGAATGCAGTCCGACCGATGCTGTTTTTAGAAAAATGGGCCGAAAAGTTAGTTGGGTCCAGAATGATGATGCCCGTAAATTTTGGTCGGTCGGTCACATTTAAAAGAGACTTTTAAAAGATTCCAGACCCAACCGGCCGATTGTGCATCCGACCGACTTTTAAAAATAGCAGTAAAGCAAAAATTGGGAGTCGAAATCGAATATTGCATCGGTTCGTGAACAATCGCAACGTGTATGGGTACCTTTAGAGATTTAGTGTGAATCTTAAAGAGGACCCAAAGTGTATGAATGTGGGAGCGTGTCTGACTTCTGGAATGTGAAGAAATTTCTCTCTGTAGCTCCATCTAAGCCTGCAAAAATCCTGTGTAAAATCACAGGGGGTGATTTTATAATAAAATGGATCCTTTAGAAGTTGTCACAAGGCCTCAGGGGATCCGAGGTCTTTGGACTGTACACAGTCAATTGCAAAGTTAAGTCCTATAGAGTTTATTGGAGTGCAGTGAAGATCTTTTCACAGCAGGTAAAAGTTCTTGAGTATCAGTAGATTCTGGTATACTTTGAAGTAGCATATTATTATGATGCTTCCTAATTTTAAGGTCATTGCGCAAGGAGACAGTGTCTGTAGTTGAGAAAAGGTCAGTTTCTTACTCTAGGCAGAATATGCAGGTGCATAGGGGCCCCACATTCCACTCCTTACTCCTTCCCTACTGAGTCTCATCTTGATTTGGTATGCATACTGATCGTGATAGTGATCTCCCCTATATCCTTCATACCCTTCCTTCTGGTCCCCTTACACCGCTCTTCCCCAATGTATGCGGAAGAAGACTGATGTTAGCTGTACCTCAACATTCATTATGGATATCTTGTGGCTGTATATGATATTGCAGATTGAATTAAATATAAGAAATAAGCAATTTCATTGTGTTTTGTGCTGTGTTGTAGTTTTTTAGATTTTGGTGATATTTAAGTCGTTTCTGTCATTGTTGTGTTCATTTTCACAATTACCCAGTTTATTAGTTTTGTAATCATTATTTTTTTTTTGTAATAAACATTTTTAACTACATTGTATGGACATACAGAGTAACAAAGTGAGGAACAGATCTTGAAAGGAATTAAACTCCTTAGCATCATAGTGTACAAAAATGGGGCCCCCAACAAGATCTCGCATAGGTCCCCTAAAAAGCTAGAAATGTCCCTGTTTGAGATTCATGAAATAATAAAGTAGGATCATCTTCCTGACACTGTGTAAAGAAATCAGTGTTGTAAATTATATGTGATTTGCTGCAAACTCTCTGCAGAATTTATGCTTTAAAACTAATTTCAATGCCTTAGACACTTGATTCTAAATCATTGCATGTAGAATCAAGGTGTTCCTCCAAGTTTCACTCCATCCTGTGTATATGAGCGGTGATGGAGGAGCTCCACAGGTTGAGGGGTTTCAATGAAAGGATGTGCTATCCTCTGGTAATCAGACAAGACAGATGTTAAGACCTGCTACTGCATAGCTTGATCCCATTGCTGCTGATGCTGATAAAGCAACCAAAAACTTCAGAAAATTGCGAAGCAGCTTATTTTGCCATTGGCAAGCCACTTATCTCTGTACAATAATTTTTATTCAAATACATTTTTGGCATTAAAGTAATATGTCACAAAGTAATGGCATAAAAAGAACATTTAGATATAGTAAAATGTTTACACACCTCTATATGTTTAACTGTAAACATCACAGGATCAGTTAAATAAACTTTGCTACTTGATTCCTTATAAACTGCTGCAGTAATCACAGGAGAATTTACAACAATTGTGTGGTTTGTGGTCATTGCTTCCATTTCTAATTTAATGCTGGCATTCTCTGTGGACAAGTAGCGACCAAGGTTGTTGTACAAGACAAATGCAACTCTTATTTCACCTATAATGAAGAAAGGATAAAGCAAGCATCATTTCATAATATTCTTAACTTCTTAATGATTAAAAAAACAATAATCTTAAATAAGTGGTCCAAATTAGGATCTTCTAACATATCATTAATTTTAATCATTCTATTATTGCAACATAACCTAGACGAAGGGTATGCTATTTTTTATACAAATTAAATTACTCTAAACTATATATTATATATAGTATTTATATGTGCTAATGTACAGTATGTGTGTGTGTATATATACAGTGCTGCTTGAAAGTATGTGAACCCTCCAGACATGGTC
>CM070032.1:133254393-133266401 GCA_036250615.1 Ptychadena robeensis | reverse complement strand
CCTAGCCTGCCTGAAAGTCCATCTTAAGCTACAGATACCTCGGTCCCTGTGCTTAAGCTTTTTTGGGTGCAACTGTTCTTTTGTGTATATAATACTTAATATCAGGATGTTGGCGGGCGACATAATTTAATCTTTGACCTTTACTAGGGGTGAGAACCTTCTCTTGTGGGAAAGTCACCATGTTTTTTGCCAGGCTTTTGGGGCCTAATAGCTGAAGTAAGATGTACAATTGCAATTGTTTTCAATGGCAAAGATATCAGTGTATACAAACGTGATGACAGTTTTCTGTATCAGGAGTAAGATAAACAGAAGGGACAAAAATGCTGCAGATGAAGTCTGGGACTTTAAGGAGTATCTCCTTACAGGTATTTACAGGATTTTTTTATCTTTTCTTCCCACAGCCCAGGTGTGCTTTGATTAATGTTTCCTGCCCAATCATATGTGGTGACCAGGGGCAAACACATTACATATGACCAAAAGAGGAAAGGGGAAAACATCACTGTGGCTGATGTAACAAGAATTTTGTAATTTTTTTCCCTTTTTCAGTGTATTTTTCAGTGTATTTGTAAATTAAATAGTTTGAGAAGTAATAAAATATAAAAATAAAATAATCTTATAAATATCTAAATAATGTAAAACTAAATATATTATTTATCCCCAAAAAGGTATCTATATCATTTATATACGTTTCAACTTACCATTCCGACCATTTTGTCTTAGGGTATTTGATGACAGCTGAATAGAACTGCTATGTCCCATATTCTGTGGAAACTTAAGATCTTCTAGATTAACATCTGTGCTTAGTCTTGCAACTTCAAGTTCTGTTTATTAAACAAAAAAATAATTGATGATTAAATAAGCAATGGTGTGATATTTATAAGTAGTAAGTGGTGATATGCTAAAAAGTTACGACTTTTTCGTTCCTCCTCTTAAGTAAGCTTTAGAGGCCTAACTTGTAAAACATTGTGCTCCAGCCAGTAGAGCTGGAGTTAAAAAAGGAGGGGAAGCTGTCAGAGGCTTCCCTGCCTCATGGTCCGCCTCTGCAGACCTGTATGTGAGCGGGCACCTTTATTCAGCTCACATACAGAGGCAGGGATGATCTGCCGGCATGAAGATTTTTCCCTGTGCAGAGGGTGTGTGAGCTGACTAAACCCCGGCAGGCAGATGCACAGATTGTCTGCAGATCTCTGCATGGGGTTCCCACCAGAGCATACCATACCCCTTTTGGAAAGCCTTTCCCATGGTCACTGTACAATGAGCTCATTGAACTTGTGTTTACAAACATTGGGGCTCATCTCTCCTTCCATTTGTAAATAGGTGCTCATGAGTAAGTTGTTGTAGGCTGTAAAATGTGTCTCTCCATAAGTTGCTAAGAAGGTACAGAGAACGGGTATATAACACAATCTAGCCTAATGGGATGCAGAGTTATTGCTCCTAGGATGATTGGAATAATATTAGTTTTTTTTACATATTCAAACCTTATGATACAGGGGCATTATCCCACTGATTTTAATGTAAAAAATTGCCCCTTATAGTCCTAAAATTAGGGTACCTTTTCTTCTTTTGTATAATTTTTTTTTTTTACCATAGCACTGCTATATATTTAAATAATAAAGAAAAAGATACGATTTGGTTCAGTACAGTGGTGCAGGTAATAAAGGTAAATTCCTAAAATTATTTGATGTCAAATACTAATGTGCTATTTCATATGAATTGGTAGCAGTTTTGTATAATGCATATTGCTATTTTTTTCCAATCATTCTATAATAATAATAAAACATCAATCACTTTACTTACGAATATTGTCTGTGTTTTCCCTCACAATGTCTGTTTTTAACAAATTATCAGCCAACACAAAAGCTCCTTCTTCAACCGTGTCAAGAAGCATGGTCGCTGCTCGCAGCTGGTCCTTTGCAGTCAGGTCTTGCCATGCAATTTGAGCTTGCAGCTGGAGGAGATTGTTAACAGTCTCAACCATTGCCTATAAACAAGTGAAAAACAATGAAAACTGTTACTAAGGGCTTGTTTCCACGCCGTTTTTCAAACCGTCAAGGTCCCTCCGTCAACGGTTATTTCTTCCCCTTTCTTACTACCTTTTTTCAAATTAATCTCTAACTCACTGCCTTAATTTTCCACACTGTAAGTAGCACCGGACCATAAGACGCACCCCACAGTTTTGGGTAGAAAATAATAAATGTCATAGGCACAGCCATTGACATATAACATTAATATAGGTTTCAGCAAAGTATGCAGGTCTGGTCCATGCAGTATTCACTATATATATATATATATATATAATGTCCAGAAAGAAATTTGTAGAGGAAGAACTGGTACTTTAGATACTGATATTAAGATGGTAAGTAGGTAGGAAGAGGCATTTATGGTTACATAGGCCGATTGCCTTCAGTCTTGCCTGAGCACTGAGTGTTATGAGTGCACTGGCTCACTGGGAAGTGGTACAGAAAATGTATAACCAAAATAACAACTAAAAGATGAGTTAAAACAATCTCTAGAAATGGTTTTGACCTCCTTTATACCCCATATGAGGCACCGATCAGTATGGGTGCATCAGCAGCAGAAATAAAAGTGTCCAGTACTCTTGTTGTTGGGCAGGTGTGTCTAGTTGTTTGATGTGTGTGAGCTATTCAGGATCAGCTCAAGTGAAGGAGTCCCCAGCTGGTGAGATATGCAGAGAGGCTGGATATTAAAGTAAACTTGATTTTGGGGTTTACTAATGGGGGGCCCAATCTGTGGGCACACTGAAGCTGAAAGGTGACAGTCAGTCCAAGGGAGGTAGGTATGATGAATTGCCAGAAATGTCTCATGCTTTGTACAATTTTTAGGAGCAGCAATGCCCTTACATTGCATCTCTAGGTCATCTATCTAGGCCAGTACTGCTTGTTGTTTGTATTTGAGCATGAAATGATGCAAAGAGAGCAGATTACCATGGCTTCCAGCTCTGTCTGCCTAACCACATGGGCCATGATTTAATCCTTGACGTCTCGTAGGTTATAGAGTTATGTAGTGTGGACATTCCTTCAGTTGCAGTGCTACCTCACAGGCAAGGTTGCTTGAAATCTATTGACACAGATGGAGTCATCATTGGAAGCAGCAAATCTTCCTCCAGGCACACATCTAGTTTCTGAAGTGATCAATGTGATCATCAATGTCAGAGGTCCTCTAGATCTCTAGAGTTAGTTTGCTACATCCTTAAATTCTCATCAAGCCAGTATAGTTGGCTGTGAATTCTTGGATGGAGACATGACAGATTCTTAGGCATCCTGCTTTTATTTTGTTTTAGTACATCTTTTTGCCAAAAGGGTCAGAGATGTTCTCAACTAGCATAACCCAGAAAAAGAATATCATCCGATGTACATTTAAAGCAATGCTTTCATGTGTGAAGCCGGCCACAGACATCTCGATCCATGGCCGGCTTATAGCAGACTCATTATAGCGTGGTGACCGCTACAGAACTGATAGGAATCCTGTGTGCTCCACTAACACGGGATTCCTGGCAGATTTTAGCCAATTAACTTGGAGGGGGAGGAGACTCCCCCTCCAAACTAATGGACTACAACAGGATCGGCCACAAAAAGTTTTTGGTCGAAACTGCAAGGTGGGCACCCCTGTAGTTGTGGGCGACCAAGTGCACATGCCGGTCGATCGCCTGCAACTAGTGCTGGGAACCAGCACTTCTATGGCCAACTAAACAGCTAGACAAGCACTGTGGAAAATGTGGTCATCAAATTTATCATTTAAATCTAAAGGCCTCCATACACCTTACAATCTTACCATACAATTAAAGAAGAGGGGATAGAGGGGGAAAGACCTGCAATCAAGTGCCACACCCCTAGTTAAACTAGATAGAAAGATACGGGTAGATCAGGAGAGAGAATATGTAAAATATATCCCTCATTTCAATAGACCAATCGCAAAGAAGATGGGGTTTTTAAGGCACTATTCCAACTGATTAGGGTAAAACCATAATAACTTTATTGGTCACAATAATATATTTCCATACAATTTCTGTACAATTTGTTCTACCAAAACCATGTATATGAGGAACTTTCGAAACCTTCCAATCACTATGTATTCTATCAGGGAGGCCACTGTACTACATAGCGGTAAATCTGATTTTATGGAGTGATCTAAAGGTGTATGGGGGGCTATACTGGTGTTGTATTCCTTTTGATGGATAGAAACAGCTATTTCAAAAGATCCAGGAGGCTGATCTGATTTAATTCCTTCTGACTACAAGTCCAAATTGTCATAGAGGTTTAAAGATCTAAAACATTTCCAAGTCAGATTCAGAGACACTACGATCCAAAAGAGGCTCCAGGTATAACTGAAAGAACTCACAGTCAGCCCTGGCTAGAAATACAATGGTAAATGTTCAATCTTTTTACTTGTCAGAAGTTGACACTAAATTATATAATGAGGAGGTGTGACAGTTAAGACTCGGAAATTAGGAGCCAGGCTACAATTGTTCTACAGAACTAGGGCTGTTTCTTGCGCTATGCAGAAAATCAGTGCTCATAGGGCCCCTACAGCCCCCCAAGCTCTGCCCAAATGTGCTTTCCCTGGTAGTAAAACGTTCCCAAGGGGCTGTTGCCCCCAAATGTTGAAAGGATTTAAGTCATCCCCTTCCCTCCAGAACCACCTTGGAACCGGGTCCTGGCACTTCAGAAACCAGGGCCAGAGTGCTCCCAAATTTTGGCACATTTTGCTCGAGGACCTGTTTATCAAAAAGATTCAACTTTTTTTTGTGTGTAGTAAAGAAGTTGAAGTTTATTAACATGCAAAAAGTTAGTTTCTTTTGGACAGGGAGCCGCAGCAGTTAAAACGTTCTGGAGCGCATGGAGCTCTGGCAAAGATTTTTTTGGGTGTAGAGCGTAGGGAGACCCCTCCCTACAAATGTACCAAGTTTGGTATTTTTGTGCCTTTTGGTTCAATTTTCCTATAAGAATGCAATGGGAGAAGTCCTCGCTGTACACGATTTTGGGCCCCTGGTTCTGCAGCCCCCTAGGGACTAGGGGCCCGAAACTTGATGGACATGTATTCCAGGATCTGGGCTACATCCAGCACAAAAAGTCAGCATGAAAAGAACCTGACTTTGGGCCCCTGTAACTCCCGATCCTGAGGGAGCTAGTACTAACCAACTTGGTTGGTATCTAGTACATAGGGAAACATGCATGCCAAATGTAGCATTTCTAGCTCCAAAGGGGGCGGATTGATGCCCAGTCAATCTCTCCTACTTTACCCGTAGGCTTTAATGAGGACTAGGTCCAGGCGTTGACCTTGTGTACCTCGTGGCTTTCCTGACTTTCAGCTGTTACACCAAGAGGTTCCTGTGGGGCGATTTGCCCCAATCTTAGCCCACATTTTAGTCAAGGCCTTTCCACCAAGCCCAATTCTCTAGAACCAAGAAGGCTAGAGACCCCCAATTTGGTAGGATGTAGGGATGGTCTTCGGCATACAACAATGCCAAAGTAAGGGTCTCTAGCCCGAAGGGTTTGTTAACCGATGAGACTCAACATCAGGGTTTGAATGTGTACACACACTTCAAACCCTAGTCATTGTGTGCTTACAGGGGGTAGCACATCTCGACGGGGAAGCTCATGTCATCAAATGTGCTTCCCCTGCTGGTGAGCACATCTTGCTGGTGGAGCTCATATCAGCAGAACACCGGGAAAGTAAAGTTTTTAGGGCTCTTTCCCACCCCCCTCCGATATTTTAATATTCCCAGAAATCTCTTAATAACTGTAGATGCTACTCCGTTCAGGGGAGATTTCCTCAGCTACTGGGCTGGAGTGAGACTGTCAGCAGAGCCTGAGAGAAGGGAGAGTAGAACTGCTCCCTCCCCATCCTCTTGTTGAGCCAAACAGAGCGTGAATTTCAGTTTTAAGAACCTAGTGTGTTCTTTTTTTCTTGAAAGAGTTTAAATTAGCATCATAGCATACAAAAACACCCAGTAACAAACAGTGCAAAACAGTCAGTAACAGATTTAGTTATCATCACATCACATCACACAGACACATCATAGTTATTTTGAAAGGGCCCTGAATAGCAACACAGGCTGATAGTTACCCTACAGCAACCTGCAAAGTTTTGGCCTCCTTCAGAAATGGCATCACCTCTGACATTAAAACAATGCTCCCAAAGCTTCCGGTTCCGGCACCGCATGGGGTGAAAGCAGCCTGAGGAGCTCCTGATCACCCAGCGGTAAAAACCCCGATACCCGCATCAAGTACACCCCGTACAGATCCGAGGAGACGTCCCATACCTGGCGGCACTTTGCCGGATGGACAGGTATCTCCAACATCAGCGTTCAAGATCCCGATCCCGCGCTCTGGGTGGCAGTGACACAGACACACACACGGCTCCCAAGATGGCAGACGACTCTAAACGCCGCGCAAAGGACTCTGAAGCTGGATCGCCGCCTGACTCAGATGAGGAGGTGGAGGATGCCACTCATGAAAAGCTGGCTAGAGCTGTGGCTGCGCTGCTGAAACCTACTATACAGGTAGCAATTGACAAGGCAATCACTAAGGCACTGCATGCGGTCAAGCAGGAGCTGGGTGATCAGTCAGTGAGGATTTCTGAGCTAGAGAGCAGACTGGAGGCTGTGGAGAATGAGGCTTTTGGGAACGCGGTCAGATGCAGTGACTTAGAGAAAGAGCTGGCAGTTGCAAATGACAAAATTGATGACTTGGAAAATCGTTCCAGACGGAACAATGTACGTGTCATTGGAATACCTGAGTCAGTTAAGCCAGCAGCACTAGTTGACCTCGGGGCCACTGAGATACCAGCCCTGTTGGGGCTAGCCGAGACATTTAAAGTGGAAAGAGCGCACAGGGTGGGCCCGCCAGAAAATGGACGCAAGACTCCTAGACCAGTTATGATACGTTATCTGAACTATGCTGACAAGAACCAAGTGATGCAGACGTACCGCGTTAGGCGCAAATTGCTATATGGTGACAAACAGATAATGCTTTTCACTGACTACTCCGCCATAGTCTCGCGTAAGAGAAAGGCTTTCAGTGCGGCGTGCACGATTCTGTTCAAGAAACAGGTGAAATTTACTCTGGCATACCCTGCGGTGTTACATATCAGAGACGCGCAGGGGAAAACGGTGTCCTTTAAAGACCCGGAAGAGGCAGAAAGTTACGCTAATGGCCTGGACAAAGTGACATTGCCGACAACAAGCAGACCGCCGACGCACATAACGCCAATCAAGACGGTAGACAAGATGGCGGCATCGCCTACCACATCACGCCAGAAGGTGGATACACCGAAGGAGGGAGCGGTCCGAAGAAGGATGCAAAAACCCAGCCCAAGAAATTGAAGGGAACTTGAAGACAGATTACTGACTCACTGCTGGAAGGAGAATAGGATCGGGACGACATGACACATAAGTATTCACTTATTTTTCGGGGTTTACAGGCTGATAGATGGATGTACAAGAAGGCAACAAGTAGACTGAGACTTACGGAATTAACACACTGCCTTCCCATCGTTGTGGGGTATCGCTGGGTGGGGGGGGGGGGAGCGGGAGGGTAAGAATTCACTCATGGGGAAAAAGGGGAGCCCTATCACTGAGAGTTGTGGCCCATGGCGCACCGTTGGGAAGACATCGTTTAAAACATTGAGCATACCTGTGTGCATGACCATGGAAGAGAGGTTTCAGTTTTTGAGAGGTTTTTATGTTTGCTATGTTTTAGTTTTTGTTAAGCAGCCACCCGCCGCATTCCCTATACCGGGTACTCATGAGACTTTGATTAACTGGTTTCCGCCGATAAGATGACGATAAATGTGATTTCCTGAAATGTCCAGGGTCTCCGATCACCCGCTAAAAGGAACATGGTGCTAAGGCATCTAAAAAGGCTGAAGGCAGACATAGCGCTGCTTCAAGAATCACATTTGGGTTCTGATGATACTAGGAGGATGTGCAAGCAGTGGGTGGGACAGCCATATGCCTCCCCAGCCAAGGGTAGGAAAGGGGGGGTACTGACCCTTCTCCACAAGAATTTATAATATATATGCTCCTGTGTCCCCAGGCAAGGAATATTTCTCTGCCCCACACAGGGACAGGAAATCGACGGCACGCACACTAAGGGGACTGACCAGACAGGACGCGGCGGGGACTAGGACGACCTACCTGGCAGACTTTGTTGACGCGATACATGTACAGGACATATGGCGACAGACACACCCGACGGACGCGACGTATACCCACAGTGCACATGCGCATGTATCGTTATCCAGACTGGACCATATTTTTATAACCGATGACTTACAGACCGTCTGTTCGGAGGCAACTATTCATGACATTATGATCTCGGATCACTCTCCGGTGTCGATTGAGATACAGGAACGTAGTCCGTGGGGCTCTGACATACTTTGGAGGTTCCCTGGGCACTTGGCGCAAGACGAGGAATTCCACGCTTACTTGTCTAAAAAGTTTAACGAATATGCTGCAGACAATGGGCAACACAAGGGTAACCCGACCCTCTTTTGGGAGGCTGCCAAAGCTTTCATCAGGGGGGCGGTGATCTCCTTTCTGACGGCCAGACGTAAACATGTGAATGCAAACTTCCAGACTGCACATAACCATTTACAGGTAGCGCAGAATAACTTGTATGACCGACCCACAGATGACAATAAACGACTACAACAGAGGGCTAAACAGGATTTTGACCAATGGCTAGAGAAAAAGGAACGCCTGAAAATGACTTATAGGGACTTGGACTACTACAAATTCGGGAACAAAGCAGGCAAGCTTTTAGCGAATCTCATTAGAACATCGTTCCCAAGCTCACATATCCCTGCTATGAGGAGACAGGACGGGACGATATCCACAGACCCCAAGGAGATAAATGGTATACTGAGAGACTTTTACGCCAACCTTTATGACTATAAGTCGGCGGACAAGGGAGACCAGCAGAAATACATAGAGGAGACGACTTTACCTCACTTGACACAGGCACAATTGCAACAGTTAAATGTGCCAATATCCCCTGAAGAAATATTGGAGACTATACAATCGCTGTCCAACAATAAGGTGCCAGGGCCTGATGGGCTCACACCCGAATTTTATAAGATGCTCAAGGCGGACTTGTTGCCATACCTACTAGCCCTATATCAGAAAATCTGGGAGTCGGGAACCTACTTTCCGACGGCCAATGAGGCCTATATAAAACTTTTACATAAAAAAGGAAAGGACCCGCTCTCACCGGCCTCTTACAGGCCAATATCTTTAATAAACGAGGACGCAAAAATACTGTCCAAAATACTGGCACAGAGACTGGCGCGCATAATGCCGACACTAATCCACCTGGCACAGGTAGGCTTTGTGAAAGGACGGAATGCTGTTGCCAATATCAGAAAGACCATTCTCGCCATGGAACACGCGGTGACTCACCCCGAGCAGGATGTGGCACTGCTAGCTATCGACGCCGAGAAGGCGTTCGATAACGTCAATCTTGAATGGCTTTTCCTGGTGTTACAAAAATTTGGTATAGAGGGCCCATTTCTGGGAGTGATCCAAGCGATGTATACTGCACCGTGTGCCAGGGTATTTACTCCAGATTTTGTTTCTACACCATTTTCGTTAAAGAAGGGGACGAGACAGGGGTGCCCGCTTTCACTGCTCTTGTTTACCTTGGCCCTGGAGCCCCTGGTGCGCACGATTGTGGATAATGAGAACCTGAGGGGGATCAAAATTCATCAGAAACAGATTAAATTGTTCCTCTTTGCAGATGACATATTAATGTATACGGCCCAACCTTCGATAGATCTGCCCATTATATCATCCGTGCTGACCATCTTCGGGGCACAATCCGGGTTCAAGGTCAATGGTTCGAAGAGTGAATTATTGTTGCTATCCCAGGCGAGAGCGGCCTTGGATGTCGACGATTGATTTTGCGGTGGCAGCGCAATCTATAACGTATTTGGGAATCAGGATCGGTAGGCACCCATCAACATTGTATAATTTGAACTATGGCCCCGTGATTCAAAAAACGGTAAAAGAACTGGAGTCTTGGCAGAACCTGCCGATATCTTTGCTGGGGAGGTGCCATCTGATTAAAATGGTGTCATTTGCCAGGCCAATTAACAAAGCCTTTGCAAGGTTTATATGGCGCAGCCAGAGAGCTAGGATATCACTTAAAAAGTTATGCCCACTTGAAGGGGGGGTTAACTTCCCAGACATTAGGAAATACAATATTGCAAGTATTACGAGACATGCTCTAGACTGGCTGGGGGATACCTCAGGGTACTCCAATGTGGAGCTAGAAAAGGCGATGGCACAGCCATGGGACTTGGGAGCGCTTTTGCACTGCCCTGTTTCCAGATTGCCACAGCCACTCAAGATACGGTTATAGCATATAGAGAAACCAGGAAAATACAAAGACTCCCGCACACGATTTCCAAATACTTACCAATCTTGGGTAATCCTATGTTTCCGGAGGTGGCACAGTATCAAGTCTTCCATAAATGGAGACACAAGGGGCTGTGATATGTGAAAGACCTGTATACACCCCAACCTACGAAGCTTCACACCGCTGCCCAGCTACAAACAAAGTTCGGCTTGACCAGTGCAGACGTACACCCTTTACATTATCTCAAGGTGCGAAAGTACTGTTCATCCCTAGCAAACGTAAAAACGTACAAACTAATATTGCACGTGGGGGGTGGACTTAGATATCGAAAATGTCGTCCAGAAAGCAATTCTGCAAATTTAAGTTAAGTTAAGAGTTAAGAGTTGTATGACGGATAAGTTGTTGTTGTGACACTAGGTTTAAAGCAAGGATGAAACTTGGAAGTTCTTGGGCGGTCATGGTATCTGTGATATGGATATGCCAAATGGAAATGTATAATTGCCAAAGATATTTTCTGTAACGTGTCTTTTGAATTTATTTGTTTTACTATGTAATGTTTGAAAAATAATAAAAAAGATTTCACACAAAAAAAAACAATGCTCCCCATATTAACCTCCCTAGCGCTCTTGTGAGGTCCAGATTTCTATACCAAAATAGCACCATAGACTTGGCTTTTTTTTTATGTTGTAACTTCCCAAAATATGTCTGTACAAGGGTCTAGTAGACATCCTGAATATAATAATGTTTGAAACAAACAATTATATTAAAAAATTATGTTAAAAAAAGTTTTTTTTTCAATGATAACATGTCTTAAATACTTCTTTTGCATGATAGATCTCAAAACAGTATGTATTTATATTTGTTTTTTGTAATATCAATTTGGAAATGTGTTTTGTGTTCTTTTTTTACTTGACTTACTTGAATTGTATTGGATATAGTGATGAGCGGCATAGGCAATATTCAAATTCGCAATATTTTGTGAATAATTTTACTAATATTCAATTAGATATTTTCGTGAATATTCGTAATTGCAAGCGCATTGTGAAAATGTGCGCAATAATAATTGCCTCGCAATTACCTTAAAAATGAATGGTCACAATGCTATGTATTTTCGCATTGCATATATATATATTCGCAAACCATGACCATAAGCATCCCAATGGTGAATATCAGGAATATTGGAAATTGTGAATATCCGCCACCATATTCGCAAAATTTGCGAATTCCTGAATAGCCAATATTCGCTGAATATATTCGCAATTTAAATATTCGAGCGCAACACTAATTGGATGCAGTTACCACTGTATCCATAACAATTCCCTTTGTCACACTCTCTCCCCTGGTGAAGTCTCCTTGTCACATCGGAGGACAGTGCGAAACTGTAAGTATGTGCTTCCGGGGCTCCGATCTTTGCCGGATGGCCCCATCTCGTCCAGTGCAGTACTGACAGGACTCGCTGGACGAGATGGTGCTGTTGGGAACAGCAGTGGGGTAAAGCTACCATACATGCTGAAATTGGAAGAGGACAAAGGTTCATCTCTAGACAAGGTAGAATGGGTCTTGTTCTTTTCTTATAAGAACAAGGACAGAGGCGCACAACCTAGTACAACAGATGGTTAAAAAATGTGG
>CM070032.1:133203196-133224959 GCA_036250615.1 Ptychadena robeensis | reverse complement strand
AGGTACAAGACATTTAGTACTAAAAGTTAAATACTGGTAGCCCACCACATTTACTAATTATGCCTTGTACTACAGTAGAAAAAGGAGCATATGAAGGAGAGAGAACATGTATTTATTACTACAACAACTACAATGCCTTTTACTACAAAGGTTTAATAGGTATATGTGGGAGAGGGGCTACCATTATTGGTTATATTGTTGATAAATATTTGGTAGCCACTAGAAATGGTCAAAATGAAGAAAATTCGATTCACATTTTGATGTTGTCAATCAAATTTAAATTCGATTGTAAAATTTGGACATTGAATTTTCCAGTCAAAAATTCGAGTCGAATATTCGCAAATTCGACTTAGCAGTTTAAGCACTGATTTTAAAGCACTCTGCTTTTTTCTATTATAGCTGAAGTTCATACTACAAACAGTGAATGTCACCATAAATAAGCCCCAAAACAGCTGAAGCACATTAAACAAGAATATACAGTTTTATATAAAAAGGGA
Organism: Ptychadena robeensis; assembly: GCA_036250615.1. NCBI lineage: Eukaryota > Metazoa > Chordata > Amphibia > Anura > Ptychadenidae > Ptychadena > Ptychadena robeensis. Next base: position 133,224,462 of record CM070032.1, on the reverse strand, counting down.
ATTGCAATATATTTATTAATCTAATCGTATATACAGTGGATATAAAAAGTCCACACACCCCATGTAAAATGTCAGGTTCCCTGTGCTATACAAAAATGAGATAAAGGTCAATAATGTCAGATTTTTTCCACCTAAATGTCACCAATAGAACACCATAACCACAGTGAAGCATGGTGGTGGCAGCATCATGTTTTGGGGCTGTTTTTCTTCAGCTGGAACTGGGGCCTTAGTTAAGATAGAGGGAATTCCAAATGCCAGTCAACAGTTCCAAATGCCAGTCAATATTGGCACAAAACCTTCAGGCTTCTGCTAGAAAGCTGAACATAAAGAGGACTTTCATCTTTCAGCACAGTAACGACCAAAAGCATACATCAAATCACCAAAAGAATGGCTTCACCAGAAGAAAATTCAAGTTTTGGAAGGGCCCAGCCAGAGCCCAGACCTGAATCCAATTGAAAATCTGTGGGGTGATCTGAAGAGGGCTGTGCACAGGAGGTGAACAATCTGACAGATTTGAAGTGTTTCTTCAAAGAAGAGTGTTTCTTGTCAAGTCAAAATGTGCCAGGCGGAGTGCTGTTATAAAAAGGTACTTCAACAAAGTATATGTTTAAGGGTGTGCACTCTTAAGCAACTTCATTATTATATTTTTATATGTTTTTTCCCTCCACCTCAAACTGTTTGTTTTTTAATTGAATGGTACAGTTTATAGGTCAAATTAAAGGTGGAAAAAGTTTTGAAATTATTTATCTTGTACAGCACAGGAACCTGACATTTTACCAGGGTGTGTGGATATAATATAAGAAGCACACTACGCCCAGATTTCAAAAGCAGAATCCATTTTGGCTATATGGTCTGTCACAGCACTACAAAGAGTCACAAATCATGTGCATGGCATTGACATGACAATACCTGTTTCATACTCTAGCAGAATGCAATTTTTCTGGCTGTTGTCACAGCACTGTGTCATTGAAGCAATTTATGTGTGGTGCGAATGGCCATGAAAATACTTGTTTGAGGGAGATAACTTCTGCAAAATGCCACATTTCTGGCTCTTGTCATACCAGTGTGTCATGGGAGCAATTAAGGTGTGTGGCAATGACAATGCTTGTTTGAGATACCTTAACAAAATGCAAATTTTCTGGCTCTTGTCACAGCTGTTGTCACAGCTTTTCACAAGACAATGCTTGTTTGAGTGAGATACCTTTGGAAAATGCCATCTTTTTGGCTCTTGTCACAGCACTGTGTAACATAAATAAATAAAGTATATGGTGTAAGAATGACAATACCTGTTTGAGTAAGATACTTTTGCAAAATACAATTTTTCTGGCTGTTGTCACAGTATTTTGGAACGTCAGACATTCATTTGGTTGACATTGACAATACTTTTCTTTCCCGTTTTATCCCTTGCAAGTGATGAGTAGAGTTGGTGAAATTTTTTGAGGAAAACTATTTGATCAGTTCAAATTTGTGAGCTGATTGCAAAACCCCTGAACATAGTATCATTACCAAACTAGCTGGAGATGTAGAGAATGGTTGAGAGAAATTTCAAACGTCAAAATTTCAACTTGTTTAAATGCTCCCACAACCCTTCTCTACATCTCCAGCAACTTGTGTGATGATACCATGTTTATGGGCTTTGCAATCAGCTCACAAATTAAGCTAGAAGCATGCAAATATTTCAAATATTGCTAATTTTTTGACCATCCCTTATAGCCGCCTCTCCCATTTATTTCTACGTCTCAGCAGCATCTGTCACCCACAGCCCTGAACACAGAGACATGATAGTTATTTGCACTCAACCAGTTATTAAATATCTAATCATCCAAAAAAGATTCACACTTCCCAATGTTCTTATATATATTTTGCACTACAAACAAGGTATGTGCAGTGCACAAGGGAATTTGTTCTATGGGACCATAAACTGGAGGTTTGAAGACCTCAGCCTTGACAGATTATTTTCTGCCATTTACCATATTTTTTGGACCATTAGATGCTCCATTGTATAAGACACACCTTATACATAGTAATATTATATTCCCCCCCCCCCCCTAAAAATACCTGGTGAACTGGAGGTGGGACATACACAGAGCAGTAGCAGAGGGAATATCCGCCTGCTATTGCTGTGTTTTTTGCAGGGCTGTGGAGTCGGAGTCGAGGAGTCGGAGAAATTTTTGGGTCCCTGGAGTCGGAGTCGGCAAAAAATGGACCGACTCCGACTCCTACTAAATTTAAATGGGAATTACATTTTTTTTTTTAAATAAAAAAAAAAATTACTTCAAATGTCGCAATTAACAAACAGTCATAATGAACATAATGACTTCTCTGCTATTGGAATAAATGCATTCAGCGCATAACATTACAGCGCCCACTGTGACCCTAGCCTAAAGGCCCCCACACACGCATCGAGTGGGGGCTGACAGACCAGCTCAGGTGAGCTCTAGAGTGCAGAGTGATGACGTCATGCTGAGTGATGCTGCTCTCCAGAGCTGACAGCAAGACGCCGGTCTTCATTGAGACTAACAGCATCGGCAGAGATTATCGGACATGTCCGTTCTCTGGCCAGCCGAGCTGTGGGGCGTCAGCGATCTGTCACCCCATGTGGGCTCCCCCGATCGGCATACACACACGCCCATTGGTCGGCAGCAAAATCGGCCCCCATAATGCACCGTCATCACGTTTGAATCTCGGTGCATATCGGGACTGGTCTGTCTGCACCCATCGGGGTGTGTATGGCAGCCTTAAGTGAAGGGAATGGATTGCCAATAGTTAGGACTGAACCGTAAAGCATTTGGGAAAACCGCTGTCAGCTGAGGCGCCAATACCAGATTGCTAGCTTCAATTTAATCATGGACTCTGGGAGGATTCCAGGGAAATCATGAAGAATATGTTTGAAGGCCCCTTCTCCCTGCCTCTTCTTGGTAGCCTTTCACTGCCCTATCTTCAGCAGAAGATCAGAACTACTAAAGTTGGCACATCGGGGAGATCTGTAACAAGGTTTGGTACAATCGCACTGTGATGATTGTAACTCTAATCTGTTACAAAACCTACCGTGTGTGCCTTCCTTCGGGCGGGGTATCAATAGAGCCGGCTCAAAGGAACTTGATTGAACGGGGTTCCAACACGTTGAAAAGACCCAGCTTCAATGGTCCAATTAGCTTGATGACACAGAGTCTTCATGGAAGTATTAAAAACGCTGCGGCTCTTGCCTCCTCCACAGCCGTCGGCTGTTAGTGTGAAGGGGACCGGACCAGCACTCCTCACTTGGAAGCTGTGTGAGACAGGCTGCTTCTTCCAGCTTTGTGGCAGTTTGGTAAATAACCCACTGCAAGTGGGGATAACGGGGTCCCATTGAACAGGAATCGAGTGTGTGCCCATGTGGTGCACATTGATTTCCGTTCAATTGATCCCCGATCAATCACAGCGTGGTGCCTAGGCTTAAGGGAAAAAGCAAGCAGCATCTTCTGCCTAAACTCCCTTTCTCTGCTTTAATGGCCATTACAGTGTTGGTTTCCTAGCCAGTAGTTCTATGGTTAATGGATGACGGCCTCCTTTCCTTCAATGGATGGATTACAATACATTAGCATATTTACAGAGGAGTAGGCAAGTTTGTGAGAGGAGTAGGATCATTAAGAACGTCAGGAGTACGGATGAAACTGAGGAGTCGGAGTCGGGGAATTTATCGACCGACTCCACAGCCCTGGTTTTTTTGGTCAGCCAAGCATCTTGGGCCAGCTTTTGTACACACAGCAGAGGCAGAGGTGAGAACTTTTCTCTATAGTATGTACCATGTTTCCACCGAAAATAAGACCTACCCCTAGATTAAGACATACCTGCATTTTCCCTTGTGGTTCCTACATAAGCCCTCTCCCGAAAAAAAAACCTACACAGCTGCCTTATTTAGTGACAGGAGGTGTCCTGTCACATCTTCTAAACCCCCTGCCTGCCTGCACACTGTGTGTGCCCGAACACAGGGACTTACTGGAACTTTCTGGGCTGCTGACAAAAAAATTATATTCTAGATATGAGCATTTTAATGAGTTAATAAACTGGACTTTATTTATTTAAATGAAAACTTTATTTATGAATGCATGGCTAGAGATGGTATTCCACAAGAATTTCTTTCAGGCAATGGTCCTTGGTTCACTTCCAAAAAATTGAAAAAATAAAACTGTAAATCAATGCCCTGTCTGGATGACATTTGCCATATATATTTAGCTCAATTACGTTTATTCACTGCACAGAATGGGCAAGGCCTTTCTATTATGCACATTCCAAAATAAAATGACAAATCAATGACAAATCTATGTGACAAAGACTGGAGTTCTGGTTAAAAATGTGAATCTGATTAAAAAACAATTCTAACTATATAATAGATAATTGCCGCTTTTACAGTCACTTCTTGTATTGTAACTTGTTCCAGGCACTTCTGCAGGGAGGGCAGGGAGGCAGTTGCCCCCCAGGCTTCCCCCAGGCCACCCTAAACCAGCGCTGGACAAGCAGCTGTTACCGGCACCGGCTGCTCAGATCCCTCCACGCAGGCGCACAGCAACTGTCATGCATCACACCGCACCCCGGCCCCAGAGCTTCAAGTCAGGAAGTGGAAACGGAAGAAGGAAGGGACTTGCTGTACATGCCCCTCTTCGTCCTTCTCCCAACGCCAGCTTCTGTTCATCTTCACCATGTGTATGAGATGAGAATGAATGACTTAAAGGCTGCTGGTAGGTGATGGAGAGAGACTGAGACTGCTGGGGGCAGAAGTGAAGAGGCTGCTGGGGGCTGATGAGGAGAGGCTGCTGGGGGCTGAGGAGATGGAAAAGGTGGACGTGGATGGTGAGCTGATACGCAATGGGCCACTTGACTTGATTTGCCCCCCAGGACAAAGGCTGCCAGCCCTCCCCTCGTTCTACTAGATGCACAAATAAATGGGTGACAATGAGAGTAAAGTTGGGAAACCGAGAATTTAAAAATAACAACGATAAAAAACATGGTAAACAGCATATATATTTAAAAATGTTTATACTTATTCAGTGAAAAATACTAGAAATTAATTTAAACTCATACCTGGATTGCTGTCCAAGATTCCAAAATCCAAGGAATATTTTACAACATGATAATTGTTCCACACATAGAGCAAATTATCCCGAGGATTATAATCCACTGCAGAGATGTATTGATAAGAGTTTGGAAATGGTATATCTACATATGAAAAACTATTTTGGTCAGTAAAATAAATGTAATCAATCTTATTCCCAGTGGCTTCATTGTCGTCATCTTCATAAACAGATTTGACCACATATAATATTCCACAGATCATGAAGGCATTTGATGCAGATCTTTTATCATAGGTTGTATCCCAGGTTCCTTCAACCCTCAATGTGTAAGGATTCAGTTGGCTAATGACTATTCTCCCATTATTTTGTTCTGTTGCATAGATCACCCACAGTCCATTTTCATCCACTGCAAGATCAATATCGGATTTCCCACCCCACCTATATGGTGAGGTATCATGGTAATTGGCACTTGCAATAATGGCCTCTCCACTTTTAATCCTTGTTCTTAGATCAAACTTAACAATATTCCTGGTACGTTCTTTATTGAAAAATAATGCGCCATCATAAACAACAAAGCCTGTACCATCCACCCTGTGAGGAAGCTTGTACGTTGTTGTTGGACGTCCAGCAATAAAGTCATCTTTGGAAGAATACTCTGTTAAGGTATCCGTTCTATATGGAGTCCAAGGCATATAGTATATTTTATCCGATGCCTGTAAAGGATCTTTGCACCAAGCACCCGACTGGTGATCAGATTCAAATAAATGTTCACTCTGGTAAACACCCTTAAGCAAGCCGGGACAAAGAAACACTGTAAAAATAAACAGAATATTATTATTCCAAATGTATAAAAATTATATAATGTACCATGTGCATTTTAGTTGCATTTTGCTGACCTCTCCTGTAAATCTTTGATCAATAACAACTATCTTTATATTGAATTTCATTTTTTTTTATATTTTTTATCCCTTGGACATGTGCTATAGCAATATTATTTTTAAAAATTTTCCTACAACCCTTCTCTACATCTCCAGCAAATTTGGTGATAAAACCATGTTCAGAGGCTATGCAATTTACTCACAAAGTCCACCAACGAAATGCCACAAATGTAATTTCTTGATCTGAGTATAAGGTGTAAACACATCCAAGCTTTGGCAGCACGGGCTTTGCATTGGAGTTAACCTCCCTAACAATCACCCCGAGTGTAGCTACACTCAATGTTACTTGCCTATGTGTCTGGTCCATAGGAAAAGTTTAGTAAGTGATAGAAAGTGACCAGAAACTGCATGGGGACCATGAATGGATGCATCTTGGACTCACAAGTCACTGCTGGGAACCATTTTCTATGAGTTGTATGCCACTTTTACACACGCTCAAAACCCCCCAAAAAATAAATTTTACAGGAAAAGGACACTTTAAAACATCCTACGGCAATTACTGCAGTTGACCTCAGGCTCTAAAATATTATACGCCAGTGGCTGAACTTAAGTTGACCCTCCAAAACATCATAGGGCAGTGCCTGAGGTTGAACTGATGCTCTAAAACATCATACAGCTGGCCCCAAAAAAGGGAGGAATGTGACCCGCGTAAATACAGGCACAATTATGAAGAGTAACTTTTTTGAAGTAAGGTGGAAATGAACCACAAGTATAACAGAATTTATTTCAGTCAATTTGAAGAGCTGCAATTATACAGATAAACAGTCTATATGTCCCCAAAACAGCACTGGAGCATGTATAGTGGCCAAATGAATGTCAGGAAATATGTAATCCCCGTTACAGCACACCAGTGTATATGTCCCCAAAACAGCACTGGAGCATGTATAGTGGCCAAATGAATATCAGGAAAGATGTAATCCCTATTACAGCACACCAGTATATACTGTATGTCCCCAAAACAGCACTGGAGCTTGTATAGATGTGCCTATAGTCCTTAAAAGGACTTTTGGGTCTGTAAGTTTTGCAGCCAGGGCAAAAATCGTGTGCACTTAATCTCTCCCTGCCTAATCATCTGCCTCTATACGAAAACCAAGGTGTAAAGTAGTGACAGTCCGCACTCTGGAGTCCTTAAAAATTTGTCAGCTTTATTATTACATCAAATCAAATAACAAGTTTCAACTCACTATATATACACATACAAATCCTGTGCACCTGTCGATTGCATTATTGATCTCACCTGTTCCTGCTATACCGCCCAGGGCATTCACCATGCAGGAGCCCATTCGTTTCTCCCATACACTTTTTCAGATCTTATTATTGGGTTTGGTGGATAATGGAATTGACATACATTTATTTAAATCAAATGTTTATAAAATCTTGCACATAGAAAAATCTTGCAACATAGAAAATCTTCTCTTTTCCTCTACCCTAAACTTATCCTAGACCTATGCCTCTACCCTGAACTTACTACAATTTCTGACAAATATTTTTATAAAGTGACTATAAAAAGCACTAGTTACACTATTTCCTTACGTTGAATTATATAAACCACATAAATCGCACATATTGCCCGTAAATACTGCACCTATAATAACATGATTACAATAATGCTAAACAGTTTCTTCATAATTATCTTCATACTTATCATAAGACTCATCACTCGAAAAGTAATAAATAGGTAGATGCAGAATCTAAATTACATTAATCACTCCCAGTACTGGGTCACTTCCCATTTTTGGTTTAGACCTAGTGGGGATCTCATGTGTAGCATGTTGATCCAGTATACCTCCTGGCATGCTAGTTTTAAAAATGTATCTCCCTTTCTTGGGCTCATTGTTATTCTTTCTATTGTTTGTATTTTGAGGCTGGAAACAGACCCCTTGTGGGTGTTATTAAAATGTTTAGCTACAGAAGTATCCTTTCTCTGTCAGAATTATTGTGGAAATATCAATAGGTATATATATAAGTTGGAATATATGGCAACCATTTTAGTATGGTTTGGTTTCACAAAACCTTAAATGTTCGGATGTGTTTTGAAATTCGCTGATCACTGAGTTAGTGATTCAGTGTAAAAACCTTGGAGGATATTGACCAAGTTTTAGCTAATAGACAGAAGGCTCACAAATGTCCTTGTGTCTTTTCAAAGACAATGTGAGTGATTTGTTTGGATGGCTGAAACTAGGTATCAGACACCTGTGTCTACAACCCTGTTAGTATTGTAAACATTCATGTTTGGAGACCATTGTTTTAGAAAGTTCGGTTTTTATGACTTTTGTTATATATTAACAACAATGTTCCCTAAAAATTTAAATGGTTTAGTAGTTGACCACTGCCATCTACTGACAAAATTAAATAGGGCATGGAAAGATGGCAGCATAATGTTGTGACGTCATCAGTATATTCATGACGAAAAAGTTATAGGTTAACCAGGTCACACCCAGCGAAAGGTTAGCTTAAAAGGTCGCATGAGGTGAGAAAGAGGGGACGGATCCAACTATCTAACCCAGAGACCTCTTGGACTCATCTTGAAGACCATCTTCGCTGATCCAGCCTTCACAATCTACTATTGAAACCATTTTGAAACATCTCTCTAAAGATCCACCTTACTAAGACAACTTAGAAGACCACTCCATCATATTCTTCTGATATTTGATGTTGATTCCTTCTAGACATATATCGTGGGGTATGGTATAAATTTATCTTATATTATTTATTTACTGTAAATCGGAAGCAGTATAAATATTCTGACATCTCGTTTTCACGTCATACAGGTGTTCTCGTAACCAGATTCTCCTTTATCACAGAGTCTCTTTTTTGTTCATCCAACATAATGGACATTGAAGCTATCGCATGTTATAACATAAATTATATATGTGCTCTGACAGTTTTTTCTTATTTCTGCCCACTCACTGATGACATGAAAAAGTGGGAATCTCCCAAAAAACTACAACAGTTACATCGAATATTGTTACACTTAAACAAACCCTTACTTTTCAGCCAATTGTTCTCTGTCTTTTCACTTTGAAATAAACTTGGTGACAAAATTGACCCTATAGTTTTTCTGGCAATAATTGGTGTACCCTGTTCCAGTATATATCTAACTCCTGTGCCCTTATACAGGAAAGGTAAGTATTTCTTTATTATTTTCTCTATCTCATTAGAATTTAAACTGAAATGAGTAACAAAAGCTACTTTGTTTTCCCATTTTTTCTCTTGTCTCCTTTTTTTGTATAGAACTTTCTTTTAGTAGCAGAGATTCTCTATCTATGTGATCTACTTGATTTATAGCTTTCTTTACAACTTTTCTAGAGTACCCTCTGCGGTATGAATCCACTTCTAAGGATTGTTTGGCTGTGATATAATCTTTATAGTCAGTACAATTCCTTTATGTATGAGCTGTCCTTTTGGGACCAATTTAATAGTTTTAAATAAATGACAACTTGTGTTTAATAAGGTATTGTTTGCTATAAATTTTTTTATATACAGAGGTCCTTATAGAGTTGTAGGGAGTTTCTTTTTCTCAATGTCAAGTCCAAAAAATTTCTTTGTGTCATATTGGTGTCAACCGTGAACCTTAGGTTACAGTAAATTTTGATCGTCTTTGTAGCATCCAAAAAAATTGTATTTGATCCTAAATACATTTCTACTGTCATAAGTATGGTTCTCCTCCCACCATCCCATCGACAGGTGCACAGGTTTTGTATGTGTATATATAGTGAGTTGTTACATGTTATCCCCACTCTATGATTACGTTTCATACAAATGAGAGGGGGTGATCCCTGGAGGGACCCTGTCTGTATTGTATATCCGTGTAATGATTTGATGTAATTATAAAGCCGACAGATTTTTGAGGACTCCAGAGTACAGACTGTCACTACTTTACAACTTGGTTTTCTTATATGTGGATGAACTGATCCTCTGTAGCCCAGCACCCGGTGATTCATGCCGGCAAGATATTTAACCCGAGAGGGATTCTGTGTACCAGGAGTATATGGACACGCAGTGTGGATTGAACACAGCACTTTAAAATCATCTTGTCCCTGCCTCTAAGTGCGCTGAGTGGGAGTGGATATAGCACCTGACCATGTGTTTTCCCCATCCAATGTCTGTAATGCCAGCAGCTAAGATGGCTGCTGGCATTACATTGAGGGCAGCAGTTAGCTGCACATCCATTGGATGTTTGTGGGGCAGAGACATGAACATAGCGGTGAGCACACGTGGTCACACGTCCCTTCTGATACTTTACTGATTCAAATTCCAGGCGGGGAATTTGAAGTTTCCCGCGAAAAGTTGGCCGTCAAACTTTTCCAAAACTTCGATCCGCCTGTTCGTAAAAGGACGCGCCCAATGTTTCACCATCACTAACAGACGGAATCTGCCCAGCAAATGGGAATCTGCAGTGGACACATGGCCTTAGTTAGGTCTGCAGGTTTGGTGGTGAGGGAAGTGGAAGAGTGGTGTATACTATGAAAGTGTAGGTATCTAGGTAGTAGGCAGTCTGAGCATTTGTGTTTAAGCATCAGATGCAAGTGGAATTGTCAGCACCTCATTGGGAGAGGGCAAGGAGATTGGGCTACTGTACTGTGAATATAGCCTTACAGTGTTATGTAACTTTGGCCGGATGACACAGCTGAGTACATGCTGCAAAGACAAAGTGCAATATCACAATATTTTTGAAATATGATCCAGCCCAAAAGTGTATGTGAAAAATATTGGGAAGCTTTTGTAATGTTTTAACAGTTTAGGCTTGTTCCACTGATGCAGAATCGTGCGGATTGCTGCGGTTGCATCCGACTGCATCCATAGGCAAAGCATCAGCCAGGCTCCACTGGTGCGACCGAGTGTGGATGTACGCGGATGCGGTGCAGATGTGGATGCGGTTCTGAACGCTCGCTACAGCGTTTTCGTGCGGATGCCGCAACCGACCGCATCCCTTAACATGGGGCATGCCTGAAGTCCACATACTACCGCACGGACGTCCGCATGCATCCACATGATAAACAGCTTGGGGTGCGGGCGGGAGCGGCTGCAGTCGATTAGATAGCACTGCAGCCATCCGCATCAGTGGAAACAAGGCTGTATAATAATAAAACATCACAAAACTTTTTTTGCCAGCATATACCCTTTAAAACCTAAGTGAAGTTCTTTGCAGGAATTTAAAGCAGCATATTTGATCAGAATGATGTTAAATGTATGTAAAAAAAACTTTACCTCTTTGTTCCACTTCTACAGTTGGAGATGCAAGTATGAAAAAAAGAGAAAGATAAAACAAGATTACTCTTCAGTTAACAGCACATCTATAAAAATATTCTAAATATTCCTAAATGTTGAACTGCATTTGAAATATGTACATTACCTAACCCATACTACTATGCAAATCGTTACTAAAGGTAATAGCAAAAAACAGCATAGGGATCTAACTAATAAATGATGAACCACAACTCCAAATGTGTCAGGTAATACAGGATTCATGTGGCAGTTTTTTTAATGCAAATAGCCAATGCTATATATATATACACACACATGTATACACCACATGTTAAAAAAGAGACATTAGGAGATGGTTTGTATCAACTCAGTCAAGCCCCCCATACACCTTAAGATCGATCCATACAATTTCCATTAGATCTACCAACAACTGTGTAGTATAGTGGCCTACCTGATAGAATACATAATGATTGGAAGGATTAGAAAGCTCCTCATATTACATGGTTTTGGTAGAACAAAAATTGTATGGAAAGATTGTAAGGTGTATGGGGGCCTTAACAGTGCAGCTTAAAAAAAACATTTTGTTGCTGATAAAAAATGCTGAGAGGACTAATTTAAATTGATCAAATTAACCAGTACAGCTCCTGTTATACATAAACAAACACATAAAGACCTAATATTTTAAAAAGACAAAATTAAAACTCTGATATTTTGATACTACAATGGACATTCATTTTTATAAAAAAATATATAAATAAGCACACCATTAAACAATAATGGACAATTCTAAATTATTTAAGCACTTGATAATTACCACTGGTAAGAAACTCACAATATTTAAATGTTGAATTGACATGTAATTGTTACATAAATTGTTTAATAAATGTTAGATCATGTTATTTGAATTAGATTATTTTTGAATCCTGCAAAACACAGGTTTAATGCTTACCAGTTCACTATGTCTCTGTATGCAAACATAATTACTCTGTCCTACAGAGATATACACTGCTCAGGGAAGACTTTAACCAACACAATGTAACCCCAAGTCAAATCAAACTTCTGTGAAATCAAACTGTCCACTAAAGCCGCTGTCCACTAAAGACTTTTAGCAGACTCCTCACAGCGTGTTCCACTAAAGCTAGCCATACACTCTGCGATAAAAATTACGATCTATTAAAACCGACCAATGTATCCCGACGTCGGAGTCGTTTTAGATCGTCATTTTCTGTAAAATACTACCACATGGAAAATCCAATTTTGGACCGATTTTTCTGGTTTTATCGAAAATAATCGCCGTTTATATCAGACAATGTGATTTTAAAATTAATTTAAATGTAAATAATAAAATTATGAATATATATATAATTGTAATTTTATATACATAGATATTAGATAGATACATAATACAGATAAACAATAGATAGAGTAGTCTAGCTGCGGATGTGTATTCTTTCAATTGTAACATGTACCCCCTTCTTTTTTCTGTATCCTGTTGATGTTATATTACTTTTCGGTGTCTGGTTGGGTTCTTACTCACCTAAATGTCTTTTATTTTTTGTTTGTGTATTGTTTATGTGAAAACAATAAAAATTTATTTTAAAAAAAAACAATAAACTTCCGGTTCCGGCGCCTGATGTGAGCGGTTGCTGAGCTGAGCTGCTCCGTCCCGGCTTCCTTGCTCCTTTTCCCCTGGCTCTGGCTCACATAAGGACCCTACAAAGAAGAAAACAAAAGAAAATCGTAGGCAACAACTGTTCGCCGCTCCGGACCGTGGTAACACACTGGCGCAAATCAGTATGGATCGGTACCTATCCAAATCGGCGCGCTTTTAGATCGCGCTAACGGAAAAGCGCCCAGCCATCGCAAGCGCGGCCTGGCCAAGTGGCCGCCGCCGCCATTACCTCTGCAGATGCGCGTCTGAGGAGATGGGGACACGACTGCGATGCTGGCCCCCCCGAACTGCACATGGACTATGAGAGGCTGGCTGGGGCAGTGGCTGGTAAGCTCCAGGATGCCATCCTGACAAAATTACATACTTACTTGTCCCAGTCCCGGCAGGATATTCAGGGGAGGTGCAGGCCCACAGCACACGTATAGCCACACTGGAGGAGCGGGTCAGCGCGGCGGAGGACGCCATTACCTCCCTGCGCGCAGATAACCTACCCTTAAAGGCTCACAAGTCGCGCCGCGGCCAAAGTGGATGACCTAGAGAATAGGATCGGCGCAATAATCTCCGGGTGGTAGGCCTCCCAGAATCATATCGCCCCCAAGAGCTCGCCGCCTTTTGCCAAACTACGCTGCCGCAGCCCTGGGCTGGATGTACTTCCCGTGTGGAACGAGCTCACAGGCTGGGCCCCCTACCCCCCCACCGCACCTCGCCTCGCCCCATTATTGTGCGCTACTGGATTTTAATGATAAAGTGCCCCTACTACGTGCTACGGCCCAGAGAATATGGTCGCAGATGGTCACCGTTTACTACTCTTTGCGATTACTCTGCCGAGGTCCCAAGAAACGGAGGGACTTATGCTGAGGTGTGTGCGAGTTTTACCCCGTCACATTCGTTTTGTCCTACAATACCCCGCGTCTTTACGCATCACCACTGGGAGGGAAAACGGTCCTATGTCATTCTCCTGAGGAGGCAGCGCGCTATCTGAAACGCACCCCATCTTCTCGCACACGGGCCTCCCTTCCTCCGCCTTCATCCCCTTCTACTGGGCCACCTGCCCCCCTGAATGACCCTTCTGAGGCCGCCTGTGGAAGCGGGGCTGATGCAATTGACTTTCGCATGGGGCTAGTCCCCCTACTCAAGGTCTTTACAATTGGACGGAGCACTCTTATGCAAGTTATTGGTTCTGCATTTTTTTTTTTTCGTTGAGTGGATGGACCGCTCGGCTACTGGTTTCCCCCTACTCCTAGGGGCTCTCACTGAAGGAAAAAAGGAAGTCCAAGCTATTGACTGTCATGTTGTGGTCTCCCCGCGGATGGGTTGTGGACCATCAGTTTGGTTTGTTACTGTGCGTTGTTATGGACTGGTTGCCCACTTTCTCTCACGGCAGGATTTTGTCGCCCCGGCTCCCCGGCTCCCCCCTTCTCCCCACTCGTCATTGTGAAGATGGGGTGGAGCTCTCTTTGGGACACGAGCCCCCTTCAACTGGTCTAATTTCTCATCGGATTATTTCGGTGCTCCTGATGTCCCTGATTCCCTCAGGACTGATGGTCAACTCATAGTCACCACGTGGAATGTCAGGGTCTTGAACTCCTGCTAAACTTACCAAAATACACTCAGACATCTAAAAAAATTGCATAGTGATGTGGCCCTCTTGCAAGAGACTCACCTCCGCCGGGGATTTTTCATTGATGGAAAAGTGTGGGGGGTCGTGTGATAGGCGCTTCTGCGGGAGGGCGGAAGGCAGGAGTGCTTCTCTTGATCCACAAGTCACTCGCGACCGCATTCCTGGCTCAGGGCGCGGATGACAAGGAGGGACCGATGGGCTTTGTTACTATTGACCTCGCCGTGCCATTTATTGGTTTCTGCTATGGACCGAATTCATCGACCTCCACCTGCTTCCAGGACCTCACGGCCCATATCGCCACTCCCATCCGGACTCATCCTTGATTGTTGGCGGCGATTTCAACGCGGTTGGCGTCCCCGGAGGAGGATCGGAGATCGACGGGTGGCGTGAGTACTGTGCGTTTCTCCCCAAGACAGGGCTTTCCAATCCCTGGTGGCCTCGTGTGGCTGGTGGACTCGTGGAGTTTCTCCACCCGTTTGACATGGAATATACCCAGTGTTCTGCAGCTCAGCTGTTCTTTATCTAGAGGGACACGATATGGTGGGGTCCCACTCTGATTTCACGGTGGGGGCGGCGGATATCCTCCCTATGGTGAATCTCTGACCATTCTCCGGTGGTGGTGTCCTTGTGCACAGGGGCCCCTTCTGACACGACGCCTGTCTGGCGTTTCCCTTCTTACCTGGGTTCGGATAGTCCTTTCGACTCTGTTCCAGGTCTGGTGGTTAGAGTACTCGTATTGTAATGAGGAACATTTGTCGAACCCTACCTTTATTGGGAGGCGGCCAAGGCCGTTCTCCGGGGCGGATTCTAGCGTACACGGTTTCGACCCGGCGTCGGGCCCAGATATTATATGACGGCCTGTACCAGCCAGAGACAGCTATCTCCAATATAAGGCCCATATGACCGATACACTGCCCCGAGCTCGCTGGTTGGAAGACAGGGGATCCTGTGATGCCTGGCTGGAGCAGCATGATAGGCATGTTAAGGGCAGGGAGGGATGCGAGATTCTTCAAGCTAGGCAACAAGTCAGACGTATGTTGGCGAACCTGGCCAGGGGTGCGTGCGGCCGCCATGTCGGGTCAAGGAGTTGAGGGACGCTGCTGGCTGCCGGGTCACCAGGGGGAAGGATATCCTCGAGTGTTCGCTGAGTATACCAGAAACTGTACGCGCAGGAGGGGGGGGAGGGTGGGACGGGGACCCGCTTTTGCGGGGGGTCCCTCTCCCCCGCCTCTCACCACCGATGACTAGCTACCTAAATGACCCGGTTTCGGAGAGGAGTGGTCTAGGGTGATCAAAAGCTCGGGCGAATGGTAAGCCCCGGGCCCGGACGGTCTGTCACCGAATTTTACAATCCTTGCTCAGCCGGTGGCGCCTGTTTTAGTCTACCTTTACAATGGTATCCCTGACCTCTGGGGTTACCCGGACACGGGTTGTATGGCGCACATAAAGCTCTCCCGAAGCCGGAAGGATGGTCGGGACCCGGGGGCTATAGGCCCATCTCCCTGATTAATCAGGATGTTAACTTTTATCTAAAATCCTAGCGGACCGGCTGGCGAGTGTGATGCCCAAGCTGATTACACCGGAACAAGTGGGTTTTACGAGGCAGGCTGCGGTGTATAATGTGCGCAAGGGTGACGGTGTTTGGAGCATTACCGGCTGCTGGGCCCAACTCGTTCCGGGGCTATTGTGACCCTGGATGCCGAGAAGGCCTTTGATAATTGCACTGGCGGTGGCTTACACTGTTATGTCTCGGATGGGCTTTCAGGGAATGTTCCTCCCGGCTTTATTGACACTATGTATAGGGCCCCAAAGGCTCGCATTCAACGTCAATGGGGTGCTATCGCAACCATTTGCATTAGAGAAAGGCACACGTCAGGGCTGTCCCCTCTCCCCCCTGTTGTTTACATTTGGCCATAGAACCGCTTGCACGAGCCATTCTTTCATCCCCGCTTGGAGGGTGTGCGGATAGGTGGGTGAGGAAGTCAGGGTGGCCCTGTTCGCGGACGACCTCTGGTGTTTCTATAGGCAGCCTCATCTACATCTCCGTCCCTGATGACCTGATAGACCATTCCGGCCAGGTAGTCTGATTTACATATAAGCAAAAGAGCGAGTTGTTGTTTCTGGGTCTGAACCCGTCGCGGCGGCCAACGCAGCGGCGACGGATTGCCAGATTAAATAGTCACGGGTTCATTCAAGTACCTGGGCCTACATTTTCGGCTCATGCCCGGCGGCTATGGGTTGAATTATCTGCCAATCCTCCAGAAAATCATGGGGAGCCTCCATCGATGGCATGACCTCCCTTTTCGGTCCTGGGCCGGTGCCATCTATTAAGATGATTAGTTTTCCACGGCTCCTTTATCCTTGCGACATTGCCCCTACTGGCTCAGCATGCGGATGTCAATAAACTGAATACTGCCTTCACCAAATTTATTGGCATGAAACGGCCTCGTGTAGCCATGCGGAACTTCAACTTCACGGAGCTCCAATGTGGGGCTTAATATGCCACGATGTGACGATTAATATACCCTGGCTTGTTGACTAGACATGGTTAGGGACTGGATGGGTGGACGTCTCACGTCACAAACTTTACTTTAGAGTCCCAATTAGTTCGCAGCCGGTGTCAACTGCGAGGGGTGCTGCACATCGCCTTTTTTTCGAACGCTCCCCTCTCTATAAACAACACACCGGCTACTGAGAGATACCATCAAGCTGGGGGAGGTGAAAAAGTTATTGGGTAAGACCGGTGTGCTCCTCACGGCACATTGCCCTTGCAATACTTCCCCTTATTGCCCGTAGGGCACAGTAAGTAAGTTGCCTCCTGTAGCTGGGGGCCGAGATGCTGACGCACCTTATAGACGTCTTGGTATGCCGATGGTCATTTGCTCCCTTTCCGCTCGGTTAGGTCTCAGTAACCGGCATCCCGTCCTTTCACATATTGTTGTTTATGCGTCACTTGGGGGGGCCCTCCTTATGGACGCGGGGGGGAAGATGAGAGGGGGGTGTGATGCCCTCCTGTCCCTCTAAATTTGGTTAGCTCCCGCCCCGACAGCCCTGCTCTCGCGTCTAGTATATATGTATCTCTGCGCGTCCACATCGCTGGGCGGCCGGCAAGTCGAATGTGTCCGCATGTTCGCCTGGCGCGGCTTTCCTATCCTTTGGGATAGACCGTAGGATGATACACGGGTCGCTCTCTTGGAGAGGGGGATGGATAACAGGGTGGGCAGCTAACTAGTTTAGTGAGTCCTGGAGGGAACTGTTTAAAGTCTCCAGAGCGTATGTAGCACCTACACTGCCCGCAAATGGCGTCGGCCCTTGACCTGCTTCAAACATGCCTAATGCTGGAGACCCCGAACCGTCCCCTGAATCACCTTCTTTGGTCCTTGGCCTAGTCGCTATCTTCTGGCGTGGGGTCCTGCGCTATGTGCCAGGAGATCACGGCTATCGAGTATGACCCCGACCCGTCCCCTACTCCTCCTTCATTCTAGATCCCTCTGCTGCTGGCGCTAACGTATAACCCCTCATCCCACGGTACTAGATTAGCCCACTTAATGCTTTTTGGTATCGAAACGTGTAGCCTGAGACAATGGATCCATTCCCCTCCGCCCAGGTAGCAGGACCTCATAGTCCACCTGGTCCAGATTATGACATTGGTAGAAATAAATGCCCTACAAACCCAACAGGAGGGGTGGGCAAAATTTCTCAGGCACTGGCGAAAGTTTTCTCACAAGGAATTGACAGATCTGATCCCTCCAGACTTTTTGGGAGCCTTTAAGACACTGAGTGGTACCTAAATAGTCACAAAAAATCCTGGAGGCAGTTTATGGCGACGTTGGCCCTTCTCGCAGTGCGCAGAGCATGACTTAGGTCTGCATTCACAGTGTATTTCCGCGGGGGGGGGCAGGTCTAGGGCCATCCTGGATGTTGTGTGGGTGTGGGCCGCGGCGGGGACTCTGGGTCTTTGTGTGGGACTTCTTACAACTTGAGGTTACAGGTGCTTTTTTCCCACGGGGGGTGGGGCGGGTGGGGGTATGTGGGAGGCACCTACCTGTTTGGGGATGGGCGAGGGTCAACCGCGTTCTGGCTGGTAGTTAGATTTGGTTTGGTTTATGTGGGTTTTGTTTTTTCTTTTTCTTTTCTTTCTCTAGAGGTGGTACTCCCCCTGAAGGCTAACCTGAGGGGAATTGATTCCCTTTGTGTTTGATTTGTTGTGCCAATTATTGTGTTTCTGATTCACAAGATAATCTGTAAAATTTATTGGGAGAATCTCACTGTAATTTTTACCTGTTGCCATGTATCCTTTGCTCTTATGTCGCAATAAAAGATATTTTCAAAAAAAAAAAAAAAAAACATAGATAGAGATATATATTGTAGTTTACAGACAAACAGATATCTATGTGTAGGAATGTACTATTTAGATGATATGTATGTATACATCTGTGTACTACCAACTACATATACTAATAATGATCGAATACAATTTATTGAATAACCCATGACATTAGTAGTTGCTACAACTGAATTATGTGATCGTAAAAAATGAATTTACGATCTAATATCTAAAATAAAATATACACTACAGACCTTTAAAAAGCCTCCTCGTCAGTTCAAAGTAAACTATTTTAAGGAGTATTGTGAGGGATTAAGAAGTAGAGCGTCAAGGTGCGGTACTCTTATTGTTCCCCAGCAGGCGAAGGAGCACACAAACAGTTTTTGCAGATGAAAACACAAGGGTTGGTTTATTGTGCAATCTAATACAATATGACATCCAAGAAGGCATAAAAGTCCATATCACAAGCAGTCCATCTAAACCGCACCTAGAGATCCTTCCCCCACAGGTATAACAGCTCTCCCCAGCCACACACAAGGGAGGGTCAGGTGTGAGCCATCTATCTGACTGAGCAGGTGAGGGGGTTTTAGAGAGCTGAAACACACTCTAACGATCTACCAGGTACACGCTGGTCTTACCCTTTACAGGGCCCAGCAACTCAAGCTCCCTCTGCTGGTCAGAAAGCAAAGTACTCGCAATATTCCCGGTACCTGACACACATATATCCATACTGAATGCAACCCAGAGGATTTGACAGCTTCCTGTCACCACCCCCCCCCCCCCTCCTTGTTTTCAAACCTAGGGTTGGGACACAAGACGCGATGCAAGAGTGAACCCTGGACAAGGCATCCGCATTTCCCATCTGTACACCAGGACGATGCTGCACAAAACTATAGTCCTGCAGGGCCAGAAACCATCTATTGATTCTGCGATTTCTTTCCTTGTTCTGTGACATCCATGTCAATGGAGCATGATCGGTCATCAACTCAAACCGTCTTCCCAACAAGTAATACCTAAGGGAATCCAGAGCCCACTTCACAGCTAAGCATTCCTTCTCAATAGTGGCATAATTCATCTCATGTGACTTTAGTTGCCTGCTAAGGTAGATCACAGGGTGTTCTTCCCCATCCCAAACCTGAGACAATACTGCACCTAACCCCACATCCGAGGCATCGGTCTGCACCACAAATGGTTTGGAAAAGTCTGGCGAGTATAGGACCAGCTGCTCGCACAAAGCACGTTTCAGGGCTTCAAAAGCGGATTCCGCCTCAGGGGACCATTTAATCATCACGGACTCTTTCCCTCTGGTCAACTTCGTCAAAGGATTGGCCAGGGAGGCGAAATGGGGAATGAATTGCCGGTAATAGCCAGCAATCCCTAAAAAGGCCCGGACCTGTTTTTGTTCCCTGGGCGGGGCCAGTTGTGGATCGCCTCAACTTTGTTTACCTGGGGCTTTATCACACCCCTCCCAATGGTGTACCCCAGATATTTGGCCTCCTCCAGCCCAATTGCACATTTTTTCGGATTTGCTGTAAATCCGGCTTCTCGAAGTGAATCCAGTACAGCTTGAACCCTCAACAAATGAGAATCCCATTCTGTACTATGGATGACCACATCATCCAGATAAGCAGCTGCATACTTCTGATGCGGCCGCAATATCTTATCCATGGCCCGCTGAAATGTAGCAGGAGCATTCTGTAATCCGAACGGCATTTTCCTGTACTGAAAAGCTCCCTCTGGAGTTACAAAGGCAGTTTTCTCCTTGGCCGATTTGGACAGGGGAATCTGCCAATACCCTTTAGTCAAATCCAGGATAGTCATATATCTGGCTGTTCCCAGGCGATCAATCAGCTTGTCTATACGGGGCAATCAAACTTCGTGATTTGGTTTAACTTACGAAAGTCATTGCAAAATTGCCAACTTGCATCGGGTTTGGGCACTAATACAATGGGACTGGACCAATCACTACTGGACTCCTCAATCACCCCTAATTCAAGCATTTTCCTCACTTCCTGGGACACAGCTTTTCTCCTGGCTTCGGGAATGCGATATGGTTTTAGTTTAACCCTTTCCCCAGGTTCGGTAATGATGTCATGCTCGGTAATGACTGTCTGAAAAAATGTCCCGATTTCTGAGCAATAAATCTTTAACTTCCTGTTGTTGGACCTTGGATAAAGTGTCGGCTATCTTAACCTCGGGAATTAAAGACTTAGACCGAGATGACGGCCGAGTAGTCTCCGCCACTAAGGATTCTCTATCCTTCCATGGCTTTAGCAAATTCACATGATAGATTTGCTGAGGTTTACGTCTTCCTGGCTGACTGATCCTGTAATTAACTTCCCCTATCTTTTCCAGGACTTCATAGGGACCCTGCCACTTGGCTAAGAATTTTACTCTCAACTGTGGGAACCAGTACCAACACCCTATCCCCAGGGGAGAAATTACGGAT
>CM070032.1:133172828-133188496 GCA_036250615.1 Ptychadena robeensis | reverse complement strand
GACGCCTGCTGAGGCAGAGTGCGAGGTAAGGAGACACCCTGGGCAGAGGGGTAACAGAAGATAAACACTGTAAAATCGCCTATTTTGCCCCCAAAAAACACAAATGTTCCCATCTAGTGAAATGAGGATCTTTGTCATAGTCAGGGTCAAAAGAGATATGCAATAAGTGCAGCCAGAAACATAAGTATTTGAACACCTGGCAATCGGCAAGAAATCTGTTTTTCAAAGACCTGTTACTCTGCCTTTAAAAAGTCTACCACTACTCCTACTCCATTAATCTAAATTAGTAGCACCTGTCTGAGCTCTTTAAAGACACCTGCCCACTCCACAGTCAGTAAGATTCCAACTACTACCTTGAGCAAGACCAAAGAACTGTCAAAAGACACCAGGGACACCAGTTGTGGACCTCCACAAGGCCGGAAAGGGTTACAGGGCAATTGCCAAGCAGCTTGGTAAAAATAGATAAACTGTTGGAGCAATTGTTATAAAATGGAAGAGGCTAAAGATGTCAGTCTCCCTCAGACTGGGGCTCCATTAAAGATCTCACCGTGTGAGTAATCACTGATGACAAGAAAGGTGAGGAATCAGCCCAGAACTACACAGGAGGAGATGGTCAATGCAGTGAAGCATGGGGGTGGTAACATCATGCTTTAGGGGTGCTTTTCTGCAAAGGGGACAGGATGAAGGCACTGTCTTAAGAAGAGGACAAATTGGGCCATGTATTGTAAGATTTGGAGCAACAACTTTCTTCCCTCAGTCAGAGCATTGAAGATGGGTTTTGGCTGGGTCTTCCAACATGTCAATAACCCAAAGCACATGGCCAGGATAACCATGGAGTAGCTCGGTAAGAAGCATATAAAGGTTCTGGAGTGGCCTATCCAGTCTTCAGAAATAAATCCAATAGAAAATCATTGGAGGGAGCTGAAAATCCGTGTTGCTCAGCAACAGCCCAGAAACCAGACAGATCTGGCCAAGATCTGTGTGGAGTAGGACAAAATCCCTGTTGCAGTGTGTCCAAACATGGTCTAGAATAGTAATGGCAAGGTTTATAGCCATGCATTGCCATAATATAACCGCAATGCCATAATAAATACAACATGGCCATTGATTTTGAGGCAAATCACAATGCAATTATTAATATCACATTGTAATTATATTATCGCAATACATGGCCATAGGTGGGAATTTCGTATTTGCGAATATATGTAAAATTATTCCCGAAATATTGCAAATTCAAATATTGTCTTTGCTGCTCATCACTAGTCTAGAACTACAAGAAACATTTGACCTCTGTAATTCCAAAAACAAAGGCTTCTGGACCAAATATTAATACAGATTTTCTTAGGTGTTCAAATACTTATGTGCAGCAGTGCAATACAAATACATTCTTTAAAAATCATACAGTGTGATTTCCTGAATTTTAAATGTTGTCTCTTACAGTGGGAACTAACTAACTCCCTAAACCCTTGGTCCCTTCAAAGGTTCCAAATCAGATAACTCCCTGACACCTTGCTGTCAGATGGAACCTCGAAGGGAGCAATGGGTCAGGGAGTTAGTTATCTGACACTGTATGTTATACTGTACTGTATGGGGTGAATTTTCAATATATGTTGTGTGTTAGAAATTGAATTATGTTTTAACAATTGCTGTATTATATATTTTTATACATGGATGGTCAGCACCAAATAAAGACATATTTTTTAAGTATGTTTTGTTAGTTTCAACTGTACCTCAAAAGCCCCTTTTCTGCTTCACAAATGTTTCTTTGGTTTTGGCAAATAAAATACAGACAAAGATATACACAAGGCATGTTTATATAGTAACTTAAAGGCTACAGAATCCTGGCCGGGGCTATCGCGGAAACCCCGGACAAAATCAAGGGAGCAAACATGCTACTCAGTGGATGAGTGGCTATCCCTAAGCACGGGAGCTCTGAGAGTTAGCTATATAGCCAGTAAAGAAGGCCAAGAGAGAGCTATGATGGCGATTCTCCACTATCGCGAGACAGCCCCATCTTGATCAGAATAAATCAAAGGACGGCACTTACGCCAAAACCAAATAAACATAAAATAAAAACAGAGAAAAGTCTATATAAAAGTATATATAAAAGTATATATAAATATCTATATAAAAGTCTATCTGTATCTAGGGATTGGTGAGAAGCGCCTGCCCCGCCACTGAATCCTTAAAAATTATCCAGGTGCCCCAGGTATCTACAAACCTGGGTGAGGCTTTCTGGGCAGAGGCAACAAGCTCCTCCAAACCTTGGAGGCGATTAAGTTCAGCTAACCACTCCAAGGTGATTGGAATAATCGGGGACCTCCAATGTCTAGGGATGGTGGCCCTAGCTGTCATCAGGAAGAAACACAGCATTCCCCTCTTGGCACTCTTCAGGGAGCCCAGCACCAGAGTCAGCAAGGCAATTTCAGGTGTTTGAGAGAGAGTGGTCCTAAAGGCCTCAGAGTAGATAAAAAATACCTTATGCCAAAAGCGGAGGATGGGGGCGCAAGACCACCATATATGTAGCATGGTGCCCACAGCTGAGCCACAACACCAGCAAGCTGCGGGACTGAGGGGAAAATTCTGTGAAGAATGGACGGGGTCCTATACCACCTGCAGAGGATTTTAAAGTTGCATTAGTGTGTAGAGCTAGCCATTCTGGATATGTGAGTCAACGTGTAAATTTTCTGCAGATCTCCTGAGTCCAGGGGGTGGTTCAACTCCCTCTCCCAAGCCAGGACATAATGTGGTGTGGCAGGAGTGGCCTTTGTAAGGAGAAGGGAGTACAGCACAGAGATCGTCCAAGGCGTGTTAGAGTCTGACAGACATAGGTCTTTAAACAGAGTTGTAGGTTGAGTACAAAAACCCTTGGCCAGTAGCCCCAGAAGAAGGGGTTGAAGTTGAAGATACTGAAGCCAACTGCCAGGGGCACGGGGTGGGAGGGCAGCAGCTCCACCAGAGGGCGGAGCGACGTGCCGAGCAGAAGTTTAGAGAGGTGTGTGAAGTCGGCGCGGGACCAGCAAAGAAATGTATCACTGTCGCAGGCCCGGAGGAAAAGCCAGGTAGGTTGCCTTTAACTTGAGTTAGAGGGCAGAAGGGTAGAGAGGAGAGTGGAGGGTGATCACTAGAGGGAGAGACTGTAGGGGGGTGGGTGAGAGAGAGAGTCCAATTGGACACACATGTTTTCATCTCTGTAATAGATCCAGTCGAGCGCTTGAGTAAGCACTGAGGCTTTGTAGTAAAGTTTCAGATGAGGAAGGGCGACCCCCCCCCCTGCTCCTTACGTCTGACCAGTATGTCACAGCTGATCCTGGTTGGGGAGGGGCCCCAAATGTTGGTCAGCAACGTCAATTTAAGTGAACAAAAGAAGACACGGGGCACAGAAGTCGGGAGAGATTAGAAATAAATAGAGAAAGTGGGGGAGAACGTCCATTTTGAAAAGGGACCGCACCAAGAATGTTTCAGGGAGGCCCAGGCTTTCAGTTTCTGGAGAGTGGGTTGTGATGTCCTATGCGGATCCCATCGCACATATCAGGGTTGGCCCTAATTGAATTAGCAAGGTGTTCCATGGCTAGGAACGGGGACAAGGGGCAGCCCTGGCGGGTCCCGTTTCTGATTTAGATGGGACAGGAGACTGCGCCATTGACTCTCACCTGCACTGTCAGGTTGTCAGAAGAGCTTGAATCCTTGCCAGCATCGTGGGGGGGGGGGGGGGGAGGCCAATTTGGTGTAGGGCTGCAAAAAGGAAGCTCCAGCTCATAGAAGACATAGCGGGATGGAGTGCTTAGAAGCGTAGGCCATTAAGCTGACAATCCTCATGGTATTGTCTTTGGCCTCACGGGCGGGGACAAAACCAACTTGCTTTATGTGGATCAAAGAAGGTATGTGATTTTTCCAGGCGATTCGCTAGCATTTTGGCATAAATCTTGAGGTCTGTATTAATAAGGGAAATAGGGTGATAGCTTGGGCAGAGAGAGGGGTCCTTTCTGGGCTTGGGAATGAAAGTGATCAGGGCCATTTGGGATTGCTTGGGAAAGGGACAGTCAGTGGCAATCACGTTGAAGGAGGATAGCAGAGGGGAAGAGATCCGGTCCAGAAAGTGTTTGCCAAAAAAATTTGAGAATCCATCGGGGCCAGGGCTCTTGCCGGACGGCAGGAATTTGATAGCAGCAGATAATTTCTCAGGTGTAAAGGGTCAGGGAGCCCGGGCAGGCCCGTGTCCCTAATTTACAAAGCGAGTGTGGAAAGTTCGGAGGACGGGCCGGTGAAAGAGGGCAGGTTATAGAGGTCGTGATAATATTTTTTAACAGCCAAGAGGATAAGGGAAGTGGAGTGAAGGGAGGAGCCTGAGTTGTTGGAAATCTTGGAAATGAACGTGCAAGAGCGTTTCAAGCAAACAGAACGGGCTAAATATCTGCCACATTTGTTGCCATATTCGTAGAGGGTGTGTGGAAGCAATCCTTGTATTTGGAGAAGGCCAGATCAATCAAATGCTTTAGTTCAAGCGTTTCTCCTGAAGAAAAACAAGAGTAGCCTGGCTACGGTCACGTTTATGCGCTCCTCTCGAGCGAAAGAATCTCCTTAGAGAGAGATAGGAAATGCACGGATCTCTTTTTTCTTCGGGCGTGACCCCACAGAGTGTACCACAGAGGATGAACTTCAACGCTTCCCACTGTCGGGGGAGGAGTGGGGTCTTCAGCATGGTCGAGAGTGAAGTCTGAAATTGTTTTCGTCACCCTTTCTACTACATGGATGTCAGCAAGGAGAGCCTTATTAAGGCACCAGGAGGTGGGGGGTGTAAACTGAACTTGTATGTCAATAGTGGAGTCTTGGGAGTGGTCTAGGAGGCAGTTGGAAATATGAAAGTAGTCAAGTCTGGTGTGGAGTGGTGGGGAGTAGAAGGTAAAGTCCTTGTCCATAGGGTGTAGCACGCGCCATACATCAACCAGAGCCAGTTGGTGGGACAGCAGTGATTTAACACGGTTGTCATCTGTAGAGCCCAGCCACCAGGGGGAGGGGACGGGGTAATCGAGTAGTAGATAAAGGGTAGAGTTAAGCAGAGAACAACAAGATGGGAAGGAAAGGAGAAGAAGAAAGATCAGCAGGGAGAAAGAAAACAACACACAATAAACTTAAACTAATAAATCTAAAGGCATAAACAAAAGCAACACTTACAGAATAAAGCACAACTTATAAATAACAATCTAGAAACCAAAACTGTTCAAAAAGACTGAGGTCCTAGGACCCAGGGAGGTCAAAAGACGTCCCTAGAGGCCAGGTGCGATCCCTCACACCAAGAAAAAGTCAGCGGCATGCAGGATGGCACCCAGGCACTAAGCTTATGGGGGGTGAGTGGAAAACGCATACAATCCCCAGGTGAGACAAGCCTAGGGTGACCCAGTTGTGATGGGACATTTTTAACAGAGGGAAACACCAAGGGAAGCCTAAGGAAGCTCAGGAGAGTACAGCCGTGGCTGCGTCCAAGAGGGCAGAGGGGATGGGGGAAGGCCACACAAGTGATCCAAATGCGAGGGATAGAAAGGCCAACAGAAAAAGGCGCTGGAGGCCACAGCTCCCGCCGGGAAGGGGTGTAGGGGAAAGTTAAAGGGCAAGGGGCCACCGACCAGAGTCAGTATGGGACAGCAGTGAGTGGCAGGACCCCAGGGTGGGAGTGAGTACTTACGTGAGACGACATAAGCCATGGATGGTGACAAGAGTCCTGCAGGGGACACAATGTGGAGGATCCTGGATACCCAGCCCAGAACAAGGGCAGTCCAAAAAGCAGGAAACATGGATTACTGGAGCAAATGTGGTACGGGCAGCGGGGTTGACCCATGCAGGTGGAAGCCATAACAAAGGTGACAGGAGGTCTGGCCAGGGCCATCACGCCCAGCAGGATAGCATCCATCAGGGAAAAAGAGCCAGGAACCGTGGGCAGGGGCAGTAAACCAGCACTGGGCAACAGGGAGTGGGGCAAAAGAGGGGTCAGCAGAGGGGTCAGTCCGTCCTGCAAGTTAGGTGAGAGGGTTCAGGTGGCAAAATTGAAGGCCCAGGGCAAGGCAAGTAGGTATCAGTGGCAGTGTCCTTGCAGGTGCAGAAGGATATTGAAGAGTCTCACAATCGTGTGAGAGAGGTCTTGGTTACCTGTCACCTCAGGAAGCCCCCTGATGCAGATATTGTTGTGGCGCTGGCGATCTTCCTGGTCATCAGATTGTAACCACGAGGCCTGTGTTTGAGAGAACTGGGCCTCCAGGGCAGACTTGAGGGCACGGATGTTTTGTATCACCACCATTGTAGTCTCCTCCACGTCCTCCAATCTTCCTCCGATGACGCCGATGGGGGCGGAAAGGCTTTGTGTGCCTGCATTCTGTAGTCACACAGAGAGCCAGCATTTGCACCCAATTCCGGCATGGGCGCAGTTTGATTCACGATCAAACTGTGTCTGTACTTACTTCGGGTGTAACGCTAGGGAGGTTAAACTGGCCACAGACACTATACTCTGTGGGCGTTTATCGAACATTTGACCGCAGCATGATGACATCATCACGCCATGGTCAATCGTTTTGCGAATCGAAATACACCATTTGCGATTCGACAACTGATACTTTGGATGGGGGCCCTGGTCCCCATTCAAAGTACTAACCATCGACAAGAGAAAAACGTTCTTTCTCTGGCTGATCAAACCGGCGGTTGCTCCAGGTGGGTGTGTTCGTTTTGCGATTGATCACCAAGCGATCACCCCGAATGCGCATGGTGATCATTCGCAAAATCGGCCACAGATTGAAGCGTCTATGGCCGAATTTAGAGGTACATAAAAAAAAATGTTCTTACATTTTTTTTTACGTTTATATTTGTTTTCTTTTTTTTTGATTTGGTTTGGATAAAACATTTATACAATCCAATGAAAATAAAAAAACAAATGTAAACTAATAAGAAAAAAAATTCTAAGAATTTTTTTTTTTTCATCTACCTTTAAATTTTACATCTCCCGCCTGGGCTGTGACGTCATCACCACACGAGTGCCAATCACGGAAATAGCCCGAGAGATCAACTATTTCCGGAGACACTCGGGTCCAGCCGGAGGTGGATCCAGATGCAGGAACGCTCCCGCTAAGTGAACTGGATAAAGATCAGATAAAGACATTTCATAAAATATTTAAAAAACAAAAAAAAAATGTTTCTTTAAGCCCGGGTCCCGCCTCCGCTACGTCACTCGAGAATCGAGGAGAAGCCGGCGAGGACGTCGCCGGAGGCGGCAGGCGGGCCAGGTGAGCTCCCGTGCTGTGCCCGAAGCCAGTTCGCTAGGGAGGTTAATTGTTGTTATGTGTATATGGCTACCTTAAGAATCTTAAGGTACGGTCATTATTTTAATACCTTCTCTATACCTTTTACACTATCTTGCTTCTTTATACCTTCTACATCATCTGAAAGGAACCTTTTTTTTAATTATTATTATTATTATACAGTGCAAATGCTGGTAAAATGCCTGTACATAGATTTGCCCTTTTAAAGACACACTTATACGATGCAATTTTAAATTTCAACATTTTTTTTCCTTACAGCTTTCAGTCGTGCTCCAATTCCTATGGCAGTTGTAAGGAGGGAACTGTCCTGTGAGAGCTACCCAATAGAACTTCGTTGTCCAGGAACTGATGTTATCATGATTGAAAGTGCCAATTATGGGAGAACAGATGATAAAATTTGTGACTCAGACCCTGCTCAGATGGAAAATATTCGCTGTTATCTTCCAGATGCCTATAAGATTATGTCACAGAGGTAAATTTTAATATGATACTGATATTGATCATTCTGGTTGCAGTATCTTGTTTGACCTTATCAAAAGTAAAAAAATAATGACTATTAGTCAAAGATGTGATAAATGAACATTGTTAAAATGCTAACATTTCTAGCCCAGTGTTTTTCAACCACTGTTCCGGATGTTGCCTGGTGTGCCGTGGGTTTTTGACCCCACCCTCGGCCCTCCTATCTAGCTGCCTCTTATATTATAAGTCTTATACTATAAGAGGCAGCTAGATAGGAGGGCTAAGCAACCGCATCCTCACAGAGCCGGTCCGTGTATAACACGGGTCGGCTGTATAAGTCTTATATATGTTATACACGGACCGGCTCTGTGAGGATGCGGTTGCTTAGCAACACGCGTCCCCACAGACCAGGGGCGGTGTTTTTGCTCTGCTGGTACGCATCTGCTTTCCAGCGGGGAACCTACTGATGACGTACTTCCGGCGGGGATCAGAAGTGCGCCGCGATTATGCGTATCGTTGGTGCCCTCCGATTTTTTTCATGAAACAAGTGTGCCTTTGCCCAAAAAAGGTTGAAAAACACTGTTCTAGACAACCCTCTGTCTAGGATCCCTGAGGTCATGCCCACAGTGGGTGCTGCCGACTCAGAAACCTTTAGCTTTTATTTTCTGCGTATGCTGGCATCATGAGTATTGGGGTTGCCCTGATTATGTTTGTGTGAAAGATACTTTTTTTGTTAACTAACTAAAAGAAATGTTGAACTATGACATATATTGCTTTATATAATGTATTTTAGCAAAAGCAGTATATATTGGCTTATTCAGATATAAACTGTTGCCAGGAGTTTATTCAAAAGGGTCAAATTACCTAAGTTTGCCATAACAGAGCCAGGAAAATAGCATTGTTTACATATAAGTGATCAGCAATCCACTTATTCAGTCTGATGCTCATTGGGGATTAGTTGTGTCTGACACAGTCTGAAGGGGGGAGCTACAAGCTGTTGCTTCATCCTCAGTGATCTGCTGATGAAGAAAGCATCATGCCTGACAGATTCAACTTTCTAATCCTTTTTTCAGGTTTGGAACACATTCCTTGTTCTTTAACTGTTCTGATATCAGACAAACTGCATTATGTATGTGTTCCTATGATGTTAGATGCATATTAGAGTGTTTATAGAAGTTTTCTCTTTGTAATATAAGACCCCCCCCCCCCCCCCACATGTTTGTCACACCTAATGGCTGGGCAGCCATTTTAAGATGATTTCTCTAGTGACTGACACTGATTAACAGCATAGGCATGCCAGCATTATCCCAACTGCTGGTATACTATTAGTTTGTATGTAGATTAATTGCTGAAATGTATGCGTATTGAGGAAAATTTTGCTATAGAAGAAAGTGCACTTTACCTATTTATTCATCTGTGACCAGATGGACTGTGAAGATGATGAGACATTTATTTGATATGATCTTCATATTATATTCTCACCGTGAGTTCATGTGTAGAAATGTACATGACTGTATACCCTTTTTATAAGAAGACACAATAAGTGCACATTCATATTGTTTGTATGAACAACAAATGTACTTTTTGTTAAAAGAAAGTTTATATATGTTTGTTACAGATTCTTAATACATCCATATGCTGTTGTTCCTCAGACTCTGGACTTCCTTCTTCCACATAGACCATACGACTGTCCCATAGACTTCTTCCTATGGCTTTATCCACCCTTCCAGTTTATTCTTTGTAGGAAAGAAGGCTAGGGGTTTGCAACCTTGCATCAATTTTAAGGGATCTCAACAAGATCATTATAAAGAAAGAAGTATTTACTTTCCCTAATGGGTGATCTGCTCTCTGAGGAATGAGTAGAAGAATACATTCAATGCTAAGGACGTGCACTATAAATATTGATTATGCTATTTGCCTTTTGTGATGCCCCAGCAGTCTTCCAATACTTTGTTAATGATGTAGAGGTAGAGTGGGTGGGAAATAAAAACTGATTAAATAGTAATCAGCTTGTATTTTTCGTACTGCTTTAGAAAACAGTTTCCCAAAACATATGGGAAAGCACGTCATGCTGAAAGATGTTCATGTTCAGCTTTCTAGCAGAAGCCTGAAGGTTTTGTGCCAATATTGACTGGTATTTGGAACTGTTCATAATTTATTCTATCTTAACCAAGGCCTCAGTTCTAGCTGAAGAAAAACATGATGCTGCCACCACCACCACGCTTCACTGTGGCTATGGTGTTCTTTTGGTGATGATTTTCGAAAAATGATTTAAACTTAAATTGGTCTGCCTGGCTGTCCCAGAAGGAAGCCATTTCTAAAAAAAAAAACCCAAACAGTTGCTGAAGGCAAGCAAATAATGGACAAGGTTTACATGGATACGAAGTTACATTTATTAGGTTTATATAGTAAAGTAATTGCTAAGGGGTAGTTGGTGTCAAGTGTAATCATCAGAAAGTAAAATGCCCTAGCCAGAAAATTTGTATATTTGAACGAGAAACAAACCTAACACTGGTGAGCTGTTGGAGCCTCCCAGGACCCTAAAAAAATAGGCCCACTAAAAAATGGCAATTGCGGCGTTCAAGTTGTAGACATAGATTAGGTAAGACATAGATAGAATAAAAGTCTTTAATGGAAAAAGAAATCGGACCGATAATGTTTAACAATTAAAATGATTACCACAAACGGTCTCATTGGTGAGCCGTTACATCCAAATACATCTCACAGGAAAATATTGATCTAACCTGTACGTTGGTACAGTAATGAACCGACTAAAGTGCGTGTGTCCTCCGACGCGTTTAGTCCCAAACGTGGATTCCTCAGGGATGGTATTCCAAGACAATTTAGTCTGGGCTATAGATATCATGTAATGTACATATAAATAATTGACATTTTGACAAGTACACATGATAACCAGAATCATCAATAAAATCTGCGTAAAAATATATATTGCAAAATTGTACATCATAAGTATTGGCTCAGGGTCCATATGTCAACATTATAGGTATGTGGTTAAGGACAAATGTTATAAAATGTAGTTAAGTAGTCGAAGATAATGTATATATTACTAGTATCACGATAATAAGATCGTTGCAACAGGGTGTTAATATTATAGGTGAGTAGTGGTTGTTGGTAATATGAAGAAAATAATTACATAAAATTATAAGATGTGAAGGGAATGTTAGAAAGATATCATAAAAGATAGTATTAGTGGTACTCACAGTTCATTTTGTTAGTGGTTAGATATAAGGTTGAATATCAATATCGACAATGTAGACAGATGATCAACATGCTTGGATCGAATCCTACAGCAGGTAACTCTAAAAACGGCTCCCTCAGAGAGGGGCTGGAGAGCCTCGTCCGGGATCTACAACTGGGTTAGGAATAGGCTGGGGGGGCCACAAAGGTGTACATCAGTCAGAACGGAAGGCGACACAAAGCACCCTGATGGAGGGTGTGTACTGACAACCAGGAACGCCTACCTGCGGCAGGGGATTCCGTGGTGTCACGTGTAAGCTTCTATAGAGGGGAAATGAATAGATGATGATCCTCAAGTTTCAAGCGTCACTGAACGGTAAATAGGGAGGGGAAAAAAAAGGGGGAAGGGGTACGGGGAGGGAAAGGAGGGAGAGATTAGGATCATATCAAACTAATAATAGGGGAGTGAAGGGCTGAAGGGATGTGCTGGGAAAAATAAATTGAGGGGATAAGTATGGATGCCGTACGCGGGTGTGTAGAAAAGCCTAGTCTCCAAGATAAGAAGGTGGGCACCATGGTTGGTGTGTGGAGGAACTGGGGTATGCGGTAGCGTCGTAGATTCACTTACCAGGGGGGATGTGATGGTGGTCGCCTTGAGTGTCGGACTCAATGTAACAAGCAGTCATGGCCTCCCGCAGTCCAGTCCCGCCCAGTTATAGTAAAACCACCGGTCGCGTAGCCAATGGCGGCAAGTAGCGGGAGGGAGGGGAGAATCCAGGGCACGTCCGTGAACTGGGGCGTGATCCAGATTCGCGCCGCAGGCGCCGCCGGATAGGCTGCCGTCCATGTGGGGCCTTTTGTGGTACCTGGTGACCTGGCCAGGGAAGGTTCATAGCAGGCGCCGGGTACGTGCGCTGTTGAGCGCAGCGTAGTGGCGTCAGATGGAAACCCGCCTCGGGGGGTGAAACACGTCATAGAACCCTGGAACGCAAATGCGTGCCAAAGTTAACAGAGGCGTGTTAAACTACAGTGGTTGTCAGTATAGAGGGGGGGGAGGGCTAAACGGCCATAGTGGATTGGGCGCATTGCGTCTCATATCCCCATTTGACCTCCATCACTGGGAAGGTGAGCCGGGAGGCTCACCTTTAGGTCACCCCCCCCCCCCCCCCCCCCCCCTCCCCTACTTCTGTCGGTATTCTGGGTGAGTGGGGACATATGTGTACCCAGCATAACTCAGACCGACAAGTAGATCGGGGTGGATGAAGTCCACCTCGAAAAAAATGGGAGGGGTTCCCCAGATGGTAGGGGAAGGTACCATGAGAGGCCACCGGGCATTGGATGGTAATTAGGCTGGTGGAAATTGCTGGGAAGTTTTTTGGTTAAAGATAATCAAGTTGTGTAATAAACAATTATAACAGTATAAAAACAATACAGGTATAGATAAATAAGTAGAGCACAATGTTATAAATACATACCACTGTAAGGTGGAATCAAAGAGTGTGTCTTAGCCCGCTTAAAGGCTATTTTTAGATTTAGTTTGCTATAGCCTCTTGCCGCCAAGCGGATTTGGAGGTCTCTGGCTTTATTTACAAATTCAGTGTCAGTAGAACAGTTTCGGCGGACCCTCAAATACTGTGAATATGGAATTGAACGGACAAGTGGGGTTGGGTGTGCACTAGTAGCGTGCAGGATTGTGTTACCTGATGTAGGTTTGCGGAATAGAGTAGTGTTGAATCTACCATCTGGTGTAATTTTGATTGTGAGGTCAAGAAACGGTAATTGAATATAGGTGAACTTGAGGTTCCAATTGTTGGTTTGTAAGGTTGTTATAAATTCGTGCAGTAACTCTGGGGAGCCGCCCCATATCATGATAATATCGTCAATATAGCGACGCCAGAGCCGTACATGAATAAGGTAGGTAGTCAGTCGTGGGTCATTATGAAGCTCATTTTCCCACTCCCCCAGGTACAGGTTGGCGTAGGTGGGGGCACAGGTGCCCATAGCCACCCCTGTACCTGGAGGAATAGGTGGTCCATAAATGCAAAAGCGTTGTGTGTCAATGTGAAAAACAGTAGTTTTAGAAGAAGTTCATTAAAGTCAGGTTGTTGCTCTTGTTTAGTTTTAAGGATGTGGCGAATAGCAGCAATTCCCTTGGTGTGGGGAATGCTGCTATAAAGAGCCTCTACATCAATGCAGCCCGGGGGTATTGACAGTTCGTTCGTCCTCAGGTGGAAGTCAACGAATGTGCTCACCCTCTCAGTGAGGGACCCCCCTCCAGAGACAATCGGTCTCCCTGGTGGTTTGTCCAGACTCTTGTGAGTCTTGGGCAAAGCATAAAATGTTGGTAATTTAGGGGATAGTACCGATAAGAATTGATGTGCTTGTGTATCTATTAAGTTGTAATCTAGAGCTCGAAGTAATATATTGTCTAGATCTGTCTTAAAGGAGTCTAGCTCAGCTTGAGTAATTTTTTGGTACCAATTTTTGTTGGCTAAGATGTTAGGGCACATGTCTTCATAGGACTTATGGTTCATTAGAACTATATTGCCTCCTTTGTCGGACGCCTTTATGACAATACTTTTGTCATTGCGTAGGGATAAGATAGCTTGTTGTTGGTTTGGGGTTAAGTTTCTGTTTGTACTTACAGGGATACTGTTGTTAGTATTGTTGGTTAATTCTTCAATTGCTTTAGTGACCTGGGTGGTGAACGCATAAATTGCTGTGTTAAGATATAGAGGCGGATATTTTTTAGATTTGGGTTTAAATTTGGTTGATTGTTGTGGGGGATCTGGTTGGGATGGTGGGAGGTCCAAGTTTGTATCCCAGAATTCCAACCAGTCCTCGTCGTCACTTATTTCGTTTTGTTCATTCAATAGCTCCACTAGATCTTTAATTGCCCTAAATTCTTTGTTTGATAGATTCTTCCACCATTCATTGTCGGTGGTTTTGTGTGTTTGGGTCTGATAGAACATACTTCTGAGTAGGAGTTTGCGGGCAAACAGATTTATATCCTTGATTGTTTCGAATGTGTCAATTACATGGGTAGGACAGAAGCTGAGGCCGAGTTTGAGTACCTCGGTCTTAGCCAGAGTAAGTTTGTGAGACGAAAGGTTGATTATGTTAAGATTGGATTGTGAGTTTATGTGTTGGGTAGGTTCTGGGACCGATGAAAAAAATCGGTTATTTGAGTATCAGTAAGAGTTATAGTTAGTTTAGGTGGAGTACGGTCAGTGGTTTGGGGTGTTGAATCTAAAGGAGATATTTCCATTGTTGCCACCGGCTGAAGAGGTGCGTCAATGGTGTTGGTGATCTCTAATTGGGGAAATAGTCTGCTTTCATTTTGGGAGGTTGTTAGAATAGAAGAGTTATTTGTCACCTTCAATAAATGGTTGTCTGTAGGCGTTTCCCTATTCCTGGTTGTATCTGTTCTCTGGTCAGTAGTAGGTATAGAGTTCTTCCTTTTATGACTACGATTTAGTATAGATCTTTTGGTACCTGGGCCTCTAATGGGTTTTATATAAGGGTCCATGGGTCTTGTTTTCTTTGGGGCAACATCAGGTTTACCCCTAGTAGCCCCCCGGTGGGTGGTGGGAGGGTTTTTTTTTGCATCTGATCGATCAGGAGAAGGAGGTGTGGAGCCCGAGGAGGCTGGGGAGCCTGCCCGGGGTCCAGATCTCTGATTAGATGGTTGAGGTCTTCTATCATTGTCAGGATGTGTATTATGAAATCTCTCCTTTGATTGGTAGTCATATTGGGGTGTGGGCCATTTGTAGGCCTTATTCAGCCTAAAGGTTGCTTGGTCATTTTGAAATTTACGTTCCTTTCTCTCAATTATATTTAGGGTATATAGTGCTACCTTCTCCTTAATTTCCAATTCTTTCTGTTTGAATTTATTGTCATTTAAGTATTCAGTGTGGACCGAGTAGAGAATAGATAAATCTCTCTCGACGCGGTCCAGTAGTTTTATGTAGCGGTCCATCAGAAGTCGCATTAGTTCCGCGGAACAGTTAATAAGTATATTTTCCCAAGCCGATTTGAAGATGTCATCAATGTCCGTAAAGGTCGGGAATAGTTGGATTCTAAGTCCAAAAGGGTTGGTGTCAGTGCCTATGTATTTTTGGAAGAACCTGATGTTCCAGCAGTAGTTGGATTTTTTCTCTAATAATTTGCGTAATTGAATACCAAAGTAGTGAAAATTGGAGTCATTTGATTTAGTATATTCACAACTTTCATAAACTTGTGTCATTAAAGTCTCCCATTCCTGCCCCGTGAATGTACCCATCCTCCCCTGTGATGGTAGCCCAAGACTCACAGTAATCCAGACGTCCAACTCAGGGAGAGGGTCCTGCCGGGAAGGGGGTACAGCATGGAGAGAGCGAGCACAGACGGGACGTTGAAGGTCAGCGGTTCTAGAAAGAAAGGCTTAAATAATATTAATTGGTCGTATCTAGGATCGGTCCAGGTAGTCGTCAAAATCGGATATTGACATTTTGAGAGAGAAAATGTTTAGCTGTAAGTCACGGTATCAATGATATTGAAAAAAAAAGGGGAAGTAAGAGTTGTAATAATATATAATCATATATAGTCATGCCAAACAGCCCCTATAAAAAGGTCCCTAACCACGGTTTTTCACCGCACAAAATTTGAAGTAAAGTAATTGCTAAGGGGTAGTTGGTGTCAAGTGTAATCATCAGAAAGTAGAAAAAA
>CM070032.1:133152781-133166677 GCA_036250615.1 Ptychadena robeensis | reverse complement strand
ATGGTGCGCTTCTGGTACAGAAATCTGGACCTCAGCAGTGCGCTAGGGAGGTTAATTTATAGTTTATAAAAAGTTTATTTAGTGAAAACTGCAGTAATGCTGGTTGACCTCCTGCTGAAGCCAATGGGTAAAACCCGACGAGATATAGGATCAGCTTGAGAACTGTTCCAATCATTACAATATTAAGAAAATGTTTTATGGTCATACAAACATAGATCTGTAGTAATAGTTTTTATATATAGTGTTTTTTAAATAATTTCTTTTACACTTAAAGGTCTAAATTTAGCAAATAATTAGTTTAATAGAAACACAAAATGAGTACAGTGGGTTTGAGAACATGAGGTTATTGTTATGAGGTTGAATGCTGAATGACAGGAAATTGGGTTTCACAGACAAACTTTGATTTAAGCACGAAAGCAAGTTTTATACTGTCATTCAAATTAGCAAAAGTTAGCTATTCTCTATGTTAAGGCAAATGTAATAAAAAGTAATCATGATAGACACAGCACATTTCTTGTGTCCAGAGATCAAAGACAAGTTTAAAAAACATGGCTTTTCACACAGGAGAGTAATCCGTCTTGTTGTTGACAAGCAAGTTAAATATTAAGGCAGAAATCTTAAAATTATATTCACTAGCACTGGATGAAAGTAACGACAAAATAAGACACTGCTCAGCTTTGACTTTTTACCGAGGGATGAAATTACAGTTTTTGGCCATGGTGCCACTTAACCTCTCTAACGCTCTGCTGAGGTCCAGATTTTTTTTCTTTTTTTTAGGTTGTAGGCCTGTAACTTAACAAAATATGCCAATAAAACGGTCTAGTAGACACCCTGAATATAATAATGTTTGAAAGAAACAATTATGTAAAAAATAAAAAAACATTTCATAATTAAACTAACGGTATCCAGGCAAAGGTCAGATAAGCAGTAAATATAATCAGCAATGGTAAGAGCACAGTGTTAAACATAAGCGATTCAGGCTGAGGCTATGTTTCCACAGCATTTAGGGATGTGCCGATACCGACTGCGTTAACTGCATTCCTTGACGTGGATATTGGCGCATACATCCCATACCCGCCTGTTCACGTGGCGTTCATTGGGTCCGCCGGCTGAGCGGATCAGATGAAAGCTGCGTGAACAGACAGGGCAGGAAGTCATGCATATGTATGGGATGCACAGACATCCCCTTTGAGGCATGCGATTAACGCAGGGGTATCGGTGCATCCCTAAACACCGTGGAAACATAGCCTTACTGGTAAATTGTTAAACTGTTACAATGTATTTCTATGTGGTTTTTAAATACAATTGTATTTCAATTGGAAATGTGTTTTGTGTTTTTTTTACTTTGAATTGTATTGCATACATTTATCACTGTATCCAGTACAATTTCCTTTTAAATCTGGTGCTCCGCCCCCAGTGTTCTTTCAGCAGATCTATCACACTGGAAGAGAGAGGATCAATTTCAAAAGGGGACATCGGGGGCACTGGAAACTTTTCAGGTGCCTATTTAACTTTAACGAGAAAGCTATATATAGTTTGTTTTGAAAATCTGTGGATCCCTCCTCTGTTCTGTTCACTCTAAACGAGGACTTTATGAGAGGTGTGTGGGAAAGGGGACCTTGGAACTTTGATAGTGCCCAGATCATCATTCTCCAGGATTTGTCTAGCTGTACGCTGTATATGCAATCTATACTGAAGCCTCTGCTGGAACTGATCAAGGACTCTGGAGGAAGACCAAAGCCTGCCCCACCGACCACAAGCCGTAAGATGTGGTTGGTGGACTCTTTTTTTTTTAAATCAACTTTTATTAAACAAATTGTGCAAATATTACAGCGTAAGAAAATTCAGTAAGGCATCCGATACTCAAAATAAGAAAATACCAATATAACTCAAGACATCATTGCCAGGTATGCATAGCAGTAACACAAAAAAAAACCAGTCGTAGACACAGACAAATAGGACATCGAGTAGGAAACACAGAGTAGGGGGAAGGAACTCAGGGTCTGTAGCGCAGGCCAAGTGCCATTTCCCAGCCACCCCAGACCTTATAGTACTTAGCAGTGGCATTTCTGCGAGTGTAAATGATTTTCTCCAGTTTAATCATAGATGGGATGGCATCAAGCCAGGAGCGAACCCCGGGAGGCTCATGCCCCTTCCAGTGGACCAGGATAAGCTTGCAGGCCTGGAATAAAACCTTGGTAATAGAGATAGACAAATAAACACCCAGTATACCTTGGAGACGGAGGATATATAGTCAAGGACAGTTGTCCAATAGGGCTGGAGTTTTGTTGTGTTGTGCAAGACGGATCGGAGAGCAGACCCATGGCAAAAAACCTCTTAGGCGTATAGTGGACGCGCAGGATAATATGGTTGGTGGACTCTTTGAGGTTGTGTGCCTCAAATGTTCCGTCGTGTATTCTTTCTTTGGCCAGCGCAGGGAAACAGAAGTGGACACATGGCCTTATATATGCCTACTCTGAGTTTCAACTTCCAGATCTCCAAGAACCTTAAAAGTCCAATTTTGCACCCCTAACTGCAATCTTCCATTGTTATTAATGTTTCCCTGCAGTTACCCAAGTAGTATAAATCTACAAATGTAATTTTTACACATGATAAGTGAAGATTATTTAACCTCCCTAGCGCTCTTGCAAGGTCCAGATTTCTGTACCAAAAGCGCACCATAGACTCTAATGGAATTTTTTTTTGTGTTTTAGGCCTGTAACTTCCAAAAATATGTCCGTATAAGGGTCTAATAGACATCCTGAATATAATAATGTTTGAAACACACAATAACTATAAAAAAAATTATAAAATGTACCATTTGAATGCTTAAATCTCTTGAATACTTATTTGTTATGAAACATTTCAAAACAGTATTTATGTTTGTTTATAATAATATTTTTATTACAATTGGAATTGTGTTTTGCTTTTGTTTTACTTTGAATTGTATTGGATACAGTTATCACTGTATCCAATACAATGGCATTTGGCACCCTCTGAAAGGGTTAACTTCAAAGAGCACATCTGGAAATGACAAAGGGGGTGATATTCCAGGTGTGCTATTTGGGGGCTGGGAGAGGGGTGACATCGCCGGCTTGCTTTAGTAAAGAAGCAAGCTTCAGATCCCTGGGACAGCACAGAGCAGAATGTGCTGCTGCGGGGATCTGAGCTTAGCTGGACGGCTCCATCTCGTCAACTGCAATACAACACAAGAAAGTGTAGGACGAGATGGAGCCGTCAGAAGCGCTAGGGGGGGGTTAATACGTTTGAGCTGCAATACCAGTTTCAGCCACTGGCGCCACAGCCTCTAGTGAGCGCATCGGCTTCGTATCACACATGAGGGAGGAAGGGGGATGAGGAGGAGCTGCGATGTCTGACAGGCAGGAGCATATTTCGACGGGACACTGGCTCGGATGTTTCAGCACCCGGCATGTAAGATGACCCTTGACTTTTGGCAAGATTTTCCTGGGTTTAAAAGTCGTCTTATATGGCCAACATAGTATTTAAAACAGTAATACATGACCCACAGTTTCATGATAATATATTGTCCTCTAAAATATTTTGATATAGGTATTTGGTTGCCATATATTTTTTTCTGAATGGGGTATATATGACCACAATATAGAATAGAACAAAATTATTCTATGTCT
Organism: Ptychadena robeensis; assembly: GCA_036250615.1. Classification (NCBI taxonomy): domain Eukaryota; kingdom Metazoa; phylum Chordata; class Amphibia; order Anura; family Ptychadenidae; genus Ptychadena; species Ptychadena robeensis. The sequence goes on along the minus strand of CM070032.1, from coordinate 133,163,027 downwards.
ATAAATGACTTCATATTTAAGCTATTATTCTATGCCTAGTTGTATTCCTATGTATCTAATATAAAATGTAATTCTTACCGTGAATTAAGGTTATTAACAGCATGAAGCAGAGAAGCAATTGTAATGACCACATTGCTGTGAGGTATAACAAGAGAGGTTTGAATCAGGTTTATTTTCCAATACTTCAGATGACTGATCTGTCTTCTAAGGCTGATTGAAGATCAAAATATTGTGTGCCCAAATTGGCAGATGGATAGGTCCAAGACCTGGGAAATAAAATAAATGAATACATTATCTTTTTGCTAAAATGTTTACATTTTACCATAAAAAGAACATAAGATGGTATAAACAGGTGGTATATTAGACAGAAAAGATCTGAAAACATCAGAAAATTGCTTCAAGTAAATGACAACAAAGCAGTAATTTTAGGATACAGAATATGACAAAAATTATAAACATATATACATAGATATATACACCCCCACACCATATATACTTGAGTATAAGCCGACCTGAATATAAGCCAAGGTACCCATTGTTAAGCTAGGCACACACGGCTCAGCTTCTAGGGATTCACACGCTGGAAGTTGGGAAGAACTCTGCTACCATGAGGTCTTTATTGAACGAAAATCAATGTGCCCATCGATTGCACAGGAATTTACCTGTGTATGGCTAGCTTTAGAAAGAAATCTGATTTGATGATGATAGCATGTTCAGGGGCTTAGCAATTCACTCATAAAGTACACCTACAAAATGCAACAATTTTCATTTCTTGACCCTAATTTTACTTTTTGAGCAGGTGCTGAAAAAGTTTCAATATTTGCGTATATACAGTATATATATATATATATATATATATATATATATATATATAAATAAAACAAACCACTAAACAATCAGTTTCTCAAGTTTTTCTTCTATAGGGGCAACTTTTGAGCCACAAAGCAATGCCTGCTGGCAATATTTATCCTAATTTACAAAAAAAGGGGAATGACAATTGCAGCAATGTATTTATTTAGTGTTTGTGTTACTTTAACATTGGAATCAGTATTTGGTAGAGCTTTTGTGAATTCTGGCATGCTCTCTAAACATTTTGCACATTGCTTTCTGCAAAAAAATCACAGCTCAGATTTGCTAAATACTTCCATTTATCTAGCTTCTATTTTATGTAATTGTAATGGTTTTTACAAGGTTCCAAGTTTGGAGACCCTTAAGGTGGCTCTTTATTAAATTAACATCCTCCAATACCTTGATCCCAGTTGCCTTGTGGCATGGAGCATTATTGTCCTGTTGTAAATTTCTTTGAGTAGGAGTTTAAAGTCTGAGCAGAAGGATGCAATGTTATTCTAGGATAATCATGTGGCTTGATTTGAGTCCCTCACACAGACAAACCTGCCAGCCTTGCAGAAAAGGCCCCAGATCATCACTGACCCTCCCTCTATATTTTGCAGTTGATGTCATACTCTGTGAGTTCTATGATACATGTCTCTTTCTAATAGAATGACAAGATGTTGGGCAAAGCTGACAAAAGTTTTTAATTTCTGACTTCACTGAAGGTAACCATGCACGGGTCGACTTTTGCAGGATTAATCATCATTTTGATCATCTTGTGTGATTTAATTATCTCTTTTAAACAGATCAATTTCTTTGCATTCACACTTGTTGTCTGTTTTAAATTAGAATTCACTGGAAAACCTAGAAAACTACTTTCTGATCACTGCTCAATCAATTTTATGTTCGATTTCAATCTCTTTTGGTAACAGGTGGGGAGCAATCGATTCCCAGTCAATCGAATGCATAGGCAATATTTGAATTTGTGAATATTCGCAATTGCGAGAGCATTGAAAATATATATGCGCAATAATAATCGCCTCGCAATTGCCAAAAATTAATGGTCACATGTGCTTTTTTTTTGCATTGTGAATATATATTCGCAATCCATGGCCATAAGCATCCCAATGGCGATTATCGCAAATATTTGAAATTGCGAATATCCGCCAATATATTTGCAAACTTTGCGAATTTTCGAATAGCCAATATTCGCCAAATATATTTGAAATTCGAATATTCGAGTTCAACACTATTAAGCTGATATATTTGGTCGAACAAACATAAATATGAACAGAGTAGGTTACCTTTAAAGCCATGCCTATAGGAGGTTATTTCAAACAGTTTTTGCCATGCACTTCACCCCAGTCTCCGGAACCACTGTGTTTAAAAGATCATTTTGAGCCATCCACGGTTCCTTCGAGCAGGATGGAACTTGACCAAACAGATTTCCAACATGTTGGAAAACCTTTGTCAAAGTTTATTACATTGAATGGGGACAGAGAGTCACCATCCAATGTAATGGATGGGCTGACAGCTGAGGAATCTACCCGTGTATGCCTAGATTTAGGGACTGGACTTTTGAGGATGTAAAACTAGCCCGTGCTCAGCTACTCGCTCTACATAGAAAAGCAAACAAAGGATTTTTTCATACACTAGTGTCGGGCACTGGCTATAGGAGTTTATGGTTCAGCAAGAACCTAGGTATCAAGTTATTTGTCAAAGGGATCCAACAGAGTGTGAAATCAGAATCATAAGTGGCACAGTAGACACCAAAGCATCCATGGGTTTTGATCCTGGTTGTTGTCTAACAAATAAATGTAATCTTTAGATTGTTCTGTATAGGCCTGTATAGTATACAAGCTCAATGAAAGCTGGTAGACCCAGAGGGTTTTAGTAACTCCACCTCACATCTTAACTACTGTTTCCTGTATAATGAATACCTTGGTATAGTTTGTTCCAGTCATTTGTGTAATAGCTCAGGTTATGTATGATATATTAATTGTGTATTTACAGTCAGGTCCATAAATATTGGGACATTGACACAATTCTAAAACCTTTGGCTCTATATACCACCACAATGAATTTAATATAAAAAAAATCAGGTGAACAGTGTAGCAATTACAACAGTTTGCAACATATGCAAACTGTTGTAATTCTGATAAGGCTTACCTGATTTGGATGTATATACCCTGAAATCTCAAATAAAGCTGACAGTCTGCAGTTAAAGTAAATTGTGTTTGTTTCATTCCAAATCCATTGTGGTGGTGTATAGAGCCAAAACAATATTTATGGACCTGACTGTATGTAGAGTTTAATATCTGTGTATATAGTTCTTTTTTTTTGGTGTAGGGTACAAATGGGTCATATAATAAAAATGTAACAAATGTTAAGTTGAGACCTACCCCGAAATGCACCAAATGTCAGCAGCTTAAAAAGCACCCACAAGTGCCTGTGTTCGGGTACACAAAGTAAAGCATAGATGACAGAGGCATCTTGTCACCATTCTGTATATCACATCCAACCCAAAGATAGTGTATTATTTTTAGGGAAACGTGGTATTGAATATTAAAAAACCATAGTCATACACACGTCTTTCTGCTTTGAATATTATTTGAGATAAAATAAACCATGTAAACTGTTGTGGTCAGTTACTTTAGGGTTTTTTTCTGGGGATGCTTCAATGGTTTCTGTATGCTGATAAACAGGTGGGCCTGCTTGTGAACAACCCAGAAGAAACAAAACCAGAAGTACACACGGGTTTCCAGTTGTAATTATTTCTTTGCTGGCACCCACCTAACACTTACAGGCCACTGGTGTGTATCTGTGACAAAACTATTAGAAATAGACTTCATGAGGGTGGCATGTTGGCCCTGCATCCTCTAGTGTGCCCTGTGCTCACTGCACCGTGCACTGCATGTGGCTAAAGTATGCAGGCAGTTCCTGGAAGCTTGAAGTAATTTATACCATTGTCTGCCAACAACACTTGCCTAAATCCAATAGAACATCTCTGTGACATGATATTTAGGCCCAACTGACACTGCTAGGTTGCACCTCAGACTGTCTATGAGCTCAACTCAGAATCTGGGAGGAGATACCTGAGGACACCGTCATCTACCTCATAATTGTTTCAAAATTGTCAAGTATGCTCTCAAGTATGTGGGAGCCATACAAACTTCTAAGCACCATTTACAGTTGCTGTATTACAATTTTAGCAAATTAAACTTTTATTCAGTTAAAACTTCTTAGCTACGTCAAATTATCATATTTTTGGACTATAAGACGCAACCAAAGTTTTGAAGAGAAAGTTATGGAAAAAAAAACCAGAGACAGCTATTCAGATATCAAGTGAATAGGAGTCCAGCAAAGTAGGCATGACTGGACAATGCAGTATTCACTCTATATCCCTCCAGCCAATAGGCCAGTGCCAAGAGGGAGGTCTTGGCTGTAACAGAGTGTACAGGGTTGAAACTATATGTGAACACACTGACCAACTTATGAAGAGACACATTTTACAATCTGGCACTTAACAACTTACCCATGAGTAGCTATTTACATATGGGAGGAAATATGAGTCTTCGTCACAAAATGTATTTATTACAATGCAGAATGTTAATGTAAATATACAACTCATGCCATTGTGAAAAGCTTAAATATGCTTGCTTTTTTTAAAAGAAAGATCATTAGCCAAAAAAGGGTCTAAACTAAAATCCTTAAACTCCATACTGGCCACGGAGCTGGCCATAGATGGGTAGATTTGCAACCGATAGACATGTCGGTAAATGTTAGAACAATTGCATTACTTTGGATGGGAACCAGCATCCCCATCCAAAGTAACTGCCTAAACACAAAAGATACACGGCCGATTCCCGGCAGGCCTGGCCGTGGGTAATGATGCCGATCTGCTGGCAAATGCGAAACTAAACGTCTATGGCCGGCTTAATGTGGTAAAATACTCTTCTCATTTCCTGTCATTTCACAATAGTAATGGTATAGGTAAAGGTACTTTGAACAATCATTTTTGATTATTGAGGGGAAAACCAAACAAACTTCAATAGAACACTGTACAAATTGTTGTCATCAGAGAATATAACAAAAGTATATAACAAAAGTGGTAGTACTAACCAATTTACAACATCACTTGGTGAATTGAAGCTATTTAAATATAATTTATTCAGTATAATTACATTACCATTCTGCATTGCAATTAAAACATATGTGACACAGACTCATCTCTCCTTTCATATGTAAATAGCTGCACAAGTTCTTGGTCAGCAGATTTAGAGAAAGGGTATTGCTAGTGTATAGATCAGTGGTTCACCACTGATAGAGAGAGGCTGCAAGCTCGGCTCAGTGTTCCCCACCCTCTTAAACTGGCCATACACTCTGAGATTAAAATTACAATCCAATAAAACAGACCAATGTATCCCGATGGCGGTATCGGTTTGGATCGTAATATTCGGCAAAAAAGCTACCACATTGAAAATCCAATTTACGATCATATTTTATTTTTTTTACGAGGATGTCATCTAAATTAATTGCCATTTATATCGGCCATTAGGATCAAATTTTTTTTTTTTTAAAGGGGAAGCCTCGGCAGTAATTGGTCGGTAAACACTATGAAAACATAGTGAAGTTTCCCGATGTTCCCAGACCAATTAAAATTTTTCAACGATTTCAGGACGATAAAATGCTTTCATTGGTCGGTTTTAATGGATCGTAATTTTAATCTCAGAGTGTATGGCTAGCATAAGACAAAAAAACTTCCTGGTGAAATATTTCTTTTAAAATGTCACTATCTGACTATCTGTGAGTTAATTACTTAGCACCTGAATATGTTATCATGCCCACAATTGCTGGAGATATAAAGATGGGTTGTGTGCATACAAGTTAAGAGGGAGGGAATGTTAACTCGGGATGGGAGCTTTGTGAATTAACTTCTGGTAAAAGTTACTTCAATTGTATTCGGGGAGGAGTTGGGAGGCTGGCTTATCTTGAAAGAAGCCAGCCCCCCAAGGAAAAAAGTTTGGGAACACATGCTAAACTTTCAGCCCTGCACACTCTGCTGGAACTAAGCCTTCCCTCCTGGCAGTGGTGATTTGGCCCGGCTGGACGATGTGGAACTAGGCTCTGCCTCCTGCTAAAGGGGTTTAGGCTTGGTTAGAGGAATTAAGATTAAAAACTACACAGTGCAGCAATGCACGCTGGCTGTATTTTCACTTTATATATGAAGGGTTGTGCCGCTTTCTGGCTCTTTATTTATTTTTCCTCTTTTCTATAAAACTATGGGATGCATCTTATAGTCTATTGCATCTTATAGTGTGAAAAATATAGCATCTAGTGGTCTATTTCTACTGTAGAAAGCATGTGTCATGCCTTTGGTAAGCTTATAGTTGATTTATGTATAAGTCTTTCTGAAGCCCCCCATACACGTTCCGATTTTTCGTACGAATTTTGCCCGACCGTCAATGTAGTTGGGAGATTAATCGATCGGGAGATTAATCGAATGCGGAATTATGTACCCGACCGATCCAGATTTCTCAAAATCGGCCGAAAAATCGGTTGGGATCGTTTTGGACCTGTCTGTAAATTTTGGTCAATCTGCTGTTAATAAATAGTGTCAGGCTGATCGGTCGGTGATAATTTGAATTCCGATTTTTCGTGCCAGCCGACCGACCGACCATAACATTTTAGGTGAAAATCGGGTGACACGATCGAACGAAAAATTGGTCGGGAGATGTATATGGGGGGCTTTATATAGTTAACGTGTTTTTCTGTATTGTCCAATCTTGATTGTTTAATTGCACCCTCTAGTGGCCTTCTCATATACAGGCCAGTTATTGCAATTTTAGGAAGTTTGATTTACATCAGCTTCCAATGTTTCTAACCCCTGAATTTTAGTGGCATCACCAGCTCACTCTGGCAGCCATTTTATCATTCTGCAGACATCTTTTCAGAGGACAGCGCATGTCTGGAAGGCTCTGGAGTCATTCCTTACTAAGCCCAGGGCAGCATCGCTGTTTTACCATGCACATTTATACATCTTTCAATAAAGAGTAAAGTTGGACATTAATCAATTGTCAACTAATTGCTGATATAGGGTTTATCTGTCTGTCAATATACGTACCTTTACACATAAGGAGGACAGAACAGCCTGATACAGGAAAACTGGCAGGAGGAAAATTTATTTCCATTTCTAGACATTTAGACTTAGATTTTAGGTTTAGACAGGACTCGAGGCTAACCATGTCTATTACCAGCAAAAAACCCAGCATCTTGCAGTGCTCTATGCTTGTATGTTGCACAGAAGTGTATGAGAGACGCTTGCGCAAACAAGCTACAGGCAGTTGGCTCTAAAGCATGATTGCAAGTTAGCATTAACACAAATGTAAGCTTAGGGTGAAAGGTATACTGCCCGTTAATGAATGAGCCCTAAAATATGGTGTAGGGTCAGTGATGTTATGAAAAAAAGGAATCAAGCAGATGTGTCTTTGTGAGGGTTGCATCCTTGGCATGCCCCCCCCCCCCCATTAACTTTCAATCGGCAGGTCCCCCGTTGCATCACAGTTTTTACAGCCCGGAGCACCACGTTCTAAAAATCATGACATGATGGGATGCACACACATTGTGGGTATGCACTTAGGGAAAATGCATGAGGAGCGTTTCAAAAATGTGACCACTACCATTTTGTAGCACTTTGTCAAAACGTAGTGTAGATTTGGCTTTACTAAACTAACATTGAAATTAAGTTTGTAAGATGGTGTTATCAGTTAACCATAGCATCCATAGCAACATGTGCTTGGGTCAATCTATCAAATGTATGGATACCAACAAAATGAAAGACAGGAAAGACAAGGCTGTGTTTAATGCTACTTTTGTAAATTACATTTAATGTTACTTTTGTCTGCAAGATAGTAGTAGTACAATCATCTTTGCCAGAAATTAGCCTGGTTCATCCCTGAAATACAGCCTGCAATGTTTAGTCTCTTGGAAATTTAAATTTTTTTCCAAAATTTTAAATAAGCGCATTTAATATACTAATTTATGACTTTATGCAAAAACATTATCTATGTAAAAAAGGAAAAGGGAAACTTGTTTTAGGTCTGTAGTGTAGTAGAAATACACTCAAAACTGTATATAGCATCTGTATATATATTTATATAGTAGGCCATGACATGGTGTAAAAATTGGTGTATATATCTTTAAGAATGTATCTATTCTGCACAGCAGCTGCCAGGGAAAGGCTTCTTATTTCCCTTTCTTTTGAGCTAGTTTTCTGCCCAGATACTGGCTTAACCCCTCCTCTGGGCAGAGGATATATTTTTCTTTTGCTTTCCTGGGCTCTTTGCCGGCAGCTTACCTTGGAGCACGGTGCTCCGATATTCTTCTGGGTCCCCCCCTGGCCATCCACTTAGCAGTTCCCAGGCTGACCCGAATCTATGTTGAATGACAGGGACTTCCTTTGGACCAGGGTTAGTCTCTCCCTCCTCTTGTCCGAGTGGATGTATGCGGCTTCAAAAGGTGTCTGAAGAGTAAGGGAGAGATGCAGGATTCCTGCCCTTTCCATCACCCTGCCAGGTAACCAACCCTTTAACGTAACCGATCGACCGGCGTAACCGATCGACCGGCGTAACCGATAGACCAACAACCAACCGGTGGATGCCTAAAGTAAACAGTTATCCCCCTAACCAGCTGTGTGGACATAATCCGAGTACAGTGTGTGTGACAATGTTTGGGACATAGGCATCCTTGCTCCGGTGGTTGCACCGGGCAACGCTATAGGTCAGTCAGAGGAGAGCTGGTTTAAATATACAGTATCTAACAAAAGGTTTGTACACCCCTCACATCTTGGTTAATGGTAATATCCTTTCATGAGAAAACACTGCAGATATAACACTTACATACAATGTAATCAGTGCACAGCTGGTAAAACATTGCACATTTCCTGTCCCCTCAAAAGAACTCAACACAGCCAATAATGTCTAAACCTTTAACCCCTTAACTTGGGGTTGTTATCATGTTGGAATACTGCCTTGCAGCCCAGTTTCCTAAGGAAGGAGATCTTGCTTTACCTCAGTATGCCAAAGTACAGTGCACAGTGCACACCCCTGGTAAAATCTGTACATGTTTATGATTCCCTCAATAAATGCACTCATTTAACCCCAACCCTTGACTGTATCCCAGACACACTTGTCTTTCTACTCCTCACTTGTATTGATTGGAAACATTTTCACGAATGCCTTAAGGCCCGCATACACCTTACCATCCAATTTTGGTACAATAAATTTTTCTTCTACTAAAACCATGTAATATGTATTCTATCAGGGAGGACACTATTCCACATAGTTGTTGGTAGATCTAAAAGAAATTGTATGGAGGGATCTAAAAGTGTATGGGGGGCTTTACTTCAGTGAATTATTCAAATTCAAGATCAATCTTTCATCTTTTATATCTCATTTTTTTCTTGTTTATTGGCATAAACAACCACAGAACCTGGTACAGTGAAGTATTTAATACTAAAACAGCACAAATGTAAAAATGCTAAATATACAGATAATAACAAAGTGCTTTTAAGATGTACATTTTAAAAAATATTCTGTATTGCTATCATGTTGATTATAAGCAGCAAATGATGCAACACTATCTCTGGGGACATTGGGTAAAACACTTGGGTAAATAAAGCTTATAATTGTTGAGGGATTTTCAGCTCCAGCAATGTAAAAAGCTATCTGTGAGTTAAATGCTCAAAATGGCAATTCACAGCTGGAACACATAAAGGGCAAGCTGGACAGCTTAGGAAAAAGAACCAAGTCATAGTACAAAAATGTAAAAGCCTTTTTCCTGATTGCTCCATGTCAGTGACGTATGGGTTAGGCTCCGCCCTACTACCCTCTGATAGGAACCCTTAACTATAAAGGCTTTACCCCTCCCAGTGGTCAGTGTTAATTTTTCCTCCTCGCTATCACTCTATGGCAGGGTACCTACCTGGCAGGGCTAAAGGCTCAGCTTGACCACCCACCTGGTGTAGTCCCCGCTGTATGGCTCTAAAGGAGCCTTGGCTGGGTTCCCCTCTGGGGCGCCGTTCTGATTGTCAGCTTAAGGCAACCCGGGGAGCAGCTGCAGTTTTCCTTCCATGGCGGCAGCCTCGGCGTCCGTTTTCCCACGGGCATGCGCGCTGGCGAATATGCGCGTGCGCACGCGCAATTCTGCAACGTGCTTCTGGCGAGGGTGATGATGCACTTCCGGGGTGACCAGGAAGGGGTTAGCATTAGTGTGGTGTTTGCACTGATCGGCTGGCAGCATGTTCCTGGCATTCTGGGTTGTGTGTTTGATCCCTGGTAAGCACCTTGTGATTGTGCATCTGCTATGTGCCAACTTGTGTTTTATGGTTATAGCTGCCGCCTGTGGTTGGACATGA
>CM070032.1:133118920-133130200 GCA_036250615.1 Ptychadena robeensis | reverse complement strand
AATGCAAATCAGTTGCTATCTTTTATTTAAAGTTATTTTTTCGATTTTCCTTTTAAAGTGTGCTATCTGCCACTGTTACAATAAACCTATTTTGTCATTGGACAAATGTACAAAATCAGTGAGGGGTCAAATAATTATTTCCTCCACTGTATATATATGATCTGCTTTTCATTGTTAATGTACTCTTGATCTACTCTTCCTAGCACTTCTGAATAGCAATGCAATTAATTTGCTGTTTACAGCAGAGGAACATTATCTAGATGTACGTCTAAGTAAAGATGTTAAAACAAACAATACTCCCATTTATTTAAAGAGGGCTTGCATAGAATTTGTCTTTGGGTCCCATCACTCATAATTCCACATGTTTTGCCCCTACCATCGGGGGGCTTCCTCTGGAATATTAGAGCAAATAATCGCTGGTCCTCAAAAGAACAGACATAAGTATAAGAATTAATTCCCTAGAATCAGTGGTTGTTTTCTTGCATTGTAACAGTACAATATTTCATCAAAAACATTGAAACAGCCTGTTTCCTGAAATACTTACAAATATATTAGTAAGTTACAACTCAGGAAAGTCATATAACAAGCCAGGTATCCCGACACTTGGGTGTATGGGGGAGGAGAGACCCCCGGGCAGACAACATCAAGGATCCAGATGTGCCCTGCTCAGCTGGCCTGCGAAAGCTCACAGACCATCAGGCCACAAACCTCAGTGTCCACCAACTTACCTTCAGATCCTGGAGGAAGTCATTGAGCAATGTCTACGGCTTTGCCCTGTAAACAATAATGAATGATTTAAACAAGGTAGTTCTAGCAATAGTGTGGTGCCACAGGTTTTTTTTTTGTTTTAGTTTTTTTTTGACGTAATCAATTTTTATTAGAAAATGTTCAAATTGTCATACAGTCCATAATACATTTACATACTTCAAACAGTCTCATCCATTCTCTCACATTCATTCTTAATTCCAACTTCATATATTTTCTTTCATATCTTTATTTCCCCTTCCATTCCCTTTGTTTGGTCTTGATTATTCTTTTCTTGATCTAGCTCTTGGTCATCGTCCTGCTCATTTACTTGGCTCAAATATTCGTCCCATGGCTCCCATATTCCCCAAAATTTCTCAGTACTTTCGTGTACTAACGCTGTCAGGTATTCCATTGACCTTAGGTCTACTATCCTGTTAATGAGCTCCTTGTGGCTTGGTGGGGTTCTCATCTTCCATTTGGAAGAGATTAATGTGCGCGCCGCTGTGAGAATATGTTGTATCAATCTGTTTTTTTTCTTATTTACTTCCTTCATTGTCATTCCTAAGATATGCGTGCTTATATTCATTGAGATTTCATTGCCTATTACTTCTTGTATTACTTCATTTACCTGTCTCCAGTATGTCCCAATTCTAGGGCATGTCCAAAATATGTGTTCAATCGTTCCCTTATCCCCCAGACACCTCCAACACCTGTCGGATGACTGGGGGTATATTTTACGTAATTTTTCTGGAGTGTAATACCATTGGTATAGAATCTTATACATATACATTGTACAGATTGAAACCCTCCCAGCATTGCGCCATATCTCTTTCCATTGTTCTCTTGTAAATTCTCTCCCCACAATTTTTTCCCACTTGCTCATATATGGAAATCTCCCCTCTTTCTCCTCATCTAACACATGGTAAATATTAGCCACGTTTCCCTTAATTAATGATCCTCTTGTGCACATTTTTTCAAATTCTGTTCGTTCTGGGAGTCTTAGAACTCGCGTTTTTCTGGTGAGATAATGGCGGATCTGGAGGTAGGAGTAGTGTTCGGCTTCCGGCATATCATGCTTTTCCCTAAATTCTTGGAATGTCAATAGTTCACCCAAAACTTTTACCATGTCTCCAACTTGGTAAAGTCCCCTTGACTCCCATAGCTCCCTCCTTGTCTTGGACCATACAATGGGGATGTTCCTGTTGTCTAACACTGGTTCCAATGGGGAAACTTTATTTACTAGCATATATTTTTTATTGCTATACTCCCATATTTTTCTTGTATGGTCCACAGGGCCTATTAGTCTTTTTGTCTGTTCTTTTGGTGTATTGTTCCACATTAATGCCCCCTAGTTCCCTATGTTAGTAGCATCTTTCTCTATTTGGGCCCATTTAGTGGTTGGGTTTCTTTCTAGCCACGCTTCAATTTGTCTGATTGTCTGATTTTTCTACATCTGGGACACTCAAACCCCCTTTTTCTCTACCTACGCACATCATTCTGGTTGAATGGCGGTGAGTTTTATATGCCCAGACATAATCCATTATTTTCTGTTGGGTTCTTTGTAGCCTACCTTTCGATATCTTTACTGGTAGTGTATTAAATAAGTATAATAACTTGGGCATTATTAACATTTTGACCGCCTCAATTCTTCCTATCATTGATACATTGTATATTTTCCAGCTTTTAAGCATAGTGTCTATCTCGGTGAGTAAAGGGAGGTAGTTTTTCTCTAATAATGTTTCATACTTGAGGTTATATATGTGCCTAAATATTTAATGCCTTCCTCCTTCCAGCTCCAGTTATATGTTTTTTTAAACTTATTTATCTCCTCCTCCTCCATATTCAATGACATAGCTTCGGTTTTATTTGTATTATTCTTATATCCCGATATCTTCCCATATTCTTCCAATACTTTAATCAGGTTCGGGACTGTCGTCCAAGCGTGTATTATTGTTATCAGCACGTCGTCTGCAAATAATGATATTTTATATGACTTATCTCCTACTATCATACCTTTGATGTCTACGTTGTTCCGTATATGTGCTGCTAGTGGCTCTATTGCTAATGCAAAAAGGGTTGGAGAGAGAGGGCACCCTTGGCGTGTTCCGTTGTATATTGGGAAGGTTTTTGAGCTCTCGGTTGGTAATTTTACTGAAGCCTTAGGGTCCACATATAATCCCTTCACTGCTGTCAAATAGGGGCCTTTTAGTCCAAATGTTTTTAATGTTTCCAGCATAAATGGCCAGCTCAGCCTATCGAACGCTTTTTCGGCGTCTAAACTTAAGACAATCATTTTGGCTTTATTCTTATTTGCAATATCTATCATATCAATTACCCTACGGGTATTGTCCCCGGCCTATCGTCCCTGGACAAATCCCGTCTGGTCTGGGTCTACTAATATAGGCACATATTGTGCAAGTCTATTGGCCAATATTTTAGAGTATATTTTTAGATCTGAATTTAATAAAGCTATTGGCCTATAGCTTGTGGTGCCACAGCTTTAAGACGGAATTGATGCCCTATATTTAACCCCTTTTCGTACATGTATGTAAAGATGTTTTAACGGGGGGCATTAAAACTAATATGAATAAGAAACCCACTACCCCATGCACACAGCTGTAATCCGAGGCACACAATAAGAGCCATCCCAAAAAGTCAGCTTACTAGAATTAAGAGAACTTGTAGTCATAAAGATTTTAAAGCAGCAGGGAATACTTTAAAACTAGATTTAAAAGAACATGGCTGTCCAATTAAAATTATTGAGGAAGCTTGTGAACAAGTAAAAAGTCGCGAGAATCTAATAAAAAGTAATAAGAAAGACATGAGAAAGTCGACCTGGGAAAATAAAGTTCTGTTTATCACAAATTACAGTGAATAATTTTTAAAAAGTTCAAGATATAATTTAAAAGCATCTCCCAATTCTTTTTAAGGATAATGGTTTGAAGGAACAAGGGACCCCTATTATTTCTAAAAAAAGCCCTGACTCTTGGTCAATGTCGTCACTGAGCTTGTTCATAACCCCAAAGGAAAGTACATGGCTTAATTCCACCGGCCTGTTTAAATGCGGCACAAGTGGATGCACATGTTGGTGGTACATAGGAAAGGCTCCCAGTTTTGTGGCTTACAGCTTGCAGCTCGGAAACCGCCGGTGCGCTCTCGCAGCCACGGGATAAACCTGTCCCTGTAGTCTTCTGCACAAGAGTGCAGGCGATTACAGGGCGTCTAATTAAGGACCCCACAGAGGTCCTATGGCACGGCTGCCCGAAAACGGTCAAGCTAAACGGTCATATCCGGGCAAGCTGGGCATAGCCGTCTCGATTTTCCATACGATTCCTGTGAGAGGAATCACCGGAATCTATCACTGCGATCAAGAGATCATCAATCTATGCATGCACAATTGATCGATCAATTTGATCCTAAATTGCACGTAAAATCGATCGGACCTGTCTGTAAAATTTAGTCGCTCGGGAATTGTGGAACGTTAATGGAGACATGCAATCGTTCCTATCAATCGACCTATTGGCGTCCAACCCACACTACATTATTTTCAATTAGAACAGCTGTGAGCTGGAGATTGCACGATCCGTGATCAATCGATCGTGGGAAGGAATCGAAAAGGAATCTAAGACGTCATATGAGGCAGTGTGAGATTGATTCTGTAAATGGAATCGATTCCAGAATTGCAAGCACGATCGTTTAAAAGATCGATTACTGGGAAATCTAAATATCTATGCCTATCTTTAATAAGTTGTCACAGGTTATATTTATTTAAATGACAAACACAATACGACTTTTTATCTATAAACACCAGGGGAAAAAAACATTATAAAATATAAAGCTATACAACGTACTGTGTTAGGCCAGAGAAAAGGAGAAAAACTTGCCAAATTAGCAAGGCAAGAAGTCTATTGGATCTACCAACTTGGCATTAGACATCCGGCAGGTTTCAATCAAAATGGGAAACTACCCATTATTGGAAATAATAATTTTAAAATGTTAAAATGACAATACTGTGATATTGTCTTGGTTATGGATTTTATAAGTATTAAAAGTATGTTGGTATTATGTGCTTTATTATAATTCTTATTATTATTCATTTACAAAGCGCCAACATATTATGCAGTGCTTTACAATAAATTAGAGTTGAGATGCAACACAAGATAACATACAAGTTCAGACACAGGTGGAGTAGAGCACCCTGCCGATCGGGCTTATAATCTAATAGGCTTTAAGTCCCTACAAATTTTAACAACTGTATTTTGTATTGACTTTGCATTTTACATTCTTATCTATATATCCATCTGTATATTTATATGTATATCTATATTTACTTTGTGGCTGGCATTGGTACTGTTGGATACAACATATTTACCGTAATATTTAACCTCCCTAGCGCACCCCCCATACATACAGTGTACACTGCCTGACATTTGCTCCCTCCACCCCTCCCCACACAGCCGGTGTCATTATTGACGCCGGATGTGTGGGCGGTAAAGCCGGTGCTCTTCCATTAAAATGGAGGTCTAAAATGTAGGCCAAATCACCGTGACGCGATTGGGGCAGTGCCGAAACCCTGGAAATGCTGCAGAGATGAAGACAATCGCTGAAGCTTTCCGTGGAGGTATCGGCTGCACCCGATGCGCTGCGGTTGGGGCGAGCTTGAATGGCAAACAAACTGGGTTGGTCTCAACCACTAGGGAGGTTAATATATAATTTTGTTTCATGATCCTATTTATCTATTGAGTACATTATTATAGTTATTTAATACATTATTTATTAAATGAATTTAAATAACCGGTATATATATTTTTTTATATATGTCTCATAACTAGCTTTTATATAGAGTCAATGGACAAAACTAGAATGTAACAGTATATCAACTGAGACATTTATGAGAATAAAACGTAATATAACGGTTTGAGGGGCTCTAATGGATGGAACGTTAACTTTAACTTAAAATACCTAAAAAATCCCATTTAAATCTTACCTTTAAGGAAAATTATTATTATCTAGCACTGATGTATATTTAGTCCTCCCCAATACTATTCTGTATTTCAGGGCGGTATGGTAGGAATAAATCACAACCTTTTCCATGTCCAATTTTGGTGTATGAAATTATGTTCTGTAACTGCATTTATGTTAATCTGCACATGTACTAGACAGATATTTTACTGTGGTGTTATGTAATTGTTTAAAGTATAATGTTTGATATATGTTTGAAAAAATGCATTAGGGTGGAGGGGATACTCCATGTAATGGTATAAACCGCCGGCAACCTTCTTTTCTCATAGTCAGAGCAGCGCTGTAGAGGTTCTCCCAAGACTTCCAAGCCAAGCTGAGATTCCAAGCAGCTGTGCAGCTACAAGAACTAATAATGTTTATAATAATAATTTTATCTGTTCTCTACAACATGAGACAAGGCTGCAAGTTGAGGGTAAGAAGAACTCTTTATTGATATCACACTTATATACAAGTCCTTATATACTTATACTTATATACAAGTGCTTATGCAACAGGACCTCCCCTGTTGACCAGATGGAGAACTTGGCAGCATCCACAGACCACTGGTCTACCCCCACAAGGTCTCCCTCTGCATGGGAGATTATTAGATCAGACACTAAACTAGACAAGAAAACAGACACTAGACAATCAAACCCCATTGTTTGTTAGGACTCATAGTTTGAAGTTGACTGATTATCGGTTTTCATTGGACTTTACATCTGAGTGCAGAATCGATTCTATTTTGTGGTGTATATATGGTATGTCTCTCTGGTAAGCAAGATTTAGGGGTTGTTTGCTTTATCCTCACTCCCTCAGATGGTCCCTTAACTTTCCTCGATTGTACCGCATCCCTACAGTTTCCGTACCTCCTTGGCATTAACCTTCCTAGCGTTTAAAACTAACCTAGTTTGAACCAAACGCTAGAGAAGCGGGGATCTGGAGAACCCCTGGAAAGCTGCGTCGATTCTCTAAATTGCCATAGCATTTTCGGAGGTTCCCTGGGGTGCCCCTTCAGCATCAACGGTGATGGGGGTGGGCTGCACCATAGACCTTCATGGTAATGAAGGGGCGTCGGTCTTCCAGCCCACTGACAGGGATAGGGGCAGGAATTTCAAGCAGAGCACATTGTACTGCTGCAATCGCCTGTACCGTACAGGCAGTATGCTAGGAAGGTTGAAGTTGGTTGCAGAATTGGTCATTTGTACTGAAAGCAATACTTACAAACAAGCAGGAATATACAAAATAATGGACCCCCAGAACTGCCAGCAGCAGAATAAACCCTGGACTCCACAGATCATGTGCACCAACTGTTCCAGTGGCCAACACAACTGGTTGAATCGACAAAGGCCACTTTCCAGAAACATCAGACCCAGACTACTTGTGGGATGATGACACAACCCCAAAGACTTTTACCCAAGCTGAACTGAATGAACTTGTATGTGATCTAAAGATCAAGCTGAGCTTCTTGCCTCTAGACTTAAGCTAGCCATACACGTCCCGATAAAATTTACGATCGATAAAACCCGACAGATGCATCCCGACGTTGCAGTCATTTATCGATCGTAAATTTCGCTAAAATACTACCACATGGAAAATCCAATTTTGCATTGATTTTTCTGTTTTATCGAAAATAATCGCCATTTATATCAGACGATGTGATTTACAATGGGAAATTACAATTTACGTTTCAATATAATAATGTAATACATTACACTACAACATCCCAAAACCTCTCCGGCCACTAAGGTAAAATATACTGTATATATTAGTATATATAGATATATACATTATATATAGTATTTACTACTGTACTATGTATACTTCTACATTGATATAACCTTTCCGTTTCATAGAACGTTGGTTGCTATGAAGCATGATCCATCATGTCAGGGGCAGCAACATGCTGGCGGCGGAAGTCTCAATATGCTAATAAGCATAATCGGCACTAATTTGGTCGGTAAAACACTATGCACTTGCCCTATGTGCTACCAGACCAATAAAAAATTTTCAACTTGTCCGATGACTTTACAATCGAAAATATCTGTCGTACCATGTGGACATGCGCAGATTTCAGGCCGATAAACTGCTTACATTGGTCGGGTTTTATCGTAAATTTTATCGGGGCGTGGGCACAGTAGAATTTGCTCGCACATGGTGTGAAAATAACTCACTATAGGCAAAGAAATCATAACTTGTCTTCATTCTTAATTCTTTTCTTTTTGTGCTATTGCCATGATGCCAATAGACTCTTCAATGGTTTGTCACAAGTGCACTGCCCATCTGAATGGTGTTTGTTCATTCTTCACAAAGAAGCTTGAAGGCAGTTTTACTACACAACGGTTACTCCAACCCGAGCGTACCAGTTGCACATTCTGTCAATTTGAAAAAGTCATATGAGAACATGAACACTTTATTGGACGCTATTAGTTTTAATACACCAGTGAAACATATGTGTTGATAGTGATGGCCGAAAATTTCCTTAACATGAAGACAAAGTGCGACCCCTCACCCTATAGTCAGGTGGGACAGTACAGTCAATAACACATTTTTGGCTCCCGGATGACACCCCCCTTATTAAAGAAGCAGCCTGCAACCATTTTATATTTATCATGTTTCTGCAGTACTAGATAGGGCGAGCTGCTGCTGATTGAGGGATGGCTTAGCTACTTTGCTATTATACTCCATCCAGTGATTTGTAGCTATAGCTAAGGTATTCTGTTTCATGTAAGTAATTACTGAGCCTTCTCTGGGGGTGGGGTATGCTGTATTATGCATTGCATAAGATCTGACTAAATGTGATGCCCTGCAGAAGGTATTGTCAGGCTGGCAGCCTACTCCAGCTAAAAAAAATCTTTAATCTAGATGGGATTTCTGGCCATAAAACCTGAAAAAACAGCATTAAAAAAAGGAGAAGATAGCTATTGATCCCAATTTGGCATGACACTGTCCAGGTGGTTGCACCCTTTTGACTTTTTTAAATTGGTATTTTTGCATTAAAGCCAATTGAGATTCGCTACGAACATGCAAATGGCCGGTATATGCAGAAGTTTGATTTGCCTGTTCGCTATGCTAAGCTGATGTTCGTCCATCACTAGAGGTGATTTAAAAGTTATTGGCATGTTGATTGGGATGCAAGGGGGATTTACCAAATACTGCTGCTTCCTGTGCCTGATGATCATTATGTCAAGTGAGACTGGCAACCAAGAAACGCCTATACACCCAGAACAAGCAGTGTCAAGTTTCTGCTTCTGGTTGATCCAAACAAAATGTATCTACCTCCTCTCCATATCAAGTTAGGCTTGAAGAAAAATCTTGTCAAGGCCATGGGTAAAGCGAACTCAAAAGGTTTTCAGTATCTCATAAAGAAATTCCGCAACATCAGTGCTGGAAAACTAAAAGAAGGAATTTTTATAGGCCCGCAGATTAAAGCTGGCCATACACCTTTAGATCACTCTGTCAGATATCCTTTAGATCTACCAACAAATATGTAGTGCCGGGTCCTCTGCGATTGAACACAGGTAGACTTGATTGTTTAGAAATCCCTCATATCACATGGTTTTGGTAAAACAAAAGGTAATCTCGATCAGCTGCAAAATCAGCCCCAGATCACAGCGTGTATGGGGACCTTAAGTCTGTTTTGCATGATGAAGAATTTAAACAATCTCTTTCAGACTAAAGCCCACCATACACCTTTAGATCACTCCATACAATTTCCATTAGATCTACCAACAACTATGTAGTATAGTAGCCTCCCTGATAGAATAGTGATTGGAAAGTTTAGAAAGGTCCTCATATTAGAAGAGTAGTTGATTGTACATAAACTGTATGGTAAGACTGTAGGTGCATGGGGGCCTTAAGAGTTTCAAGCTTGGTAGGCTTTTGTTTGGCAAAAACTTTTTAGGTAATCACAAATTTTCTGGGTACAAAGAGGAAGTTCAGAACCTTCTTCATTCATACCAGAAACTTGGTTGTCACATGTCATCCAAATTTTTTTTTTGCACTTTCATCTAGATTTTTTTCTAGAAAATCTTGTAATTTTGAATGATGAACAAGGAGAAGGGTTCCAAAAGGACATTCAGTTATAGGAACGACTACTGCTGGATGCTGTACCGTGACAATCCAGATGTTGCTTACACCAGAAAGTTTAATTCTAAGTGCTTCTGAAGAAGCTGTTGCAGCTGTTCTAACACAGTTATGCAATGTTTTTCAAAGAGTAGGCTTGTTTTGACTTTTGTTCTAAGTTACTGAGAAATTTACGTAGCTATTGTGGGTACATGATTAAGAGTGACGCTTTAGAGTTACATTGTTCTTAACTTTAAAACCTGCCTTGATAGGAAAAAAACAATTGCCATTCTGAATTCAGCATGAAAAGCTACATTAGAAAAATCTCTGATACAGAAAAAAAGTTTCATTTTGTTTCCTTGTGTTATTATTATTTCTTTAACCTCCCTGGCGGTTCACTGAGGTGCAGATTTCTGTACCAAAAGTGAAACAGTGTTTTGCCTTTCCGCCCCCATCGGCGTTGGATAAAACATTTATAAAACATTTATCCAATCCAATCAAAATAAAAACAAATGTAAAAAAATGAAAAAAAAATCTAAGAAAAAAATTTTTTTTTTGTACCTTTAAATCTCCCGCCGGCCGATGACATCATCAGGACCCGAATGCCGATCACGGAGATATCTGGAGACCTCGGCTATTTCCGTATCTGCTCGGGTGCAGCCGAAGTAAGATCCATCTAGCAGAAACGCTCAGCGCGAGCGTTTCTGCTAGCGGGATCCACTTTGAGCTGGATTATAGAAAGACATTTCTATAATCCAGCCAAAAGTAAAAAAAGATTTAAAAAAAGACCGGGGACCGGGTCCCGCCTCCGTGACGTCACACGTCACTCCGGGACCCGGAAGAAGCCGACGACGGAGGGAGAAGATGGCGGCGGCGGAGCAGGTGAGCTCCCACGATGTGCCCAAAGTCAGTTCGGGCGTATCGATAGTTGCAGCGTCCCTTTGCCCGAACTGACTTCGGGCATATCGCTAGGGAGGTTAAGTAAGTATTAGTGTTTGTATAGTTAAAATGTAAACAGCACTGTCGAGGGACTTTATTAGAATTTGATTTGATGAGCTGTGGCTTTATTTGTATATTTTCCACTTTATATACATAAAACATTTCCAACGAGAATTTATTGTGTCATGTTTTTATTTGAACACAACACACAAGAATGAGAAGGAAGCACATAAGATCTGATTGCTAAACAGGGTGGATAATCTATGATTTTTTTTTAAAAAATCTGATTTTTTTTTAAAAAATCTGATTTTTTTCATTTAAATCTGATTTTTTTCATTTAAATCTGATTTTTTTTATTAAAATGAATTTTTAAAAAATAATTTTTTTTTGAGGAAAATCTATTACCATCCCAAGGTTATTTCATGATGAAATAAAGATTAGTTTTTATTATGTAGAATAAGGCTGTATATGTTTACCGTATTTTCCGGCGTATAAGACGACTTTTGAACACAGGAACATGTGTGCAAAAGT
>CM070032.1:133063827-133095058 GCA_036250615.1 Ptychadena robeensis | reverse complement strand
CACACCGCCGGCGTCTATTTGACACCGGCAGTGTGTAGAGGGCTGGGCGGAGAGCCGGCACTGTACTCCGCCGTGATTGTGGGAGAAACAGCTTTTCGTGCCAGAAAAGCCCGTAACGCCCAGAGGGTTAATGCCCTGGTTGTGGCCGCAATTTTACTCTTCAGCATGCAGAGTCAATGCAGCCATCCCCGATCTCCTCAAATCGCGTCCATAGAGAATGAATGGACTATGGCCACGATTGATGACATTTGGCCACAGCCGCCCGTGGCTGCCCGCCTATGTGGGGGCAGGGCTATTTAAATCAATGGAAGCCGCTGCCCGCGGTCGGTGCGGCAAGATTCTAAACCGTGCTGCCCCGCAAGGACCTCATAGGTGTCTAAGAATTTCCCATTGTGCTGAGGACGATCAGTGCATTGTCTGTGCATCATGGTCCCAGAAAATAGAGAGAAGAAGAAGAGAGAAGAAGAAGAGAGATAAGAGGGCAAATACAGTTACAGTTACAGTATAGGCACAAGTCAAGGGTCTACTGTAAAAGTTCATATAAAAATTAATCATATAAAAAAATTTTTTTTTTTATCATTAAAGTTAAAGTAAATAAGGGTTTTCTCTGTGGCTTACATCTACAGGGAGTGCAGAATTATTAGGCAAATGAGTATTTTGGACCAATCATTCCTCTTTATGCATGTTGTCGTACTCAAGTGGATAGGCTCGAAAGCTACTACCAATTAAGCTATTAGGTGATGTGATTCTTGTAGAGAAGGGGGTGGTCTATGACCCACACCCTATATTAGGTGTGCAAATATTAGACAACTTCCTTTCCTTTGGCAAAAATGGGTCAAAGAAGGACGACAGGCTTAGGAAAAGTCGAGAAATGGGTCTCTTGCAGGGAGCACACTCTTAAAATTGCAAAGCTTTGAAGCGTGATCATCGAACAATCAGGTTTCTTCAAATAGTCAACAGGGTCACAAGAAGCGTGTGGAACAACAAAGGCGCATAACTGCCCTGAACTGAGAAAAGCAAGCGTGCTGCTAGCTGCAAGAGCCACTTGCACCAGTTGGCCATATTTCAGAGCTGGACATCACGGAGGCCAAAAAGCACAAGGGCG
Organism: Ptychadena robeensis; assembly: GCA_036250615.1. NCBI lineage: Eukaryota > Metazoa > Chordata > Amphibia > Anura > Ptychadenidae > Ptychadena > Ptychadena robeensis. The sequence continues at coordinate 133,093,953 of CM070032.1, read as the reverse complement.
CTGTGCATACTCAGAGACATGGCCAAGGTAAGAAAGGCTGAAAGACGACCACCACTGAACAAGACACACAAGCTGAAAGTCAAGACTGGGCCAAGAAATCTCAAGACTGATTTTCTAAGGTTTTAGGAATGATGAAATGAGAGTGAGTCTTTAGGGCCAGATGGATGGGCACGTGGACTGAATGTAAAGGGCGAGAGCTCCAGTCCGACTCCGGACGCCAGCAATGGTGGAGTACTGGTTTGGGCTGGTATCATCAAGATGAGCTTGTGGGGCCTTTTCGGGTGAGGATGGAGTCAAGCTCAAACCCCAGTCCTACTGCCAGTTCGGAAGACACCTTCTTCAAGAAGGGGGGTACAGGAAGAAGTTGCATCTTCAAGAAAACATGAGTTCATGCAGGACAAGCTCATCACACGCGCAAGTACTCCACAGCGTGGCTGGCAAGAAAGGGATAAAAGAAGAAAAACATGACATGGCACTTGTTCACTGATCTGAACCCCCATGGAACCTGTGGTCCATCATCAAGGTGTGATTACAAGGGGAGGAAAACGGGACACCCTCTGAAACAGTGTCGGGAGCGGGTGGGTTGCTGCGCACGCAAGTTGATGGGGAACAGATCAAAACACGACAGAACCATGGATGGCAGGCTTTGAGGTCTTGCAAAGAAAGGTGGCTATATTGGTCACTGAGTGTTTTGGTTTTTTTTTTGAATGTAGAAATGGTTTATTGGGTTGGGTGTTATTGTCACTGGTAAAAATAAAAAATAAGATGGGTATAATTGTTTTTTGTTAGTTGTAATATATGACAAGTAATGTCACCTGCACACACAGAAACCCCTAAAAATAGCTAAAAAAAACAAATAAAAAATACTTCCAAAATATTCAGCTGTGATAATAAGGAGTTTTTTGGGTCATTGAGGAAACATGGTTTCATGGTGTTGTATAAAATTATTCCTCAAAAATACCACTTGCCTAATAATTCTGCACTCCCTGTAGTTGCCTGACATGGATATGCAAATAGAGTATTAATTGAAGAGCTAAAGCTAAGCATACACGGTTTGATTTTAGCACGATCGATCTTCGATGCGATTTAAGATTGTGATTGTGATCTTCATAGGACTCCAATTGTAAGCGAATCCAAAGTAGAACCACATGGAAGGTTCGATCGTAATACGATCGTAATACGACCAAATTCGTAGCTTTTAGTTTGGATCAGGGTGGATTTGATTTAAATCAAACCGATTTAAATCATGATTTAAATCACGATTTAAATCACTAGTCAGTAAGGCTCGATTTAAATCAAACTGATTTAAATCAATAATTCTTGCCGGTATAACTTTAAAATGCGATTAAGTGAAGATTTTTAGAAGAACAACTTTTCATATTAGTTTTTTTTATCCCCAGTTTAGATTAATCAATCATATTTGGACAACTTTTCTGTTGTACTTAGTTTTGAGAACTGAGAAAGTAAACCGAGCATCTGTGATAACACCTTGTAGCAGAGAAACTGCCCAATAATCTTACAGAAACAGACAGAAGTTGATGGCATAAGCACATCACCCAAGATCTACCTTAAATAGACATGGGTGAGGGGACACAAAAGCAGATTTGGCTTATGAAATGACATATCGTACCCCCTGTCTTCAACTAAATGCGCTTTGGGGTGAAATTTGCGCCATTTGGACTATTTTAATTGTCTAAGCACATGTAGAGATATGTACATCCACAGCATTGGGCATTGATTTTGATTGATATGATGATTTGATCATCAAAAAAATCCGATTTAAATCATAAAAATCTGATTTAAAAAAAAAATCTGATTTTTTTGATTTTTTTTTAAAAATCATCGATTTTTATCCACCCTGATTTGGACTATTTTAATTGTCTAACAGCACGTGTACAGATGTGTGCATCCGCAGCATTGCACATTGTTTCTGATTGATATGATGGTCATTACTTCGTCTTTTGCTCTGTGTATAATAAATGTATCGCTTTTACATAGTGGCCCGTCCCCTCACCCTTGTCTATTCAGGGGAAATTTTGGGTGATGTGTTTATGCCATTATCAACTTCTGTCTATTGTTTTTGGGATGTTTTTTATGGAATTTATTTACCAAAACATTTAAACATATACAGCCTTATTCAACATAAACTAATCTTTATTTCATCATGGAATAACCTTGGGATGGTAATGTTTTTTCCTCAAAAAGCATTTTATTTTTTAAAAAAATCAATATAAATCAAAAAAATCTGATTTAAATAAAAAAAGAATCAGATTTTTTTTGATTTTTTTAAAAAAATCATCGATTTTTATCCACCCTGGTTTCGATCAAAAAACATTTGAGTGGAAGTCAGTGGCTACACTCTTTTAACAACTAAGGAAATACCTTAAGACTGTACGGATTGTGCGAGACCCCTCTAGGGACACCAACCCCTTCTGTACTCTAAAACAACCACCTACCCACTACCTATCCTCCATATATAACATTCTACTACAGGTTGTGTACTGTGGCCGACCGAGCTACGTAGCTGCATGGGAAAAAGATTTAGACTGTCAGATTTCGGACAGGGACCTTTCCAAAATCTTCACCCTTTCCCATTCACTCAGCTGTGAACGCTAGTACAGCCCAGGAGCATAGTTTAAAGGTTCTGTCTAGGTGGTACAGATGTCCTGCCACCCTCCACAGGTTTCTGCCATCGGTGTCCAATGTATGTTGTAGGTGTGACAGAGATGAAGGTACTCTCCTTCACCTATGATGCACGTGTCCTTCAATTCTATAATTTTGGCACCTCATACTTAGCCTTTATAACAAAATCCCTTTGCACTATTAACGGTTATACCGGGTCCACTATCTAAAGCAAAACTTGGTCTCCTTCTCTTCTTCCTAATCACAGCGAGGCACGTCATACCTCGTCATTTGAAGTCCATATGCTCCCCTTCTCAGTCAGGGAATGGACAGACAAAATGGAAGCCATTAGACATATTGAATCATCAATAGCCCACCTACAGGAAAAAAAACTTTTCCCATGAAACCTGGACCGTTTGGACCCTCTTTGTAGAATCCGCAGAGTTTGCACAATGGATCAAATTATGAACTCTCTTATGACAGCATCCTCGACCCCAATCCTGCCTCTTCTTCCTTTTCTTGTCTTTCTCTACTTTCCTTACCAAGTCCAGTATTCTTCATTTGTTTTCTTTATTTGTTTCCATTAAAGAACGCATACTTTATAGAAATTTCATGGGAGGCATTTGTAATGGCCTTATATTTTTCTAATGACAAGATGTTACTTATGCTTCAAAATTTGAAAATTGCTTGAGAATATATTGTATGTATGTTGACTCTTTGCACTACCTCTCAAAACAATTTTGTTAAAAAAAAAACACAGGAAAGAGTCATATATAAAATGTAAATGGAATACAATCTACCCAATCAACAAACAAAATGCTACAATTTGAGTTTGATCGTTGTACAATCTACTAAAATTTTCCAACATGTCCGATCACTTTATGATCAATGTTTTGCTCGTTATCAAACTATTTTCACCGATCGAACCATGTGTGCAGCATACGATTTATGTCTGATTGTTGTAAACTTTGATAGTTTTAAGCCCAACGAACGCTATGCTTAGCTTAATATTGTACAGAAGGTGTAGCTTGAACATGGCACTCCTAAAACCTTCCTTCAGGAGAAACAGTAACAGTTAGATAAGATTAATCAAGGGGTAGAGCCTTGCTATACAATGGGCCCTTGTAACTAGCTTTGTAAGCTTCCCACCCAGTCACTTAAAGCAATTTTGACGTTGTTAAGGATACAATTGAAATATATATATATATATATAAAATTTGACTATTCTAAAACAAAAAAATATTCTACAAATTATTATTTATGTATGTCTATACCCCTAGATGTGTTGTCTCACTTTTACAGGCATTAAGGGAGGGATCCAAATTTTGGCCCAGTTCTCTCGCTTTTTTGGGACTCCACTTCAGTCCTTTCACCAAGTATTGAATGGACCTGCCTCCTGGGAACCCTAGTGAATGGAAAGCCAGACATCTCTGCATGTCTGGGCCACTCAGTGTCAAATCCTTGCCCATTTTGGGGATTATGACCTTGGGGGTTTGGGGATAAGGACCCAGAAATTTGAACTTATTGGCTTCCAAAACTCATTATTTAATTTTTATGAGGAAAGTAATTTGTTTCTAGTTGCCTTTGACATTTTTCATAAACGTCCAGTCAATCAAAGCTGATATCTATAATGTTTTAATGTTTTACAAAGCAAATTGACTGCTAATATCACTAGATATATATTGCGAATTTAGCTATCTCGTGATCCCTTCTCCTAGACCTGGTGAAATCAGATTTTAGATGAACTTCATTATTCTCATGATGTATTTTTCGTAATTTCACATGTAATTTCATTCATATTTCAAATTTCACTACTAAACTATTTTTCTAGTGTATTATTTTTTTTTATAAAGACCTGATGTCTGCTTAAGATATTCTTCCCCCATAACCCTTAAGGGGAACTTAAAACTTCCATGATAAAGTCAAGGGCCTATGTTAAATTTTAAAGCATGCGTTACCATGTGCTAGGGCAAAGCACAACAACCTTATATGTTAATATATGCATATATATGTTGTGCTTTGCCCTAGCACATGGTAACGCATGATTTAAAATGTAACATAGGCCCTGTACTTCCATTATTTTTAATGGAATCAACTAAACTATTACGGAATGGAAAGACACACCTGCACTGCAGTCTACAGCTATAACTGTTATGTGTTGCAATGAACTGAGTTTAGTCAGTTTCTGACTGCATTGTGCACCATTGGCTGTCTATTCAAACAGCCTTCATATGGGACACAATGGCCATTAACACTTGTGGTAATGCATTCAAACACCACTTTTTCGAAGAGCATCCATCTTCTCCTTACCTGTGGATTACTGCTTTGAGGTCTGTGACGTTGCCAGAATCTATGTAAATTAGTGGCACTGATTTGTTGCCTCTGCCTGAGCAGCCAATCATTGGCTCTGCCTTTACATTCCACAATATCTTGTTGCCAATCACCTCCTATGATATAAAAGCAAGGTGCTGCAAAGAAGGTGAAAGCCAACAAGTGGTTAATCAGTTTTCATTATAAATTGCACTGTGTCTGCGAATCTGTGGAGGGACCTGGAATTCTTTAGACCCAGGTGCTGACGAAATGGTTCTATGTTTGTGGAATATATTGATGTTCTGGCAAAATGAACGAACACGGTTAGTGTATCAAGTTCTGAAAAAATAAAATTACTAATTGCTAATTATAAAGCCTCTTTTTAAATACCTAATTACAAGAAAGAGATAATGTTTACAAAAAAAATCACCATGAAACATGCAAAATTTAGCAAGCTTGGATCAGTCACTACAATGATGTATACAATTGCAGCATCCTGTAAACAGCCATTTAAAAACAAAACATCCTTTAGTTCTCCTGAGTCCCTCCCTGCACACAGATTGTGTATTTGAGTATCCACTAAAAGATGATCTCCACCTATTACAGACAAATAGACAAAGCTGTTTAATTTGAAAGATACTTGACGTCATCACCCATATGTATTCTGCTGACACATTTTATTGTGAAAATCATTTCACCCTCCCACATTGTTCATCCCTATAGTGCAGATAAAAATGGTGAGGTGTGATAGCGACGATAAGCTCTATAGTAACACACAGCAGAAAGCAAGGATACAAATTGTAATCAAATCACATCAATCTGATCGGGCTGTAAGCTAAAACATGGAGAAAACGTTTGTACATATATGGTATTAATCTATACATTTGTCTCAGAGCAATGCAATGGTTCTCATACCAAGGTAGAAAAGCCAATGTCGTCATGTAAACCAAAGACAGAGCTTTGCATCAAACTGAACCGACATATTCAAGTCATCCTCTCCTCCCTCACCAATGGCAGCAAAGAATGCGCACCCACCACATTAACAAAATAGGCGAATTACGTGCAGGAAGGATTATTTTAATGATGGATGCTATTACCTTTTCGATAATGATTTCCTCAGTCCCATTAGCTCAACAATGGGCGACGACAAGGTCTTGTGCCAGCCCAGCCATAGAGAGACACCAGGGCGGATGTGATGGAACACACAGATGCAGGACGAAGCCGCTATGGCTGAAGATGAAGCTATTCCAATGATAAACAAGGCGAAATAAGGGTGCTGAGGCCGCTGCTCAATCCCCACAATAACATCGGTAGTAATAAAGCACGAATAAGTCCAGCGACAACACAATACATCTATATATCCAGAGCAGAGGAATGGTGCACCTGTGCCAGGCGATGGCAGAGAAATGTGGGGAAAGATTCCTTCTTGCTCTTTTCGTTGTATTTACCAAATGACTTAAAAAACAAACACGCTCATTGCCGTAACGTTTCGCCCAGATGTGGCCGCTGTCTGTCTGTCTTGAATGGAATTAGAACGCATCATCCACCTGTCAATGGTCGAATAGCACACTAGCCATGTCTAAGGATGCGTTTGTGCAGGATCGTGGATAGAAGAAGGAGGGCAGGACAATGCGGCGCCTCTGTCGGCTCGATGCAAGATGAGGAGGAAGATACTTGCAATCCTGCAGCTCGGTTATTTCATAGTCGTCCAGGGATCCAAGCAGCCGCCATAGCAAACACAAGCCTGCAGCTAGCCTGTCACTGCTAGGGAACAGGGAAGAAAGGCAGAAGGCACACAGGGAAAACGAAGAAGGAGGGGGAGGGGAATTTATGGAACCCTATCAAGGCTTCAAAAATATGGACTCTTGCGCCACCTACCACACGTCTGTAAAATATGGGGCCACTGATCCCCCCAAATAATTCATTTAATCCTGCCTTACTCACTTGAGTCAAGGTATTGTACCTTTCTGAATGGCAGTCAGCATCCAGAGCCATATCTTTCAGGGCCAAATATGTCAGCCTGCAATTTTTTTGTAATAAAATAAATAGGGTATTTCTGCAAAAATATAATTACTTTTGCTTATGAAACCAACTGTCCGTGGACCAGAACCGTGAGGCAGATGTGACATGTTACACTTCAAGCCCAGTTTCCCATAGCAATAAAATGCAGGCAGATGGGAGAGGTCATTATTGCAGAAGGCCCGCGCAAAATCGGCAAGTGTTTTACTGGACAAGGTGGACTGAGGCATGACAAGAGCCACACCAGAACTAGATGTCTGACTTAAGTAGTCTATCCACAAATATTTGGTTGCCAACACTTTGGAGATGGTTGAGTCTTTTTTAAAATTATGACTTTAATTTAATTGCAAAACCCCTGAGCATGGTATCATCACCAAACTTCCTGGAGATGTAGAGAAAGGTTAAGGGTATACTATAAAAAAAAGAAAGCATTGCTTTAACACAAATAGTTTTTGCATAAATAAAGTTTTACATTAGGTTCAAAGACTTAAGCTGGGCATAGACCCCAGCGCCCAACCTGCGGCCTGGGGGCCACATGCGGCCCTTTGGGTGTTCTTTGGCGGCCCCCCTCGGTCTTCTACTTGAGGCCCCCGAAACCTAACTATTAATGCATAGGGCATAGGAACTCACCTGTCTTTGATGATATATATGACACAAAATGTGCATTACCATACAGTGTCCCCTAATGCTTGAAATATCATTTAAAGCAAATTTTGTTATTTAAAAAATTAAACATAATGTCTTCTAGCTCCGCCTGCTGTCATTTTTTTTCATTAAAAAAATGCTTATACAAGTCAGTATGGATTGGAAATTTTATGTGTGGCCCTTTAATGATGCCGAGGGCTGCACTTGTGGCCCTCCATATCAACTTAGTTGCCCACCACTGGTATAGATGTTAAGATTTCCCATCTTTTAAACGATTGTGCATGCGATTCCATTTACAGAATCAATCTCACACGGCACAATATAATATCTTGAATTTCTGGTCGGTTCCTTCCCACAATCGATCAATTACAGATCGTGCGATCTCCAGCTCACAAGCTTTTCTAATCAGAAATTATGTAATGTGGGTTGGACGCCAATAGGTCGATCCAGAGATCGTGCTGCATTCAGAAGCAGCAGAAAAGCACCAGAAGCATGTGGGTGTTTAAACTCCCCCTATTAGCTTGGGAGTGGAGGCACTCCCCCTAAAACATAGCCCTGAGGTCGAATCACTTTCTTTCTGAGTAGAGCTGGGCATAGACGTTTCGATTTCCCAGTGATCTATCTTTTAAACGATCGTGCATGCAATTCCAAAATCAATTCCATTTACAGAATCGATCCAACCCTGCACCATATGACGTCTTTGATTACTGGTCGATTCCTTCCCGCCATTGATCGATCATGGATCGTCCCATCTCCAGCTCGCAGCTGTTCTAATTGGAAATGAAGTAATGTGGGTTGGATGCCAGCAGGTCGATAGATAGGAATGATCGGATGTCTCCATTAACGTTCCGCGATTCCCGCGCGATCGACAACATTTTATAGACAGATCTGATTTCTGCTCGATCGATTTTATGTGCGATTTGGGGTCAAATCGATTGATTGATCACTTTGTGCATGCACCGACTTGTGATCGATGGATCGAGGCGATCGATTCCAATGATCAATCTCACAGGAATCGAATGGAAAATCGAGACGTCTATGCCCAGCTTTAAACTGTAAACCTAACTTATGCAAAAACTACATATGCAAAATTTTGTGATATCATGTTCAGGGGCTTTGCAATCAACTCACAAAAGCCAGCTAGTTGAAAAAATTCAACCATCTCTACAACACATACAAATGTGGTATATTGCCTCAACATGAATGGCAGAGATGTTACTCCAGTCTTAGGCCTCTCGCATGTGTTTGCATAGCCAACTAATGTTATCAAATGTGTTATAAAAAAAGGCCACATTCAACTGGACCTAATTCACCAATTCCAATTTCATCAAGTCAGGAAACATCTTCAATGTTACTAGTAAACTACAGTGAAACATGGCTACCTTTTTTTTTTTTTACTAATGTTGATATGCCTTTTTATACATTTTCTTATGAAAAGGCCCATTGGATATAATGTGGAGTTTTTGACCAGTGAAGTTAGGCTTTATTTCTTCTGACTTATTTTAATCGAGACACCCTTAAAACTGTACCAATCACCGCTGATGCATATATTTATAACAGGCTTTAGAATAGGCTTACAACAATCACACCTGATATATAAAAAAAATTTGTAACAGCAAACATAATAGATTGTGTTTGTAAACTGTTGTCACCTTAGGAAACCCCCACAATTATTAGGCCCAATGTTACCAATAGTGATTGTATTCATGAACTGTTATTACATAGTAATCCTCCACAACTGAGGCCTGCTTTTTTGTGGCTGGCTCTTGCTAGGGCGGGTCACCTCCTACCACCCAGTAGAGGTCTCCGCTGTAACGGCCCACCAGCAGAGTGGTGCAGCAGAAGCGTGCTGGGCCCATAACCTGGGGGTCGATGGATTGAAACCATCCTCTGCTAAAGCAGCCTGATGGATGGCTGCCCTTTGCTTTCCTTAACTTTACCCTTGTACCTGGCGTGTTGCTTTGCTATTGGTGCCCTCCAAGGCTGTGCAGGTGGCTGGAGTTCCATGGTGTAATGGTTAGCACTCTGGACTCTGAATCCAGCGATCCAAGTTCAAATCGTGGTGGGACCTTATTTAGAATTCTTTGGCTCTGGGCAGCATAGACAATTAAACAGACCAAAGAGCCCGCACACACACGTGGCATCTTGTGCTGTAGTTGTGGCCGAGTGGTTAAGGTGATGGACTCGAAATCCATTGGGGTTTCCCTGCGCATGTTCAAATCCTACTGACTACGTTATGTGCCAAGATTTGTGGCGGGTGGCGTCTTGTTATATATATATATATATATATATATATATGTTAATAATATCTCCTCTGTGTTTGACCCAGTCTGTCCCAGAGATGGTGCTGCATTCAAAAGCAGTAGTAGCATGTGGGTGTTTAACCCCCCCTATTAGCTTTGGAGTGGAGGCACTCCCCCTAAAAGTTAGCCCTGAGATCAAATCACTTCCTTTCTGAGTAGAGCTGGGCATAGACGTTTAGATTTCCCAGTGATCTATCTTTTAAACGATTGTGCATGCAATTCCGAAATCAATTCCATTTACAAAATCGATCCAACACTGCACCATTCGATTACTAGTGGATTCCTTCCCGCCATTGATCGATCACGGATCATCCCATCTCAAGCTCGTAGCTGTTCTAATAGGAAATCATGTAATGTGGGTTGGATGCCAACAGGTCGATTGATAGGAATGATCGCATGTCTCCATTAACGTTCCGCGATTACCGAGCGATCAACAAAATTTTACAGACAGATTGGATTCCTAATCGATAGATTTTACGTGCGATTTGGGGTCAAATCGATTGATTGATCACTTTGTGCATGCATCGATATGTGATTGATCGATCGGGCAATCGATTCCCATGATCCATCTCACAGAAATCGTACGGAAAATTGAGACGTCTATGCCCAGCTTAGGCCAGAATCAACTCTGACTGTTAGTAACCCCTGTTTTTAACTGCACTCTGACCCTGGGCTCAGAGACAGCGAAAGTCTGTATATTTGTTCTACTGCCAAGTAAAGGCAGCTGTTTGAGCTAATAACTGTGTGTTAAGCTAGCCATACACGTGTCGGATTCCATGTCCAATCGATTCATCATCCGATCGATTCCGGCGATTCTGCCGGGAATCGCAGGTGTGATCAATCGGCCAATTAAGAGTATCCATCGCAGCATACCACCTTGTCCGAGCGGATTCCGGCACGATTCCGTGTGCGATTCCACCTCCAATTCCACCTCACAAATGGCAACTCCCCCTGATCCGGGCAGAATCGGATGAGAAAGACCAACATGTTGGTTCTCCGTCGGATCCGATTCTGAGCCCCTGAACGATCGGACCTGATCGATCGGACAAGGTGGGCTGCATGCGATTCCGGCACGATCGTTTCGCGTGCACGCGCCTGGAATCGATCGTATGTATGGGGGCCTTTTAGACTAATAAGCTGGCCATAGTCGTTTAGATTTGTGGCCGATTTTTCACCGTTCGCTGTGTCAATCTGCCTAAGCATGTGTGCCTGGCTTTACTGTCATGCTGAGACCTATATGGAGTATAGACTTTTATAGTCAAAAGTGATCTTGAGTAGAGGGGATAGTTGTTTCTTATGTACAGCTTAGTGGGACATCCTGAAGAAGCTGTCAACCAGAAGCACTTGACGATACATATGCATTCTTACAGTGTGTCCAGGTTTTAAAATGACAAAAAGTACTGTTTTATTGAATGGATGACCTAACTATACCAACTACAAACATTTGGCCATAGGTTTTGGGGCATATGAGAGTTCAGCAGATGCCAACATCTTTAGGCACTCTACCATAAGTGTGCTCCAAGCTGTGTGAAACCCCTCCTAATGCCCCCATACATACACAGATTTTAGCGTCCGACAGACTAAAAAAGATCAATTTTTTTCAATCGTACAATTGGAGATTGATTGATGGAAAATAGAATATACTCCACATGGAATAACCCATTTTTGATCGATTTTTTGTTTTTGTTTTTTTGATCGATTTTTTTTTTGATCGTAATTTGTACTCAATTTGTACTCAACCGATCAAAATTTTCCGACATGTCCGATCATGTTTTGATCAAAATTTTTTCACAATTATGATCAAATTTAATTGATCGGACCATGTGGGCATGCACCAATTTTCGGTCCACCGATCTAAAAATTTATTGTTTTTAATCTGTCGGCCGCTAATATCTGTGCATGTATGGGGGCCAAAAGTCAAATCATGCCCAAAGTTATACCTCAACAAACATTATCCTTACAATCTGACTTACTATAAATAAATGTTTTGTACCTGACAATCCCTTGTTTGTTGCCTGTCCTGATCTTGCTTTGGACCTGACTAGGTTTCTGATACAACCTGTTCTGTACTGTGTTTGAACTTCAATGGTTGTTGTTAGCAACTCCCAGCCTTGTTCGTTTGTTTGTGAGCTCCTGGTCCTTTGTCAGTCTCTGTTTCCAGAAAGAGTCATTTGCACATATAATACCTGGGTAAGTGCTGGGGCCAGCCTCCCAAAGCTGATAGGGGCAAAAAGTGCAGCAGAAATTGGGTCATTGACATTTGGTCTGCATTGACACAGGGCTTGGTACCTTACATTTCAAGTTTTACCCTTCAAAATATTCCTTGCACAGTTCTTATTTCAGTGCCGAAGTTCCCACAATGAGGTCCTGCTGCTGAAGGAATGGGACAGCGCATGCAGTTTTGCCTAGCCCAATTTCCTGCATGTTAACCTCACCACACGTAAACTTATATATACAATATATACAAGGTTACCCTACAAAGTGACTTGGGTAGTCACGTTTCCATGTTGACTGTGAATGTCAGTTTCTCAGATGTAAACATTACTTCAGGAAACCTCTACATTTAGGGGGGCCCTGTCAGTGTGGGAACAAGGCCTGGGGAACGTGTAAGTCACCTTGTGTATTACATACGGGTACAGGGTCTGAGACAAATGACTTATCAAGTCCCATCCCCAGGTGGTTGGGCTGGTGGTAGAGGACTATGGAGCAGGTCAATTGTGCAAGAAGTAAGAATAGAAGAATAGAGTCTAGATCCCCCACAACATCAGGCAAGTTGTGGGAAAGAGGCCCCCTACTTTATCGAGGGGTCCCATTAGGCCTGGATTTTACTCTATCTAGATCATCGACCCTCCATCCATGGCTGTCCAGGTCTGCCACTGGGTCTGCTATTTCCTCGGGTGCCATGCTCCCTTGTATGCCCCAAATAATAGGCTTTGTTACTCCCTATGTGTAGTGGGGGTCTATTTATGAAAGGTTGGGCCAGCATTTAATCTTTTCTTATTTTGCACCATGCACATTAATAATACCTTTATTCAACCAAAATTCGCATTTGCATTTTTTTATGTTTTAAAGTTCTTACCTCTGTCTTCTTCCCCAAAGGATGTTCTACCAGGTAATAATTCATCCACCACATTGTTTCAAGAAACAAAAACCAACTGTGAAAACCAGCTGTGTTGCTATCCCACAATTCTGGTCTGCTGTGGATGTCATCCACTAGTTCCTAGGCAATTACTCGATCCATTTTTTGGATGTCTATGATGTTCACACCTGAACCACAACTCCTCTCCTCGGGATGGCATGTTTGACATCTTGCACCTTGAGCAGTTAAAATGACTCTAAAACATTTAGCAAATGCAGTAAAAAGGATATGGAGATTTACATGGTAAACTTGAAGGTGCTATTTACATGTCTATTGTATACTATATTTTATATGACATTATTTTACTACTCCACAGTTATTGTAAATACTTAATTACCATATATACTATATACTCAAATAAAGGCCGACCCGAACATAAGCTGAGGTACCCAATTTTAGAAAGAAAATCTGGAAAAATCTGGAAAGACTCGAGTATAAGCCTAGGAAATGCAGCAGCTAAGGCTCAGAAACAAACAGCAAATGTGCTTTTGTTGGGAGATGTTATAATTTAGTTCAGTAAAAGCCCCTGAACATGATATCATCACTAGAAGTGCTGGAGATGTAGAGAAGGGATGTGGGAACCTTGAAAATAAAAAAGTATTGCTCTTGCATATCAAGTTTTTGCACAAAAAAGTTCAAATTTGACTTGATTTTGAACCTAATTTATGCTAAAACAACATATGCTAGAGCAATATTTTTTTTCCAAATGTTCCCACAACCCTTTTCTACATCTCCAGCAAATTTGGTGATGATAGCATGTTTGGGAGCTTTGAAATTCACTCATAAAGTCCACCTACAAAATGCCGCGATTTTTATTTTTGACCCAAATATAATTCATTTTTTAAAGCTCATTTCAGGTGCTAAAAAATTTGGCTTATGTTTAAGTATATACGGTAATCTACAATTATGGGCAAAATTTTGTATAGAATATGTGGCTAGAAGGCACATTACATTACATAAAAAAGAAATCTTAAAAAGTGCTACTGAAGAAATGCTGACGCTTCATATTTATTCTTTTTTATCATGCTGGAGTAGTAGAAGTAGTGTATACATTTTATATAATCATAAAACCAAATAACCCTTTTTATAAAGCCCACCAACATACATGTTTATCATCTGCAGGTGCTCGGAGGAATGTTTTGAACAGACATGCAGTCTAATACTAGGTATGAGGTAATAGGTATATATTTATTAGGTCTCTAATCCAGTGTTTCAAAGACATTTGAAAAGCACAACGATAAAGCTTGTTATACAAGACTATCAAAAAAGAAAACAAACAAAAAGGAACCACAGCATGTAAAAACTATAACATAACTAATGTATTTTATGATGATAAAGAAGTGGAGAGTAAATATAATTTTACAGATGTGTTCATTGTTCCATTCAGAAATAGTAAACAAAATAGCTTGGGTTAGCAGTAATTCTGTTATCTTGTTTTCTGAATATTTCCAGAACCTATAACAAAAAGACGCAATTCATTATTGTGGTAAATGTTTTAACGAATGGTAAAATGCACTATGCCCAATTAAGTGGACCACCTGACTTAAAAACAAAAGCTATAGTAACTGCGAAATATGACCTTGACATTGGAATAAAAAAATATAATGTGAAGCCTGCTGCTAAAAGCAAATATATGTTCATTATTTGTTATCTTTGTGAGAACTGTATAAAGAATTTTTAACCGATCGTACTATGGTGCATGAACACTGTGTGGTAGTACCATCAATCGATCTTAGACTGAAAGGCTATATTTAAATTAAAAAACTGATCTAATTTAAGTTCAATCTGGCCATAGATGATGGCTGATGACTATCTTTCCACCTCAACAGCTGCCAAAATATTTTCAGGCCTTCAATATGTCTGCAAATATTTTTAAATATCTGGCACGGACCAGCAGATGTAAAGCCACTGTTCTACCTCCTCTAAAGGTCTTGTCTAAGTGAACTCATTTATTCTTCACAATACTTTAAGGTGGGGATAGACTTTCCAGAGGGAAACACCAGGTCGCTACCTCTTGAGGAAGGATAGGCACACGAGGCAGCTGGTCTGGGGGACCAGGGGACACCAGAGAAAGGTACAAGATGCAAAGGCATCATCAGCAGGCCGGGTTATAACCAGGAGCAACAGTGCAAGACAGAGGGACAAGGCAGAGGCGTAGTCAGACAGGCAATAAATAAGGGCGGGCAGCACATGTCAGGCAGTCCAGATTGGCAACAGGAGAGTCAAGGCAGGCAGACAAGTGTTAACCAGGTAGCAGAGTCTCAGAACACATAAATCAGTAAGACAGGAAAACCAATGGAAATCAGGAGCCTTAGCAGGACACAGGGACCTTGGCACTGAGGCATCTAGGAAAAGGGCGGAACCACTCATATAAAGTCAGGTCCATAATTATTGTGACATTGACACAATTCTAACATTTTTGGCTCTATACACCACCAGAATGCATTTGGAATGAAACAAACAAAATGTGCTTTAACTGCAGACTGTCAGCTTTACAAAAGTTTGCATATGTGCCTCCCACTTGTTAAGGGACCAAAAGTAATAGGACAATTGGCTTCTCAGCTGTTCCATGTCCAGATGTGTGATATTCTCTCATTATCCCAATTACAATGTGCAGATAAAAGGTTCATTTCTATGAATTACAATGTGCTATTTGCATTTGGATTCTGTTGCTGTCAACTCTCAAGAGGATATCCAAAGAGCTGTCATTATCAGTGATAGCAGAGATAGAGAGATAGCAAAAACATTAGGCATGGCCAAAACAACTGTTTGAAACATTCTTAAAAAAGAAGGAACGCACCAGTGAGCTCAGCAATACCAAAAGACCCCGCAGACCATGGAAAACAACTGTGGTGGATGACGAAAAATGTTTTCCCTGGTGAAGAAAACACCCCTCACAGCAGTTGGCCAGATCAAGAACACTCTCCAGGAGGTAGGTGTATGTTTTTTCAAAAGTTCTGGAACAATATCCTATGGTTAGATAAGACCAAGATCAACTTGTACCAGAGTGATGGAAAGAGAAGTGTATGGAGAAGGAAAGGAACTGCTCATGATCCTAAGCATACCACCTCATCAGTGAAGCATGGTGGTGGTAGTGTCATGGCGTGGGCATGTTTGGCTGCCAATGGAACTGATTCTCTTGTATTTATTGATGATGTGCCTGCTGACAAAAGCAGTACAATGAATTCTGAAGTGTTTCAGGCAATATTATCTGCTCATATTCAGCCAAATGCTTCAGAACTCATTGGCCTGGGCAGATGCACAATGACCCAAAGCATACTGCAAAAGCAAGCAAATAGTTTTTAAAGGGAAAGAAGTGGAATGTTAGGCAATGGCCAAGTCAATCACCTGACCTGAATCCGATTGAGGGTGCAGTTCACTTACTGAAGACAAAACTGAAGGGAAAATACCCCAAGAACAAGCAGGAACTGAAGACAGTTGCAGTAGAGGCTTGGCAGAGCATCACCAGGGATGAAACCCAGTGTCTGGTGATGTATATGTGTTCCACACTTCAGGCTGTAATTGACTGCAAAGGATTTGCAACCAAGTATTAAAAAGGAAAAGTTTGATTTATGATTATTATTCTGTCCCATTACTTGTGGCCCCTTACAAGTGGGAGGAACATATTCAAACTGTTGTAATTCCTACACTGTTCACCTGATTTGGATGTAAATACCAATATCAAATTAAAGCTGACAGTCTATAGTTAAAGTATACAGGGAGTGCAGAATTATTAGGCAAGTGGTATTTTTGAGGAATAATTTTAGAACACACACAACCACCTGTTCTGCATGACCCAAAAAAAACCATTAATATCAAAGCTGAATATTTGTGGAAGTAGTTTTTTAGTTGTTTTTATTTAGCTATTTTAGGGGAGTATCTGTGTGTGCAGGGTGACTATTACTCTGCTAATTATAGGCAAACTTAACAAAAAAACAATATACCATTCAATATTGTATTTTTACCAGTGAAACAACATATAAACATCTCAACATTCACAAAATAGACATTTTTGACATTACAAAAACAAAAAAAAAACAATCACGTGAACAATATAGCCACCTTCTTTGCAAAGACACTCAAAAGCCTGCCATCCATGGATTCTGTCAGTGGTTTTGATCTGTTCACCATCAAACATTGCGTGCAGCAGCAACACAGCCTCCCAGGACACTGTTTCAGACGAGGGTGTTACTGTTTTCCCTCCTTGTAAATCAACATTGATGATGGACCACAGGTCTCAATGGGTTCAGATCAGGTGAACAAGGAGGCCATGTCATTCGTTTTCTTCTTTTATACCCTTTCTTGCCACCACGCTGTGGAAGTACTTTGGACGCGTGTGTGAGCAGTTGTCTCTGCATGAAAATCATGTTTTTCTTGAAGGATGCAGACTTCTTCCTGTACCACTGCTTGAGAGGTGTCTTCCAGAGACTGGCAGTAGGACTGGGAGTTGAGCTTGACTCCATCCTCAACCCGAAAAGGCCCACAAGCTCATCTTTGAGATAACCAGCCCAAACCATGACCCACTTCACCTTGCTGGCGTCCTGAGTCGGACTGGAGCTCGCTGCCCCTTACCAATCCAGTCACGTGCCCATCCATCTGGCCCACAAGACTCACTCTCATTTCATCAGTCCAAAACCTTTGAAAAATCAGTCTTGAGATATTTCTTGTGCCCAGTCTTGACGTTTCAAGCTTGGTGTTCTTGTTTTTCGGTTGGTCGTCTTCAGCCTTCTTAACCTTGGCCATGTCTCTGAGTATTGCACACCTTGTGATTTGGGCTACTCCCGTGATGTTGCCAAACTCGAAATATGGCCAATGGTTGGTGGGAAACAAGTGGAATCGTCGGCAGCCCTCTTTGAACGATTGACTTTCTCAAGTTCATGGGCATGTTATTTTGCGGCCTTTGTGGTTCCACTGCTTCTTGCGACCGTGTTGAATATTTTGAATGAAACGCTTGATTGTTCGATGATCACGCTTCAGAAGCTTTACAATTTTAAGAGTGCTGCATCCCATCCCTCTGCAAATATCTCACAATTTTTACTTTTCTAGCCTGTCAAGTCCTTCTTTTGACCCATTTTGCCAAAGGAAAGGAAGTTGCTAATAATTATGCACACCTAATATAGGGTGTGATGTCATTAGACCCACCCCTTCCATTAACGAGATGCACATCACCTAATATGCTTAATTGGTAGTAGGCTTTCGAGCCTATACAGCTTGGAGTAGGACAAACATGCTAAAAGAGGATATGGCAAAATACTCATTTGCCTAATAATTCTGCACTCCCTGTATTGTGTTTGTTTCATTCCAAATCCATTGTGGTGGTGTATTGAGCCCAAAATTTTCAAATTGTGTTGATGTCCCAATATTTATGGACCTGACTGTATGTGCAGGAGGACCACTATTGGCAAGGACACATAACCAATCCCCTAAGTGACTCAAGCTGGTCCTTCAGGAAGTGCTGCAGAAAGCTAACAGCAAACATGCTATGGCCAGGGCTGAAAGGGAGACTGTGGGTGGAGTGGATGCCAACAATGAATCATCCTTGAACACTGTGCCCGGGACCACGGCAGTAAGCAGGGGAACAATGGCACATGGCAGCTACTGTTTCAATATCCATACATTGTTTTGTGCTTTGCGCAGGTGCTGAGAAATACCTAACTTTGCCCCCTTCCATTTGAAATAGAAAAATGGGTGATGAGGCATGACTATCATGACTATATCGTAGTATGTGCAAATATCAGGTCTAAAAATTTTGTTTTATTTTAGTAAGAAGCTGTAGTGTACTGTAGTTTTTTGTTATTTTTAAGGTCTAAAAAAGCTTTACCAATCACATTATAAATGTAAATGTATTCATTCACAACTCTGGCTCTCTTCTTTCTGGGCAAAACCAGGAACTTCTCAGCATCCCCTCATACAGTAGCTTGGATAACTTACCAGTATCCATTGTACAATACATGTGTTTTAATGTGCACTCGTTTCTTTCTCCTATGCATGTTTTCCTTTTGCCATATCTGCCCCATGAGTTTGGTACTATTGATTTTAGTATGAATAACTCCTTCTGCCACCTAGTGTAGTGGATGACTCTGTTTGCAGATATAAGGCTGACTGAGTAATTTGAAACCCTAGGTATCAATATCAGTCATTTACATACCTGGCAGAAAGAGTATACATAGTACACATATACATACATATATATACATAGTACATAGTATTTAACCTTCTGCGGAAACATGCCACCCACCACCACACAAAATGCAAAAATTATTGGCATGGTTTTTAACTGAGTCTGTTTTTTAAGAAGTTAACCTATATATTAATTAACCTACATATAACTATAATTTTTTTTTAGCACATGTTATCCATATACCTACCTAGAGAGTGGGGGGGGGGGGCAAAGAGGCAGTTCTAACAGAGACAGTTAAAAGGCTTAATGTTGGGGGACATAAAAGCTATGTGA
This sequence comes from Ptychadena robeensis, assembly GCA_036250615.1. Lineage (NCBI taxonomy): Eukaryota > Metazoa > Chordata > Amphibia > Anura > Ptychadenidae > Ptychadena > Ptychadena robeensis. The sequence continues at coordinate 133,074,461 of CM070032.1, read as the reverse complement.
ACTTTAGATAAGGGGGGACATTCTATTTTGCTCCACAGTTTTAACTATTGATATGTACACAGTATTCAGTATAGTGTATAGTGTACATAGTAAGGCAATGTGCAGCATTCACTTATTGTTATGATATGTACACAGTAAAGCAGGGCACACACATGAAGATATGGGCCAGATCGATCTCCACTTCGAGCGCCGTGCACGCTCATGGACATCTATTTGGCCCATATCATATGCGGCATATCAATCCGCTCAAAAACTGGGATATCGGACATGACCATTAATCAGGGCCGTGGGTCTCCATGCAAAGCATCGCTGAGCTAGAGAGACAGCAGTGCTGTCTCTCCAGCTCCTTGGATATCTGACAGCAGCGTGATGACGTCATCACGCTGCTGCAGGGAACATTGGATAGCTCAAATATCGAGCTGTCTGTTCCCTGCCTAAAACGTTTGTGTAGATTACATAAAAAGGTAAGAGTATAGTAATATGCATTACAATGTTCTCTATATACACCGCCTCTTAGTTACTTAAAGATTTTCCCTTATAAGAAGTTACATTTACTTTATTTGCCAGATTCCTATTTTGAAATTTCTTAAGCCCCCCTTACATGCTTCGATTTACCGCCATGTACGCTGTATATAGTAATCGATCTGCCGTAAATCGGCCGCAAATTACTACAAAAAGAACCCTCAAAGACTTCCTTAGCAGAGCGAGATTTGGAAGCATACAATATCCCTGTCTGTGTGTGTTATTTTGCTCACCCAGGTACCTGGTCCCTCTAGATCTGCAGCTGACATTATAAGAACAGTTTTAAAGACTGTATTGGTCAATGATGACCTATTGACAAGAACTCTTATTGCAGGTGTCTTACGCTGGGTCCACACTATACTGCCCCAGCGTGTGCATGTACATAGCACCTGCCTGCTGTTTGGGTGCTGTTTAGAGGGCGGAAATACCGTGTCCTATACATTTCTATAAGCAAACCGCGCCCGGAAACAGGGCACGTTTTGCGTGCGTCATGCACATATCTCTGGTGCGGCTGCGGGACGCCCCGGATCCCCAATGCCCATGGATGCAAAAGATTTGGTCTCCTTTCATGGTGATATGTTTTCCATTTCAGTGGCTCAGAGGCACAGACAGTAGCCCTAAGCCTAATTAGAAAGTTAAGAAATATACATTATTTATCATCAAGCATCCATTAAAAATGTAATTAATCAGAATTTCATCAAAGGGGTACCTGAGGTGCTGGTAGAATCAGAAAGTTCTTTCTCACTGCAAGTGAAAAGATAGACCTTACTTTAGATTCAGGTGTTTACAGTTTCTATATATACGTAAAACAATTATGATAAGATAATATATAAAATAAAATATATAATATATTTTTAAAGCTTAGTACCTGAAGAGAACATATTTATCTAAAATCAGCAGTCATAGGCAAGTCAGAAAATTAAAACTTTGTACCATAGTTTATAAGAGAAACAATAGTTATTCCACTTAGTAATGGCACAAAATAAGAAATGGAGGGTTACGGAATGTGTTAGTCAAATCCCTTATTAAAATCACTTTGAAAAGTTGAGTAGCATTTAAATCAAGGGTTTCAAAGCAGCAGCTGTGGATTAAAAACACTTATAGCTCAGACCATCCCTCTCTATGATTGATGTCACAGAACCTAAAAGGCCATTTCACACTAGCCATGTTTGCGATGCAATACCGCAACACAAGGCAGCTAGTGTTAACGTAAGGTACACAGTTTTCCCTAGGATTTGTATTTTTCTTTTTTTGTAAGTTAGCAATTTGTGGTAACGCTCAACACAGTACGTTACAGTATACGCCCAGCAGCACACATTTTTGTGGATGCAGTGCAAGCATCTCCCATACACTTAGGACCTGTTTCCACTTAAGCCAATCGCGCCCATTTATTTCAATAGGGCAAAACCACACATCTGGAATTGGCCACGGACGCAATGCGGCCAGCAATCTGAAACATGGCTTGTCGCGCTTGTGGTTGAGGCCGACCGCGCCCATAGACATTAATGGGCGCAGCTTACAATTGTGTCCCATTGAATTGCGACACAATTTTTAAACGCCCCCTTTCATTCTCTATGGGAGCGATCAGGGGCAAACAGTTGCAATTCTGTCTGCCCAATCGCCTCCAGAAAAAAGCTTCCAAAAATGCGCCAAAATCATGCCCGATCACGCCCAATCACTAGCAAGAAAAATCGTTAGCGATCTCTGTGATTAGAATTGCGGGTGATGGCCTTAGTAGAAACATGTCCTTAGAAACAAATGATACATGATACAATAAATGCACTGGAATGTTATGTTAAAGTAAAAACTGATACTGAACCAGATAATTTGGTTTGGATGGAGGGACTGGTACAGAGGTACAGATAGATTCGGAAAGATTTAAATAGCCAATAATCGTCCTTTTTGTTTCTGTATCCTATCAGATTTACCACAGTTTTCAGTAAGGACCTGTTTACATTAAGTTTTTTCCCCCTGTGTTTAACTTGGCTCAGTGCAGATGCTTCCCATTCAAGACATGCCTACACATTTCGACGTGTCATAGTACATAACATGTTTCGCACTGTCATTGCAGTGAGATGGCACGCCAGCATGATGCAAAAAAAAGGTGTCTCACAGCAATGTCAGAAATGCTTTGGCCTCATATTGTCAGATTTGCTCATTTAAAAATGTAAAAGACCAAACCATCATCATTTTTAATCAAGAGTATTTTTTCACTCTACAATTACGATTATTGTTGTATAGTCTTCCGATAGGGTATTTCATACTATTGACAATATTATTAAATCATTGAATCATTGTTTCATCTTGCATTTTACTTAGACACCAGTTTTGTTTATGGTAAAGGAATAAACTCCAGCAACAACACAATTCATAAATTTTTTTTAAAACAAATACGTTATCGGCAGTACCTAACACCCCAGCCAGCGACTTGCTCTCGATGATACCGGATACAATTCGGTCCACTGGCTGTCCACCACACCCCCAACTGTAGCGGAGTGGTTGGCGGAACTGTCCACCATTGAACGTCTGGAACGTCTGGTGACTGAGGATGAGGGCATACCAGTCAAGTTTGGCTATTTTAAAACTGGGGGACGTACAGGAAGTGACGTCAGTGGCGTGTGTTTTTCTGATGTGTATTGTTTAGTCCGCCAGGGCTTTCCAGTCTCCATCTATGTACTTTGGTTATATTACCCTAAACACGGTGATGCGATGTCCCAGCCTACCCGGCCCATCTATCGTTTGGTGGACTTTTACAAAGTTGGCTTTACTGACCACTTTCCCCCCATGTTGATGCTCCTGTTATACCGTGACCCGGACGGTCTGGGTGGACTGCTTTTAGACCCCCCTGTGGGGGCTTGTCTTTTGTTCTTGTATGCTGTTATACAAATTTCTGTATTGTTATTTTTTAAAAATTTCAATAAACAAATATTAAACAAAAACGTTTTTTTTTTCTGTACTTACAGTTGTAATACGTATCTTCTCTTGACATAGCCATCTAAAATGGTAAATTACACAATTAATAACATGTGCCCCTATGAGAAACATCAGTCACAACTGTTAAAACATAACAATTTTTACTTTAAACTGAATGTAAAAGCAATAAACAGTGTGACTCTGTGAAATGTGTCAGTAATCCAACCTTTCTTTTTTAGTGTGTGACAGCAATGCACTACTACAGTATTGACCAGGGTCACCTGGTACAGGTGCCATCCCACCTCAGGTTTCTTGTGGGTTTACACTCTTTTATGGTGGGTGCCTCAGAATCAACTAGTTTCTTTAGACAATACAGTCAATTGCTAAATAAATATTTACAGCTTTTACTGTCTATGAGCCCATAGGCAAGGTACAGTATGTGGGATACAGGCAAACATTCCAGTATACAGCAGGATATATGTACACAGGGCTGCCATCAGAAATTTTGTGGCCCCAAACTAGGTAATTTTTCGAGACTCAACCCCTCCCCCTACAACCCCAACCCAGACCTGCCACTCCAATCTGTAACTTAATGTAATGATACACTTTGATAATACCACCCCTATCTACTTCTACATCATATGTCAAGGAGGGGGGGGGGGGGGGGGGGGGGGGGAGCATGCAGCACCACTCTTCAAAGAAATTTGCTCTGATTATGGATTGGGGGCAAAGAGTTTTGCCTGACTTTGGTGGCTATCATGCACTGGCCACAGAGACACTGGTTTCCAATTCCTCTAATGAAAACTCCAATTTTTCATCTAAACCTGGATGATAATAGGGTAGCTCTGACCATAGTTACAAGGAAAACAAATGCAGTCAGCCTGCAGTTTGCTATTGAACATCTGAATGATCCAGAGGAGAACTGGTTGAAGCTTAAACAGATATTGGCATCTTCACCCTGAAACATGGTATTCACATGTTCACTCGGGGGGGGGGGCAGTGCAAGTTTTTCTCCCCAAAGCTCCCTTTGCTCTTTGAGTCACTGACTGGTATCAGTGCCCCAACATGTCACAGCAGATAATATATTCACTGGACTTGCAATTTTGTATGTGCATACCAATGAGCTGCTGTTCATTGCCATTCCAATGAACATGTACGTTTTTGGGGGAAAAAATCCACCCACAGTTCTAGGGCTTTGCATATATACATATACAAATAATAGAAATTACATTTCATTTTAGAGTAAGAATTAGAATGAAAAAAAACCAACACAACAGATTCCAGTATGGCACAACAATTTTGCTACAGTGGTAAACAAAATGCACCAAAGAGCTTTATCATTAACTAACTAACTAAAGGCCCCCATACATGTAGGGAGCTGTGGCTGATTTTGCCACCGACCGATGTGCGTGCGACCGTTCTCTGGCAGATGCCATTAGTTAACTAACGGTCAGCACACAAAGGGTGTCCGACAATACTTTGAGCGACTTTGGATTTTGTGGAATCGCCCATTTTGGACATTGGCTCATGTCCAAATCAGCCACAAATGGGATTCCCAAGGTGGTGTTGCATTGATTCCCGATCTGATCAATTACTGATTCCTGATCGCCTGGAAAGATTGGATCGGCAATTGATCGGCATTTGATCACTGACAAATCGACCTGTGTATAGCTACCTTTATAAATACACAGCTCTCTTATGCCTGCCATACACACGCCGATTATCGGCCGATTTTGCCGCTGACCGACAGGCGTGCGCGTTCGCGCTGTCAGTCGGCGGCAAAATCGTCAGCCAATCGGCGTGTGCCCACATGGGGCGACAGATCCCTGTCGCCCCACAGCTCGGCCGACCAGAGGACTGACATGCTGGCCGATGCCATTAACTTCAATGAAAACCGGCGTCTTCATTGAAGGTAATGGCCGGCACACAAAGGGTGCCCGCCGATGAAGTCAGCCTGGGAATGCAGCGTGATGATGTTATCACGCTGCATTCCAGAGCTCATTGGAGCTGGTCTGTCGGCACCCAGTCTGTGGGTGTATGCAGGCTTTACATTCCTGAAACTATATTCTAATGGGGTCTGGATTTTGAATGGAAAACTGGATTTTTGGGGTTATTTTTCTACCTTTTCTGCTTTAGAATTGCATGTGATTGTAATTTACTGTTCTTTTGTATAATTCAGTTTTATTTTAATTTTACTCATAATTTATTATACAAAATGTATGGTCACTTAAATGACTGCAAGATACCAGGTCCTGTGACTGCAAAACGAGATAGAATGGTTACCCCTCCATCTCTATGATTGACAGTTGGTATGAGGTATTTATACTAATATGTTATGTTAAGATTTCGATAAACATGGGGCTTTGATTTAAGGCCAAACTTTTTGTGTTCCCTTCTATCCAAAGGACCTTGTTTTAGAAGTTGTACATTTTGTTCAGAGGTGACTTTGCAAACTTGCTGCCATCTTAGAGGAAAGAGGCGTTCTCTTGGCAACCTTTGCAAACAACCCATAAATTGTTAAGTCTTTTTTTAACTGTACTATCATGAACATAAACCATTACCATGTTGACTGAGGCAAATAAACGCAGAGATGGTTTTTTTGTTTAGCTTTCTAGAAATTTTTTTTTTAGCTTTCTTGAATATTTTCCACCAGTGAGTAATATTGTAGATTTATGGACTTCAAACTATTAGGAAATGGCATAAAAACTGTTCCCAGGTTTATGGGCAGCAATAATTGCTCAAAATCATTGCTGATCTCTTTTCACATTGACACTTGAATGCTCAAGACCAACTTGCAAAACTATTGTTTTTTCAGCATTTTGACTTTTGTTAAAAACAATTCTAGAGTAAATATTGTCCCAGTGAAATATACAGATGCAAAAGTATGTGAACCCTTTGAAATTAGGTAGAGTTTTGCATGAATTGGTCATAAAATGTGCTATAATCTTCATCTAAGTCACACCAATAGAAAAACACAGTCTGCTTAACCCCCTGGCGTTCCTCACGGCCCCATCTCCAGCACTGTCCTATTAATACGTGATGACGTCACATCCCTGCATTCAAAAGTAAATGTCATTAAAACAGATTTCTATGGAGAAACAGATTTCTATGGAAAACTATTTTCACTGTGATTCCCTAGATGTGCCCCTTTGAAGTTAACCCTCATTCCCCTGGTGTGATGTCACCGGGTCCATCAGGGGAGAGAGGGTGCCAAAGGGAATTGTACTGGATACAGTTATAACTGTATCCAAAACAATTTAAAGTAAAAAAACTCAAAACACATTTTGTAGTTGTGATCATTCTGAAGTATTTAAGAAATTTTATCATTCAAATGATACCTTTAATTATTTTTTTGAATGTATTTATTTTACATAATTGTGTTTCATACATTATTATATTCAAGATGTCTACTAGACACTTGTTCAGACATATTTTGGGAAGTTACAGGCCTACAACATAAAAAAATTCTATTTAAATCTATGGTGCGCTAGGGAGGCTAAAATAATGTTATGAATTTAATCTGCTTCACAGCGCACCATGTCGTATATATGTATGCCGTATCATATGCAACCAATCCGACCACCAAATGCTGGCAGGAATCACTTGTTAAACCATGCTCAAACGTGTTTTGTTTTTATTTGCTGTAAAAGTATGAAAATGTTTCAATAAAAATTATAAAAAAACAATTAATAAAAAATATGTTTTTTCATGGAAAAAGTATGTGAACCCTAGCCTAATTACTTCTCAAAGAGCTAATTGGAGCCAGGAGTGAGACGACCTTGAGTCCAATCAGTGTGATGGTATTGAATGTGTTGCTGAAAGCTGTTCTGCCCTTTTAAAACACACACCAGTTTTGGGTTTACTGGTTTCAAGAAACACTGTCTGATGTGAACCATGTCTCGCAGAAAAGAGCTCTCAGAAACCAACTATGAAGAATTGTTGACTTGCATGAAGCTGGAAAGGGTTACAAAAGTATCTCCAAAAGCCTTGATGTTCATGTGTCCATCATAAGACAGACTGTCTACAAATTGAGAAAGCTTAGCACTGTTACTACTCTCTCCTAGGCGTGGTTGCCCTGTAAAGATGACAGCACAGAATGCTTAATGAGGTAAAGAAGAATCCTACAGTGTCAGCTAAAGACTTACAGAAATCTCTGGTACATGCTAACATTTTTGTTGACACATCTACAATAAGGGAAACATTAAACAAGAATTTAGTTCATGGGAGGAAGCCATTGCTGTCCCTAAAAAATATTGCAGCACTACTGGCAAAATATTCTGTGGACAGATGAAACCAAAATTAAGTTGTTTGGAATCAACACACACCACTATGTGTTGAGAAAAAAAGGCACACCAATATTAAACCTCATCCCTACTGTAAAACATTGCGGAGGGAACATCATGGTTTGGGGCTGCTTTGCTGCCTCCGGGCCTGGACAGATTGTTGTCATTGATGGGAAAAAAATTTCAAGACATTTTGCAGGAAGACGTAAGATCATCTGTCTGCCAGCTGAATTTTCGCAGAGGATGGGTGAGGACAATGACCCAAAGCATACAAGTCATTTAACAAAAGATTGGCTTCAACAGAACAAAATATACCTTCTGGAGAAGCCCGGTCAGAGTCCTGACCTCAACCCAATTTAAATGCTGTGAGATGATCTTAAGATAGCGATGCAAAGCAGTGGACATCAACCGTGATCAACAGTCATGTCTGATATTCCTGTTTTTGAGGGGGATTGATTGGTCTCGCTCAAAAACAGGGATGTTCAACAATTAAAATTGCTAATTTTTATTTAGAATATTGGCACTTCAAGATGTTCTTGAATATAGTACTATATCTTCGTAATCTTGATACTTGAATATTCAGGTAGATTTTCCATTCGATCGTTGAACGAACTATCAATTGTTTGTTTGGGAATCCTACTCAAAATCTGTCTTCATGTGAGTTCGATGTTGTGTGACATTGCAACAGAATATTGTCATGTGAAAGTGCTGATATTCACAAAATGTAAACAGGAGATCTCGAAATAACTTAGAATAATTAGCGAAATTTTGTGAATTTGAATTTTGCCTAATGATAAAGGAGAGATATTGCTTATTACTATTTGAAACTCCTGCCCTGTAACACCTAAGCTGCTCATTCCTATTTTACAGTTATCATTCATTATTGTCCATACTGTGGCCACAGCAAGGACCTGCATACAATTTTAGATTCCATTGATTCATTGTTTAAAACAAGCAAATAATACAAATTTGTATATGAAATACATACATTTTCCTTTACTATTTCTGCATAATATTTTTTCTTGATTGGTGAACTGAATCACTTCAAGAATTTCTCCTTTGCTAATTGGCAGATCTTTTCCTCCACCTCGTTTGTTTCCAGCACTCGGGACTACCATCATAGACGTCAAAACTCTTATCTCTCCGTCAAGCTAATAGAGGAAGTACAAAAAAATAATAACAATAATTAGGCTAATTTATTATTAGTACACAAGTTGAGAATCTTTCTAATTTTGTGGGATATTTACTACAATTATCCAAATCACATGAAAAGCTGATTTTTGCTTACTATTTTCCACCATAGAAGAAAGTCTACACAACAACATTTTATATTATTATTTATTTTAAAATAATGTATTAACTTTTGGCATATAATTTACATTTGTTTTTGTTTAGACTGCCTATTTCAAAGAGTGCACAATCTAGATGAAGAGGATTTTCTGGGTTTTTTTAGGATGGTGATGATGAAGAGGTCCTCCGATGTACACTTGAACATCTGGAAGATTAGCTTGTCTTATAAATGCTCCCATTTTAACCCTATGGGGCAAGCAACCAAAAACCTATTTGGGCTTTTAATGTGTGCTTAACAACAGATTTCTGTACCAAAAGTGCCCCATAGACTTCAATGGTAAATTTTGCTTTATGTTGTAGGCATGTAACTTCCCAAAATCTGTCCGTACAAGGGTCTAATAGAAATCCTGAATATAATAATGATTGAAAACAAACAATTATGTAAAATAAAAATGTATTTGATAACAAAATTAATGAGAAAACACACAAATCAGGGCACAAAGCTATGCTGCTATGTACTAAATCTCACCAAAATAAAGTCTCTGGTGCCCCAGATGTGCACATTTGCAGTTAACCCTCTCTAACCTGGTGTGATGGATGTGGTAAAGGGTTACTGCAAATTAGGACATCTGGGGCACCAGAGACTTTATTTTGGTGATATTTCTTACATAGAAGCACATTGACAGCAGTTTTCTAAAACTGATTTCATGCCATTCACTTTAAAATTTCTCGCCGCCTCCCCGATGGGATGTCACTTGAAGGGGGGGGGGGGGATGACCTGGAGGATCCAGCATGTCACATCGGGGGCACCGGGACAGTGCAAAACAGTAAGTATGCGCTAGGGCAGTTAAAATAATAATCAACAAATTTGAAATGAAAAATGGGGATGAACAAGGGGGACACCCAAGTGCATTTGCATAGTACAGCATACTACATAAACAATCCTTCTAGTTATGCCAGAACCTCTGGAAACTGGCTATCTTTAGTAATAGTGGTCAAATAGTCAATCCAGGAATCCTTTTACGTGAATTAAATCATTGACATTTGGAACAACAAGCTCAAAAGAAGAGGGCCCGACCCTCCCCACAACAACTGTCAGTGCAGAAAACAGATTTTTAAGGACAACAGAGCCTATAGTTAATTTACAGCACACCAGTACTGAACCTGGGTATTATCCATATTGTATATATATTACTTGACAGTGATTGGTTACCTTGACGCATTTCACCGTAGTGTAGGCTGTCCACAGGAGCAGTTCTAATACATGAAATTATATATAAATCAATCTGTAGACATGAGAGTCCCAACCCCCGGTAAAATACACACTAGGTTTAGGGGCATGAGCATCAGCCTGTCCACAATGGGGGAGAGGCCAGTGTTTGGATTGAGAGGGAATATATCTTTGAAAATTAATACTTGTCCAAAGTTCCCTAACAGCATGTAGATGTTACTTTTCATACAGATAAAACTTCTCCAAATATCTGATAGAGAGAAATACATTCTCTAGAACAGTGGTGGGCAACTGTGTTGATATGGAGGGCCACAAGTGCGACCGCACATAACATTTTCAATGTACAGGGAGTGCAGAATTATTAGGCAAATGAGTATTTTGACCACATCATCCTC
>CM070032.1:133050869-133063727 GCA_036250615.1 Ptychadena robeensis | reverse complement strand
TAATGAGTTTTTTGGGTTCATTGAGAACATGGATGTTGTTCAATAATAAAATTATTCCTCTTGCCTAATAATTCTGCACTCCCTGTATACTGACTTGTATACCGTATTTTTCAGACTATAAGACGCACCGGACCATAAGGCGCACACAGTTTTTAGGGCAGGAAATCCCCAAAAAAAAGATTTATTAAGTTTTCACATCAATTGGGTTAATGCAATGAATTCTATTAAGGCAATATTCAATTCAGCCAGCAGGGGTCACTAGCAGCAGTACACTCTCAGCACGTCATTACACTGATCACACTGAACACTCGGGAGGAGGAGGAGAGGGGGGGCAGAAATCTGCAACCGTCTCTCTCTCCTCTAAACAGCTGCTCTGATCAGCTGTGATTGTGTCCGTGGGAACTGCCGAGTTCCCACTGACACTGAGAGAGGGAAAGATGGCAGTCTATCTCTCCCTCTCTCTGCATTGCCTAGCAAAGCTTTGCTGACAGGCAATTTTACAGTACAGCTGAGAGAGCCGACACCAGCCGGCATCTCTCAACTGACAGTTCCCTCCAGCTCCCCCGGCTAATCTCCGTGGGGGGGGGGGGGGGTGTTGGCGGGCAGCCAAGATGCGACCACCAGCGGCTGAGTGGCTGCGGGGGTCGCACATTCGGACCATAAGACGCAGGCACTTTTTGCCCCCAATTTTGGGGGTGAAAAAGTGCGTCTTATGGTCCGAAAAATACGGTAAGTATTTTTTAATGAAAAAACTTACAGCAGGCATGGCTAGAAGACATTATTTTTCATTTTTTAAATAACATTTGTTTTAAATGATACTTTGAGCATTAGGGAACTATGTAGTATGGTAATGCATGTTTTGTGCCATATATATCATCAAAGGTTATGTGCCTTATAGATATCATCAAAGCCATTAAGTATATGGATGGGGTACACAACCTTTAATTCTGCAGACAGGTGAGTTGCTATGCCCTATGCATTTACAGTTTTTGGGGGCTGCAACTAAAGGACTGAGGGGGGCCGCCAAAAATTGTCCAAAGGGCCGCAGGTTGGGCACCTGGGCTTTAGAACATTCTATTGAATCCAATACTGGAAAGGAGCCGCCAGCCAGGGTGGGAGCTGCATTGCCGCATCACATGACATAATTCCTACACACTTTATTCTATATCTGTGCAAGTTCCTTAATATGTGCCCTAAAAGTCCCTGCACCTTTAGAGTTCATGATAAGAGCATTTTGACCCAATGCCATATCACTTTTTTATCTGTCATATACCGAGGTATGGCGCTACTATTTAGGCATTGACGCTATTTTTGCCTCTTAGGAGGTTTATGTTATTTCTGAATTATTTTTCCCCAATAATTAGGCAGTTCTTTCAACTGGCTTTGCTACTTTATTGTTCATGTCAGTGGGGCTCCAATGTCACATTCCATCTGACAGCCTCTATGCCGCCCTGCTTTTTAGTGGAGGAGAGTGGCAGAGACCATAGACACCACCGTCTGTAAAAGAGTGGTCACACCTTTGCACGATTATAGGTAGTAATGTGCCCCCCCATGTGGCTTTGGGGGAAAAGTGCATCTTATGGTGTGAAAAATATGGTACGTATAGCGTTTGGTACAGAAATCTGGATCAGGGTGGTTAAAGCAGAGTTAAAGATTAGGGAGCAAAGAACCATAACTAAACATTACAATTTAAAATATGTACATTATAAAAACTACACCGTAATATAATGCTATATGGCTAGTGTTTTTTGTTTAGTTTTTTTGTTACTAGTTTTGTTATTTTATTACCTTAAACTTTTTCCTCATTTCCTTCAGTTCTTTATCTTCTGTCTTAATATTTTTTACATTGTCCCTTTTCGGCAATTCAGCTTTACTGTGTAAAGGTATCAAAAGAGCAAAGAATGTTAACAAATACAGCCCAAAAATATAAAAAAATTTGAAAAAGTAAAAATTTCTGTCAAATATCTTGTTACCTCCTTAATCTAGCGCCTGCTCTGATCTCAGTTTTGGTGCTCCCTGCACATTGGGATTCCACCAGGAGTATGGAAGCTGCAGCAAATCAAGAAATGTGACCCTCAAACTCTTAGGGTATGTTTCCACGTCCGTCAGGCCCCCCTACTCTAAGCGTATTGCTTGGTGGGAGGTCCCGACGGATCACATACACTTTACCTGCTCGGCGGATGCTGTGTTCTCACGGCACTGAGCCGGCCAGCTAAAGTGTATGTGATCCATCGGAACCCCCGCCAAGCACTGTGCTGAACGCAGGGGTCCCAACAGATCACAAAATGATGTGGCAAACCCCCCTTAGATGCCTGTTGCTCACCACTCAAGCTACAGTGGGGGAAAAAAAGTATTTAGTCAGCCACCAATTGTGCAAGATCAGCGCTTAAAAAGATGAGAGAGGCCTGTCATTTTCATCATAGATACACCTTAACTATGAGAGGTAGAATGAGGAAAAAATTCCTGTAAAATCACATCGTCTGATTTTAAAGAATTTGTTGGAAATGGTACGGTGGAAAATAAGTATTTGGTCAATATCAAAAGTTTATCTCAATATTTTGTTAGATACCCTTTGTTGAACATGACATAGGTCAAACGTTTTCTCAAACTTGTCTTCACAAGGTTTTCACACACTGTTGCTGGTGGTTTGGCCCATTCCTCAATGCAGATCTCCTTTAGAGTGGCTGTTGCAGGGCAACACAGACTTTAACTACCTCCATGGGTTTTCTATAGGGTTAAGATCTGGAGACTCCAGGACCTTGAAAAGGTCCACCATGATGCTTCACAGTTGGTACTGTGTTCTTTAAATTCAACTCCACATTCTTACTCCTATAAATACGACAAGTTGAGTTTTCTACTTTGGTTTCATCTGACCATATGCCATTCTGCCAATCCTCTTCTGAGTTATCCAAATGCTCTCTAGCAAACTTCAGACAGGCCTGGACATGTACTGGCAGGGGGGACATGTCTGGCATGAGTGTAGTGTGTTACTGATGGTAGCCTTTGGTCCCAGCTCTCTGCAGGTCATTCAGTAGGTCCCATGTGTGGTTCTGGGATGTTTGCTCTTGCGTGGAGCCCCAGATCAAGAGTTTGATTATCAGTGGTCTTGTATGTCTTCCATTTTCTAATTATTGCTTCCACAGTTGCCTTCTTTATAGTAACAGTGTGTGACAACCTTGTGAAGACTAAAGCTAGCCACACACGGTTCAATTTTGGTTCAATCGATGCTCGATCAGATGAATTTTTTCATTGATTGAATGAAAATCGAGAAATGCCCACATGGGAGGATCGACGATAATTGTTCGATAACGGCAGAAAAATGTATCGAATTTTGAACGGACATGTTGGAAAATCATCGTCGATTGTACCAAAATCGTTTTATAATCGTCGATTTTTGTGGTGTTTCTCCTGGATCGATTAGATTCGATATAATAACATAGACCACTTCAATCTGAACTTCAATCGTTTCCATACCAAAATCGAAGATTTTAGTAATATTTTGGCATCGAAATCTCACCACAAACTCAATGTGGGGTGTATGTTGATGCGATTAAGATCGATTTTCGATTAGACGATTGAATTCCTCAATCTAATCGAGCATCGATTGAACCAAAATTGAACCGTGTGTGGCTAGCTTTACAGAAAATGTCTGACATCTGTCATTGCCAACAAAGGGGATGTAACAAAGTATTGAGATGAACTTTTGATATTGACCAAATACTCATTTTCCACCATAATTTGCAAAAAAATTCTTTAAAAATCAGACAATGTGATTTTCTGTATTCTTTCCCCCCATTCTGTCTGTTAAAGTGTATTTATGAAATACTTTTTTACCCCACTGTATGTTCTCTTGTTATTGTGTTTCTGTTGCCTCCCATCAGAGATCTGTGCCTCCAATGTCTCCATGAAAATTGTATCTTCTGTGCTCTGGTGACCCTGCTGTCTTTCTTAAGAACATGATGTCCATTGTCGCCTCGGACACTATATCTCCAGTCCCTTTCATACACCTGTGATCTTTTGATGACCCTTGCCACCAGTTACTCTATTTTATCTCTTCTCTGATTAGGTGCGGCCTGCCTACCTTGGTGCATGCTACACTCAGAAAACACTAAGGGGGTTCCCAGGCAGCATTAAATGCCATGCAAACCCAGCCTCTATCAACATATACAACCTTCAATTTTGGAATTAATTTATTCAAAGAAGGTTTGTTATGCATTACATGGACCTTTTAGTAATACATTTGTGGCTTGTTGTCATATTAATTTTTGTTTGCATACATTTTTATGTCTCATTCAATATTGTAACACTGCATGTTCCCATTGTATTTCATGATCTATCACATTTATGTGGTGCATCTCAAAAGGCAAGGCTGTATTGTAACCAGAAACCTTTCAATCAAATATTTAGCAATTTAAGCAATAAATAGGAAAAAGTGATTTATACCTTATTTGTTTGGAATTTCTTTGGAATAGTCTTGTAGTATAACCACTTTGAAATCTTCAGTTCATGAAAAGAAAAAAATAGATTAAAAGGTAGAACTACAGAGTCAATTAATATATATATATTATGGAAATTGCTAAAATGGAACAAATTTTAGATAAATCCTGCCACTATAATTTCATATATGCTTAAAAAGATGTAATTTCAACAGACCACAGAAATGCTTCAGTTCTCTACTGGAGGATAGAGAAAGTTAAATAAGGATCATAGAGATGAGGGTTTGTGTGACAACTGTAGGTTGTTTAACAATTTTGTAAATTTTTGTGTTTAAATGTTAAAAAGATAGATATTGTATCCATCATATGTGTAGCTGTTGTAGTACAAGTGCACTATGTGTGCCACATATTGCACCAAAAACATTAGGCACATTTTTTGCAAAACAGAACACCACTAATTCTTGCCCTTCAGCACAAGGTACATTGTAGTGGCATTCAGACTGGAAAGCTTCTACATCTCAAAAGCATATGGGTAAGTAAATTGCCTTCCACATAATTAAATTGGTTTTACAATATATTAGTGACATAAGACTGTGACTAAAGAAGGGATTGCTGTTTTTTTTATTGTAAACTTGCAATTAATAAAATCATATATACATATATACAGGATATACAGTAGATATATTAATATAAAAGTACACATACAAAGTTTCACACTGAGAATATCTTCTTCCTCTGTTGGCAATATCCATAAATATCCATTTTCACAGTCACATCAGACCTGCTGCTTCCTGACCTTCACCTTGTCAAATCTCCCAGAGGAGCCGGATCTCTTCAGAGAAGTACTCTCTGACTTCTGCATGGACTCGTCCCCAGTAGTGTTGCGCAGCATACTCTCCTTTCCATTCTGTTATCTTAGCCAGGTGACCTTTGTAGCCCCTCCTGTGGCTGCCTGAATGCTTACACTCCCCCTGGTCATTTTCCAGGCTTTAAATCTCTAGTACATTTTGTAGAAAGGTCTTTGCTTTAAAGTGCTATTAACCCTCTGAGCGTTTGCCACGTGGCACGGTTTTTTTAAAACCGTGCCACGGGCAATCGCGGCGGAGCACAATGTGCTCCGCCGTGATTGCCAGCTCAGCTCAGGGTTCTAAACATAAGCCCGGCGTCACTGGAGACGCCGGACTTATGCTGAAGAAAGGCGACGCCCCTCCAGTTTGACGGAGGTCTATGGCGCCGCCTACCCCCGCCCCCTTCGCGTCACCGGTGCCCGACCGCCGTCAGAAGACGGCGAGACCTCGGGCGTTCCTCCGGCTAACTGGGGCTGAGTTTCATGATGCATGAAACTCAGCCCGAGTTAATTCGGGGAGAACGCTCAGAAGGTTAACGCTTTCCGTCACCAGAGAGCTATAAACGACATGTTCAAATAATGACAGTGTAAATTTAGCCTTAGATAGTGTGTCCACTAGAGTGTAGTTAATGATCAACCAGAAGTGATGGCCGAACATCAGCTTTGGCTGTTCGCGAACAGGCGCATCGAACTTCTGCAAATACCCGCCATTTGCATGTTTACAGCAAACCTCTATTGACTTTAATGGAGGGTGAACTTCTCAAACCTTCAGGTCATGTTTGTAGCCACAAAACCAATAAAAGGGTGCAACCACCTGGACAATGTCATACCAGAGGAGGATCAATGACTAAACTTCAATAAAATCTGTATCTGTAATCTGTAAAAATACAGATTTTTTAAAATGCTTTTTTTTTTCTTGTCTAATGGCAGGAAATCACATCTTGATTACAGATTTTCCCAAAACCTAGCTGGAGTGGGCTGCTAGCTTGACAGCACCTTCTGCAGCGCATCACATTTAGTCAGATCTCTCTGCAATGTCCTGCTTTAGTTTGTGATAGTGAACTACAACTACCAGCACACCTCAGCTCAGGATTATAACACAGTGCATAGGCCCCATACAGCATACCCATACCCCTTAGTTATAATGAACTGCTTGTTGCAGAAAACCTAAGCTATACCTGCAGAACACTGGATGGAGTATAATAACAAAATAGCTAGGCTTTCCCTCAATCAGCAGCAGCTCTCCCTATCTATCTAGTACTGGAGACACAGGATAAATGTAAAATGGCTGCCGGGCTGCTTTTCTTTTATAGGGGGGGGGGGTGTCCTCCTTGAGGGAAAAATTTATTATTGGCTGTACTATCCCATCTAAATGTGGGGTGAGGGGTCAAACTCGTTTCCATGTTAAGGTAAAGGGGGGGGGGGGGTAGAACACCCATAATGTTCACTGGCCTTGCGAACTGCGAACATGCTATGTTCACCACGAACTGTCCGCTGGGCGAAGTTTTCGGCCATCACTATCAACAAGTCTAGGATATAGGTAAAAAATCCCCAAAAAATCCCTAAATCACTAAAAAATCCCCATACTTATTCAATGAGCACACTTGCAGAATTGTGTTATTTTTGTACATGTCTTTTTAAAGAATACAGATCATGCCCTAAGTGTAACACCTCATTAATTGGAAGTGAGTAAGCAGGCTCATAATATTAAATGTAGACAAATTCCAGAAAAATCTGCATACACAAAATATGGTAAGACTTGTTTATCTCCAAAATGGCTTGAGTGTTTATCACAACTGAGTATTAGCAGATCGTTTAATAAATAGGAAGAAGCTCTGTCAGATATCAGAGGCTACATTGATAGTACTTTAGCTGGTAGATAGATTTACAGGTTTTGACTTGTTGCATTGTTGGACTTGTCATTTGAAAGTCCTAAACCCATTTTTGCCAGAAGTATCTCATAGTTTGGAACTTGAGTCAATGGAGAAAATACTTTAGTTTTTAGATGATAGGAGGATGGTGATATCAGAAGGCAGACCAACAATGGGATATGGAATGGGACAACAATGGGATATAAACATTTGACTATTCCGCAGTCAGCCAATCCATATGACATAGGATTTTATCCATGAACTCCTCAAAAAGCACACCAAATTTTATATACAATATAAAATAAATATTCCAGAGAAAGAAAACACATGGAACATACAGGTTCATACAGGACTTAAGGCATATTACGGTACATTTTTTCATTATCCCTTTATCACCTATCAGGGTAGTTTCTTGCACTGTGCAGACTATGCATATGCATAGGGCCCCTTCGACCCCGAGGAGGCCTCAAGCTCCGTCCAGATGTGGTTCCCACAGATGACCACAGATTTTGAGCATTATCGTTAACAAACTCATGTCTAATTTTTAGGACCCCCCCCCCCCTTCAGTATTTTAATAATCCAAGAAATCTCCGGTAAACAATAGATCCTACTCAGTTCAGGGAAGATTGTGCGCAGATGCTGGGCTGCAGTCAGACTGTCAGAAGAGCCAGAGAGGGGGCAGAAAAGAACTGTAGCCAATAGGCTCTGTGAGTGAGTTCTCTTTCTACTTCTATGGAATGTACACAAGGCCCATACCCTCCGCTAACACTGCCAGCCAATCAGAAGGCTGATAGAGGGACAAGCAGGACTAAGAGCAACATGGAAGAAGCTTCAGATAGTCAGTAGACTGTATTGAATTATTGTGTGTGTAAAAGTCAGAATGTGTGTATGTAATGTGTGTGCATGTAAGGCAGAATGTGTATGTCTGTGTAAGGCACAAAAATCAGGGGGGCATGCTGGGCAGTGTAGTTCCTCAGCAACTAGCAGAAGGGAATGCTTGCAGTTGCAGCTTCTCAGCACAGGAAGTTGAGACTTTGCCTTTTATGTCAGCAGAATTCCATGTGACAAGAGCAGAAGATTAAATGCATACTTTAATCTGTAGTCCATCAGCAGCCAAGGAGTTATAACTACATGTAAATACAAGCTATCCTAGATGGAGGACAGTCTGTACGATATTTGTGTTGCTATAGTCACGAAGAAACAATGGAATAACATGGTTCATAGGGTGACAACACTCTGTCTCTGTTTCCCCCTTTATCACCGGTGGTGTTGAGCTGCATATGGTATATTCGAATTCGCATAATTTCGCGAATATACAAAGAAACATTCTAAATCCATAAAATTTTTCTGTATTCTATTGCCTTCCATTGCGCGCGCCCCCTGCACAAAGATTCGCAGTGCAGCTTTACAGCTTCTCTTGTTCATTCTGTGATCTCAGTCAGTACGAGCACTGGGTGTATTGCACATATCCATTCGCAATGCGCACACATATGCCTGATGTATGTCAGTAAACAATGTTAAAGCATAATATGATGAATATCCGCCATTGAAAATATCTGCGTGCACATTCGCGAAATTCGCGAATTCTCGAATGACGGATATTCGTAGAAAATATTTGCATTTTGAATATTCTCGCTCAACACTTATCACCTGCCACAAATGATTCTGATAAAGACTTCAAATGGTTATTTCTATACATTGTACACAGCCATGGGTCATTGTTTACACCTTGAGATGGGTGGAATCTGGACAACGGAAGAACAGAGGGAAAAGCAAGACCCAGAGGAACATCTGTCTCACCAAGTGTAACCATGCAACAATGACATATAAGATCATAGAACATGTGAAATTAGTAAAACTCTGTTAGAACTGTAACTATATATTATAATAAGTAGTTACACCTGAGCAATCTGTGATGTAATGGAATGGAATACACAGCTAGATTCTAACATGTACATGATTTCTATTTTAGAAACTCCCTCCCTGAGGAAGCCCAAGGGGCGAAACATGTAGGAGGATGTAAAGAATATTTGGTCATACTAATGTACCTATGGATTGTGTGCTATCTACAGAAATTAACAACCACGTGTGCATCCAAGAAAAGCATTTTATTTGTATTGTATCAAATTCTGGTCTCTGTATGTTTTTTATACAAATTGGTCCTGGATTGTTATTTATAAATAATAAATAAAGACCATTTAACTTAGAATTTAATGGTATTTAAAGGTGCCTGAAAATCCTGTTAGGGCAGTATATCAAAGGTTATCCTTTGATTAGTATTATTATGTGTTATTGAGAAAAGGGATGGCACCATGACCCATATATTCAGCACCCTTAGAACTAATATAAAAATACCCTAGATGGAGGACAGTCTGTATCAATATTTGTGTTGCTATATTCACGAAGAAGCAATGAAATAACATGGTTCATAGGGGGACAACACTCTGTGCCCATTTCCCCAGTGGTTACTCTCCCCCTTTATCACCGGCCACAAATGATTCTGATAAAGACTTCAAATGGTCATTTCTGTACAATGTACACAGCCATGGGTCATTGTTTACACCTTGAGATTAGTGGTGGCCAAAAAGTTTGTCTGGCAGACAGTTTGCCGTGAACATAGCATGTTCGCAGTTCGCAAGGCCAGAGAACATTATGGGTATTCTACCCGCCCCCTCTACATTAACATGGAGACAAAGATTGACCCCTCCCCCCACAGTCAGGTGGGACAGTACAGACAATAACACATTTTCCCTCCTGGAGGACCCCCACCCTTTTAAAATAGAATAGATATATAGAAGTTCGCCCTCCATTAAAATGTGAACATGCGAATGGCGGGTATTTGCAGAAGTTCGGTTCGCGAACAGCCACAGCTGATGTTTAGCCATCACTACTTGAGATATGTGGAATCTGGACAATGGAAGAACTGAGGGAAAAGCAAGACCCAGAGGAACATCTGTCTCACCAGGTGTATTCCTATCACAGTACAATTGTTGTATTTTAGTGCTTACAGAGGGAAGAGTCTAGTCTACCTGTGTCTTATCGCAGAGGACCCTATACTACATAGTGGTTGGTAGATCTAAAGGATTTCTGACAGAGAGTAGTAGGTAGTACATCAAATCAAGGTCCCCGAGAAGGGGCAACAGACTTAAATCAGCACTCTACTCTCACTATTATTTTAAAGAATATTTATTTATTTTAAAATACTATAAGAACTTGTACAAATATTAGATTGGCTCTTGAAAAGCCATATAAATGGATGAAACATTTGAAGTGCCTTAAGTACTGACCAGCTGTCGTGTTTAGCATATCCTGTGGAATGTATTTAGCATATACCTGAGAAAAGCTGGGTGGAGGAGCCTTATCTAGTAGCTGCCTGTAAAACAAAAGAAGGTCCCCTCTTAGTATGCATGGATATTTACAACACATTGTAAAAGGCCCAGAAAGACAGGAAACCTCTTTGAAGTTTTGGATCAGATCTTGGGAAAATCCAGTATTTATGATTTCACATATTTATGTAAATAAAATCTTTAGATGAGAGATATAGGAACTTCAAAGGGATTTTATTTTCGTGTACTATTTTATGTATACATTGTTGCAGCATTCTGTAATATTGTACAAAATATATGTTTTTTTTTTACTTTTTTTATTGTTCTGTGCAACTTTTTCTGGCGGCTGCCTTCCGAAGCTACATAAGGAATTTTATTATTGAATTAATATTCATATCCTAATTAGGCGTGACTATTATTTTCCATAATATTCATTTTCTTACATAATTGGCGAGTTTCCAGGTAGGAGGTGTGCTTGGTTCAGTGGAGGAGCATATGAATAATTGTGCAATATTGTGTGGGATATTATTAAGTGTTGTAAAGTGTTAATAAGTTGTTGGTGCCATAGTGTAAAGTGCTATCTATTGTGCTGGTGGTTAATGTGTATTTTTGTTGAAAGGCTGTTGTGGTAGATGTGTATGGGATTTCACTGTGTTAACTTTGTCAAGATCAAGAGAATATTTTTGGCCCAATCCCTTTGATAGTTAAATCATTTTATAAATCCAAGGGCTAGGTATGAGCTTGGATTAGATATCATAGTTTTCCCAACTAAGATAGTTAAATGCACATAAGTTCAGGACCTTAGGACATGAGCCTGAAATTAGTAAATTAGGGTATAGCAAAAGTTAACACATAAACTATCAGACGATAGGTCTGGTGGATGAGTATAACACCAACAGAACACTGAGAGCTGTAGAATATCTTCATCTTGGCTGAGTCTCACTTGTGAAATTCTGAAGTCTGCAGTCTGAGTCAATAGGCATTGAGTGCTGAGCTATTGTGGTGCAAGGTGGTTGAAATTGTTGTCGTGTGTGCCTGTGTGTGATTTGTTTTTGAATAGCAGAATGGAATGTCTCCTAATTAAGTTTGAGAAACTTAAGGAGAAAAATGCTATTGAGAAACTAATACAGGACTCGTGTGGCCCATGGACACAAGCACAGAATTTAGCAAAGCAAAAATTTAGTGGAAAATAGTTCAGTAAAAAGGAAGCTGCAAATGCTTTAATTTTTGCTGCATTTTTGATGGCCGAACGGTATGAAGAATTGCTACAAGAGCGAAACTCGCTAAAAGATAGAGTTAGAAAGGCAGAGGCAGAGACAATAATGGCAGAAGATGGCGTCATGAAGACCTATCTTAGGTATCTTCAGATAGAGGCTGAAAATGTGCAATTACGTACAGATAAATAAAAATGCTGGTTGGGGGGAAAAAAGTATGCAGAGTCAGTCTTAGTCATATGTACCCTAGCCAAGAAATTACAGATTGCAAATAGAAGGCCCTAGGGTGAAGAAAACCCCACCCTTGTCCCTGACAAGGGGACTACTAATTTGGAATTGCGAGTACCGAAAAGCAGTAAAGGATCTTAGTGTTGCAGTAAAATGGTCTTTATTAGTTGCCTATCAAGGACCAGAATATAACAGCATATAATAGTAAAATACTATGTTTAGGCCCAAAAATTGCCCTTGTGATATTTAAAACTTTTTCCACAAAGTGGACAAAATTATACAGAGACAGCAGTGAAACAGGCAAACAAAAAACAGTTAAAAAGGACTTTGTAATCGATGGAAATCTTGTTTCTCCACTGACGCGTTTTGCCCAAAGGAGCTTCCTCAGGGAGGTGGTCAGAACAAGAATCTAGATTACAAATGTACATAATGTTATTGTAAGTGTCATTCTTGGTTAAATGCATTATCATAGTAGTTTTAACTTAGGCATGTATCATTTATATATAGGAGCAATATATTTCATTCAATGTGTTGTATATCATACCTGGTTGGATACACAGTAACAGTGTTTATACATTATGTATCATGCCTGGTTGGGTACCCAGTAACAGTGTTAATGTGTATACTTATGAAAATCTTGTATTATTGTATTTAATGGGTAACATAAACCACTCAGTACCTTATTTCAATCCAGAGAAGTGATCATTTGATTATAGTAAAAAAGCTATGCTACTTACAATTATAAAGACTCGGATGCTTGGAAGGACCAATACCGCATATATAGATGTATCCAAAATCAACAGGGAAAATTGTAGCAACCAGAGGTCTCACCGTCAGATCTATGTGGAACAATCTCCTCTTGGAAACCGTGATCCTCGAAAAAATTCGGGGGGTCGGTTTATGTAGGTCCCATCTGTTTGAGCACAGAGAGAGTCT
>CM070032.1:133037820-133050769 GCA_036250615.1 Ptychadena robeensis | reverse complement strand
GGCTGTATGTCAGTGGGGAGCCTTGAATCTCAAAAATTCTCTAAAGTGGAAAACGATAACGGTACTCACCCTTTCTGTGAGAGACCCCCCCAAGTTGATCGGTCTCCCGGCAGTGCATCCGAGTTCCTGCGAGTCCTGGGCAGTGCATTAAAGGTTGGCAAACGTGGGAGTGGAACAGAAAGATAGTCATGAGTACCCTTATCTGGTATCTGGGTGTCAGTTACAGAAATTATATGTTTCGGTGGTGTTCGGTCAGGTGCTTTACTTTTTGATCTGGAAACTGATGTATCTCCACACACCCCAGGGTGGAGAGGTAAATCAAGTAAACTCACAGATTCTAGTTGGGGAAACAATGCATTGTTGGTCTGAAAAGAACCAGCCAATTGTACGGGTCTTGTATCCTGTTTAGTTGATATTGTGGGATTTATTGGAACTATTACACCTATTTTATTGCTTGTGTTAGTTTCTGATGTGGATATCATAGTCTTTGAGTCTCTTTTAGGTTTGATATTCTTACGCTTGGGATCTTGTTCATCTCTGTTAGTTAATATCGACCTTTTGGTACCTAGGCCCTTATTCGGGGTCATCACACTGTCAGATGTTTGGACAGTCATCTGCGTCCGATTGTCCCCTTGCCCCTGTCTCCAGGCATCTTCCGCAGCAACCTGCCCAACAACAGGCGGGGGGGCGGTGCCGAAAAGCCCGGAGTAGGGGACGTGGGAACTGAGGGCACCGGTGAGTCTGATCTAGGTTTGTTACTCGTATTTTTTTAGGGAGGTTTTCCCGTTTGTTTCCTTTGTGTGTTGTTTTTTTCGTGGATCACGGTTTCCAAGAGGAGATTGTTCCACATAGATCTGACTGTGAGACCTCTGGTTGCTACAATTTTCCCTGTTTTTTTTTTTTTTTTTAATCATTAAAGTTTTATTGGTATCATCAGTTACAGAGTGATACATACAAACATCAAGATTTAAGGCATCTTAGACCAATAAAAATACTGACAGTCACATATGAAAAACTTGTCATACTAGAGGGTAAGAAAGAAAAAAGGGAAGAACATAAATCAACAACCTCAAAGAACAACAAATTATAGGGGTATTCGGCAGAGCTGAGATACAATGTGTCTACGAATAAATATAACAGGTAGTGGAAGTGGATGTGGTATCAGACAGTAAACTGAGAGATCTACACTTCAACTAAATAATCAGCCTACATCGATATCTGTAAGCAGCCTGCTTACCCCAACTGAAGTCTTGCATCTTAAAGAGCCTGGAGTTTAGATCCAGTACAACTGGAGGGAGAGGGAAAGAGAGGGAGGAACCCAAAGTATGGGCAAGGAGCACAGGCGCCTAGAATAGAGAAGTGGATAAGACAGTGGGGAGCTGACAGGGAATGTGTCTGGAGGGGAGAAGCAGGGAGGGAGGAAGGAGGCTGGAGGGTGCCCAAAAGTATGGGGGACAGGTTTTATGGCGAGGGGAGGAGGCATATGCGTCCGAGGAGGCAAAGTCTACCCACTCGGCCCAGGTGTCTCTAAATTTGTCCTCAGAGTTGTGTATAGAAGACGTCAGGTCTTCCATCATGTATAAGTCGTTCAGTTTAGCTAGCCACAGAGAAATAGTCGGCGGTGTGATTGGGGAACGCATGACCTAGCAGCATTCACCATGTGTTTAATGAGAGACCTCTTGTAAATTGAAAGTGGGAGGAAGTTCAAGTGCAATAAATACGGGGCTGGAGAGGATCCAAGGTCGTGTCCAGTAATTGATCTAATATGATGGCGGACTGCCCTCCAGAAGGGCACTATCTTGGGGCAATCCCAGAACAGGTGCAGCAACGTACCCCTCGACACCTCGCATCTCCAACAACTATCTGATATATCCTCATTGTATCGAGAAAGTGCCGCCGGGGTTCTGTACCATCTGGTTGTAATTTTATAGCCTTGTTCTTGGAGTTTAGATGCTAATGAGGACTGGTGAGTCATCCTGAGAATCGTATCGATTTCAGAAGAGGTAAAGGTCATGGATAAGTCTTTTTCCCAAGCTTTGATGAAATTAGGTGTCTGGCCGTCTGCGGGTGAAGTTAGGGCAGTATAGATGAGTGATATAGAGTGACGCACGGGGGATGCGGCTCTACAAGACATCTCAAAAGTGGTAAGTGGGCGGACAATATCTTTAGGGAAAGGGGTACCATGGAGGAAATGTCTCAGCTGCATGGCACTCCAGAAATTGTAGTATTCCCCCATGGTGGATTTGATCTCTTCCAAAGACATCCATCCGGTGGATGTGCTGAAGTTGATCATTCTAAAGGTTCCCACGTCTGTCAGATGGGAGAATGGTTTTGAGCGGACACCAGGGGGGAATGCCGGGTTCTCTAAGATGGGGCACAACGGAGAAGGTGAGGGGGAGAGCTTGAATTTCGCTAAAGTTTTACGTGAGATCGAGATCGTAGTGCCGATTGTGGGGTGACTGTGAATTGATGTCGGAAGATGGCAACATAACCATGGGAGGCCACGAAGGTCCCAGGGGGAGTCTTCTTGTTCCATATTCACCCACTGCTTATGCGACGCGTGGCAGCACCAATCTACCACCCTGGTCAGGTGGATTGATTTATAATACTTATAAATATCAGGGAGTCCAATTCCCCCCTCATTCTTAGGTAAAGTCAGGGTAGAGTAACTAATCCTAGGTGACTTATCCCCCCAGACAAACCTGGAGATGATGGAGCGGATCTTAGTAAAGAACGCCAGTGGGATTCTGATGGGAAGGGCTTGTAGGACATAAAGGAGTTGTGGTAAAACTGTCATTTTAATAGCCGCGCACCGGCCAAACCAAGACAATGTGATGTCATTCCATCTAACTAGGTTCGTTTTGATCTTAGCTAGGAGGGGGCTGAAATTTAGTGAGAACAGAGATGGAAATTTCGGGCTGATGTAAATACCTAGGTATTTAATCCTGTCCTGAGCCCACTTGAAGGGAAATGCAGGGGCTAGTTTTGCTACTTTTAGGTAAGGATATATCGAGAAGTATATAGTATTTGACCAAAGTCCAAAAAATCAAAATTGCAAAGTACGAGGTTTAATCCAATTAAGTTTCAACCCCCTGTGGTGGCACCGATTGGACAGATCGGTGCCACCACAGGGGGTTGAAACTTAATTGGATTAAACCTCGTACTTTGCAATTTTTAGTTTTGCTACTTGTAGCGGCGAAAGGTTGACCGATAACGATTCCGATTTGGAAATGTTGATTTTAAAGTGAGATAGACGGCTGTAAGTATGGAGTGATGTCAGAAGGTTGGGGAAAGAGATATGCGGTTGAGTGTTAAATAGAAGGAGATTGTCTGCATAGGCGGCAACTTTGTGATGGCCAGATTTTTTAGATACCCCTTTAATGTTAATGTCATCTCTCACGTGACATAGGAAGGGTTCTATTGATAGGATAAAAATCAGCGGAGAGAGAGGGCAACCCTGACGTGTGCCATTAGAGATGTCAAAAAACTCAGATCTGGTCTCATTGACCCTCACGGACGCTGAAGGGTTACTGTAGAGAGCCAGAATCCAGGATAACATATTGGGGTCCAATCCAATGTGTCGAAGTGTGGCCTCCATGAACGTCCACGAGACCCGGTCAAATGCCTTTTCGGCATCTAGAGAGAGTAGGATCATAGGGGTGTTTGTGGAGGAGATGGACTGAATAATGTTCAGGACTCTGGTCGTATTGTCTCGGGCTTCTCGGTTAGGGACAAAGCCCACTTGGTCAGGATGTATCAGAGCTGGGATATGTTTAACCAGTCTGGTAGCGATAATTTTGGCAAAAAGTTTGAGATCTGTGTTGAGAAGGGCTATCGGACGATAGCTACCACAGTTGGAAGGGTCTTTGTCTTCCTTTGGCATTAGGTAAATGTGTGCTCTGAGCGTGTCCATAGGGAGTATTTGCCCGTTCAACAGGGAATTAAAGGCCAAAAGGAAGTGGGGGGATAATAAGTCCATGAAAGACTTTTAATATTGGACTGTGTACCCATCTGGACCCGGGGCCTTGCCACTTTTGGTAGATTTCAGAGCACCTTCAAGTTCAGAGATCGTAATTGGGGTTTCCATCTCTAGACTCGCTTCTTCCGTGAGAGAAGGCATACCCGACTGACGCAGGTAGCTCCTAATTTCCTCATGTAGATGTGAGGAAGATAATCTCGTCTCCGGGACTGTGAGGTTGTACAATTTTTTATAATACGTGCAAAACGCAGCGGCGATATCCGCAGATTTTTGTTGTTTACAACCTTTGTCATCCTTGATTTGGGAGATATAAGTAATCACCTTCTTTGCTTTCAGAGCTTTAGCTAACATACGGCCTGGTTTATTACTAAATTCGTATAGGGCCCTTCTGCCCCTAAGTAACCTAGCCTTAGATTTTGAGAATAGTATAGAGTTCAGGCGGGTGCGAAGAACCGCCAACTGGGAGCTCAAGGTAGCTGCTAACGACTGTTTGTGGGCAGATTCTATGGAGTGAATCTCAGCCGCAAGTGATGCAATCTGCGATTCACATTCCCTTTTCCTTCTGGCCCCATGTTTGATGAAAAGTCCCCTAATGGTGCATTTGTGGGCCTCCCAGTTTATTAGTGGGGAAGTGTCCGTCGGGAGGTTGGTCTGGAAAAAATGGGAAATTTCTGTCGAAATGTCCTGTGTCGTCTGTGGATCCTTAAGGAGGGCCTCATTGAGGCGCCAGGAGGGAAGATTGGTTTGCGGTTCTAACAGGTCAAGATAGAGGTGAATGGGTGCATGATCAGATAATACTATAGAATCAATTGAGGCCCCCTTTATTCTAGGTAAATCACGCTGTGTCACGAAAAAGTAGTCGATTCTAGAATAGGTCTGGTGTACTGACGAGAAATAGGTGTAGTCCCTGTCATTGGGATGTAAGCATCTCCAACTATCTACGAAGTGGTTAACATACAGATCCGACTTAAGACGCCCCTGGACACATCCTGAAGAGGGTTTAGTGCAAAACTAAAATCCCCACCAAACACAACAACGCCTTCCTGGAAGGCGGATAGTGCCGGGAGTATACCTTGAAGGAAAGAGACCTGGTGCACATTTGGAAAGTATACATTCGCCAATGTAACCACCTGGGTGCCAATCTTGCCCTTCACAAAGATGTAACGTCCATCAGCATCAGTCTTGGTATCAATTAAGGACCAGGGGACCTTTTTGTTTATTAGAATGCTAACCCCCTTAGCTTTTGATATTGGTGATGGCGCATGGAAAACTGTGGGGAACGTGGCATCGTACAGTTTCAGTGTTTTGGACACCTGAAAATGTGTCTCTTGTAAGAACACAATATGTGTTCTTAGAGATTTAAGATCGCGCAGGAGACGGGACCTCTTTTCTGGGGTAGCAAGACCTCTAACATTAAACGAGGTCAATTTGATCTCACTTGCGGTGTCTTGTGGCATAGTGCAGCTCTGCTGTGATTGGTGAAGGGAGGGGGGAGGCAGATAGGGTGGGAGAAAACCGGGGTAGGGAAAAAGATGAGAGCAGGAGAAAGGCGCAAAGAGGCTAGAAGGATGTAAACCTGGGACTACCAGGGGGGGAACTAAAGAGGCCAAAAGTTAGGCTCCTGAAACACTATCTGTGTTGGAGCGGCCTACGCGGGGACGGAGACGGACACACAGAACCAGGCACACGCGGCAAGAGCCCGGAACAGATATGCATAACAATAAGACAAACTTGTAATACTTTCTATCATGAACATTAGAGAGAAACAAAGTGAAACAATGTAAAACGAGGTCCCAAAGGGTTGATAAGAGAACACATTCTAAAACGATATCAACGTATACATATGGAATACCTTATCTATTGTCTGGTAAGCAATGGTCTAGGGATGTTTTTACGGTATGTTGACAACCTTATCAGTGTACGCGGGAGAGCCGCACCTTGTGGCGACCCTGGGAGTAAATGAATTTAATCATAGTGGGAATAAGGATCAAAAAAAAAGCGTGAAGCTTATTTTGTGACTGTCAATAAAAAACATGGTAGTGCAGGGAAGACGATGGCCACCCATGCAGGGTATTTTGGGCGTATGAGGTATATCTGATCAGGGTAACCACCGGGAGAGTATCTTGTAAAGATAACTTAACGGTGTGAGACACGACAGTGAGGCACTTCCTGGGAGAGATAATAGGGAAATAGGAGGATCCCAATGTGATCTATCAGGATTCTTAAGGAGACAAGTGCTAGAACTGCCCTGTGCATATAGTCCAGGGACAGTGTGGTGGAAGGCCTCTGGGTCTACAGGGTGTGATATAACTTGTCTACATAAACAGAGCATACATCTAAACAGATCTTAGAGAA
This sequence comes from Ptychadena robeensis, assembly GCA_036250615.1. Taxonomy (NCBI): domain Eukaryota; kingdom Metazoa; phylum Chordata; class Amphibia; order Anura; family Ptychadenidae; genus Ptychadena; species Ptychadena robeensis. The sequence goes on along the minus strand of CM070032.1, from coordinate 133,044,435 downwards.
GTACCAAGGAACATGTAGAACAATACCCCACTATAGTTCGCTGGCGGAAGGTGCCGTTGGTCTGTCAATTTGTCTCGTTTGGAGTGAACGTGAACGGTTTCGATGTCGGTATCTCGGTCTTTGCGGAAGGGACAAAGCTTCTCTGTCAGCCAAATGTGAGTTCAGCCAATTCGGTATGTCGATCGGGTCAGTGGCGAGGAATTCAAGAGGGCCGGCAGTTGAGAATGTCTGTGTAGGAAAAACATCTCTCCGCCTCTGCGAAAACGTAAATGAAATGGGTGACCCCATGTGTATACCGCATCTTTGGAGCGAATAAGATCCAATAGTGGACGTAGACTTCTCCTCATTTGTAGCGTGTTCCTGGAGACATCCGGTAGAATCTGTAAAACGGCTCCATCAAAGTCTACATGAGCTATTGCCCAAGCATTGCGAATATTGTCATCTTTCACTGTGAAGAGATGGATCCTGCAAAGAACATCCCGTGGAGGTGCGTCCGGATCTGTGCGTGGGGTTTGCACCCGGTGTACACGATCAATTACGATCACAGAATCCAGGGGTCTATTGAGAATCTTATTGAAAATGGCAGTCACCGTGACCTTAAGATCATTTCTTCCGGTAGCCTCAGACAGGCCCCGAATTCTGACATTATTTCTGCGGTTGCAGTTTCATTGTCCTCTGAGTGGAGGAACAGCTCTGTGTAATTTCTTTGCATAGATTTATGAGACGCTTCTAGTTCAGAGAGGCGGCTCTCCAGCGATTCTTGCGAAGCCTCAACTTTTCCCACCCGTGACTCAATGGATGCGACTGAAAGATGTACCTCATCAAGTTCCTTTCTGAATGCACCCTCGATCCTTGTAGCCATTGCCTCCAGATCTCCTTTGGAAGGGATGTATTTTAGAAGTACTTGAATCTCAGGTGATAGTTGCGGGCGGTCTTCATCTTGATCCTCAGAGATGGTTGGGGAGGTAGGAGGCGAGAACGTTGGAGTATGCATAGGGGAGGAAGTTGAGTCCCCTTGGGGGGAGACAGGTTGAGATGCTACCCGCGGTTTGTTATCGCGTGCGGCTGCAGTTTGCCTTGTGGTTGTCATTTTGGATGTGCTTTGTGAAGTGTCACATCTTTCACTTTGTTTGTAGTAAGAGCGGAGATCCGCGGATGATTTCTGTGTTGATTTGGAGGGTGTTTTGCCACCTCTGGTCATCTTCGACATGGAATATGGTTAGTGCAGATATTGAAGAGAACAGGCTTCAGGCGTTCAAATTGTGATGTTCTAGTGAGACGTGTGTCGACTCCTGGGTATCCAGACTCCATCCCCAGGGTGGATTTAACCAGCCATGCTGTACTGGAGATTACTGGTCATGAGAAAGGAGTGCGAAAAGTAGTATCTTGAAGTGTGCGTTACTTTGTAGAGGAAACAGCAAGGCCTTGGAGGGTAGTAGCCGTCACATATAGGGCTCCGCATAGGTCCCCGACGGGGTCAGACTAGTAAAGACAAGATAACTGGATTGGGGCTGGAGGAACCTTGACTAGCTACTGCAGACGACCACACTGATGCATGAAGCACATGAAGATGGATGTGTATTACTCCATGTTATTGTGTCTCAGGAATAAGAGATCCCAGTAAAGCAGTAACTGCTTGCTGTGTGGCAGGGGGCTGGGGGGGGGGGGGGGGGGGGGGGGGGGGGGGGGGGGGGTTCCAGTAAGGTGGAAAGTCAATGAGGCCTCTGTGTTAGGCAGTGGCAGATGATGGGTTGGTGATGGGAACCCCAGGGGCAGACAGTGAAGGCCTCAGCAGGCCGCGATAGGCCGCAACCACGGTCTCAATTTTAATCAGCCCGGAAGTCCATAGACGGGAACAGAAAGCTGTAAGCTCCCTGAGGAGCAGGACTCCTCCAGATGGGCACCGCAGGTGGTCTGAAGGGCCCCTCTATGATCTGGGAGACTGACCTCAGTGATGGTTGATGCCGTCCGGCCCGCGCTAGGCCGAAGCCGTGGCCTCGATTTTTGGCCTGAGCGGAGCAGAATCACGTAGGACGACCGGAGCAGTGTGGGGATGCGCCCGTTCCTGAGCGGACACACCACAGGGTAAGGCAGACCACTTCTGGGTGCTCGGATGGCAGAATTCCGTACCGGAGATGCCCGAGCCGCGGCCTCGATTTTGACCGGCGTCCGGGCGATGTTGCGGCCCAGCAGGAAAAATGTCCTGCTCCCTTCCCTGACTAGGTTATAGACACCTGGGGTCTTGGATGGGGCTATCCAGGTGTCTGAGATGCAGGATTGATCCAGAAACTTAGGAAAATTGGAAGAGCTCCTCTGATACACGTCTGCCCCGTCCGACGCCAGGCCACGCCCCCCCTTCCCTGTTGATTTTGGATACATCTATATATGCAGTATTGGTCCTTCCAAGCATCCGAGTCTTTATAATTGTAAGTAGCATAGCTTTTTTACTATAATCAAATGATCACTTCTCTGGATTGAGATAAGGTACTGAGTGGTTTATGTTACCCATTAAATACAATAATACAAGATTTTCATAAGTATACACATTAACACTGTTACTGGGTACCCAACCAGGCATGATACATAATGTATAAACACTGTTACTGTGTACCTAACCAGGTATGATATACAACGCATTGAATGAAATATATTGCTCCTATATATAAATTATACATGCCTAAGTTAAAACTACTATGATAATGCATTTAACCAAGAATGACACATGATTCTTTGAAATATATGAATGTAGAAGCTGTTTTAGACTAAACTCATTACAAATACCACCTGTGACCTCTTTGATATGTATTTTTAAACAACCAGAGATCAATATGTAAGTAATAACAGCAATAACATTATGTACATTTGTAATCTAGATTCTTGTTCTGACCACCTCCCTGAGGAAGCCCCTTTTGGCGAAACGCGTCGGAGGAGAAACAAGATTTCCATCGATTACGAAGTCCTTTTTAACTGTTTGTTGTTTGCCTGTTTCACTGCTGTCTCTGTATAATTTTGTCCACTTTGTGGAAAAAGTTTTAAATATCACATACACAAACATAGTATTTTACTATTATATGCTGTTATATTCTGGTCCTTGATAGGCACCTAATAAAGACCATTTTACTGCAACACTAAGATCCTTTACTGCTTTTCGGTACTCGCAATTCCAAATTAGTAGTCCCCTTGTCAGGGACAAGGGTGGGGTTTATTCACCCTAGGGCCTTCTATTTGCAACTATGTACAGAGATTACGAATCTCCAGTAGCGATTAAATGAGGGAGAGAGCCCAAATAATTGTATGGGTTCATCTTCATGCATAAAACAAATGGTACAGTTAACCCATATTATGGATGTGGTAAATTTAAAACTCAGAGAGGGGCCCACATCTAGTACAGATGCAAGTGAGGACAGTGATTGTGAATCGGTAATGAGCATTAACTCTGTGTCTTCTAATGCTACAAGTGTCCAGGTATCTACAATTGGACATTCTCAGTTTAAAACTGTACCCCTGGTAAGAAGAGTGAATACGGTGCAGAAGGTTAAATGTTTTGCTTGTGGATTGTTCGGCCATGTATCGAAATATTGTTTTACTTCTAAGAGTAAGCAAGTGAAGCAAGATCAATACAGGACCAATAGGCGTGACTTTCAAGTTTATTCACCAAGATTTGGGTCAAACTTTAAGTCTGAGAAGCCTAACACCTTCAAATCTATGAAGGCTCAAAACAAAGGGTTACGAGCTGAGAATATTCGATTAAAACAGAACCTGGCAGGTTTAGCGAAAGAGATTCAAAATATTAGAAGAGATTTTTGTGCCATGTATTCGGGACAAAGGAACAAAGGCAATCAGCAGTGTTCCACCATCCCCCACAGATTGACTGGTTTGTTGTAATAATGGTGTCTAAGTTTGTATTTTAGGAACCCACGGATGTAATAACAAATGCTATGGATCTGGACCTTTGGATAACTTTTGTTTGTTTGTCTAACTAATATTTTTGTTTAGAGGACCCTGCCACCACAATTAACATTTTGGGTGTGCTAAGGACTCTAATTGAAAAGGATTTTTTTATTAGTCAGGTAGAAAAAAAGTAATTTAAATTTTTCTGCCAGAAACCCAGTGTATATTTGCAGTTTCTTTCAGCTCTAGATCTACCTGACATGCATATGTTAAATAGGTCATTTAGCATATGAACTGGGAATCACTTTTGAAGTTGGGAGCAATTGCTATGTCTTTTGTTCACCCCTCTAAATTGGGATTATTTTTATTGGATGGCAACAAAGATTTTTATTTATCTGTACAGATTGACTGCTGTTCAAAAGTTTTCAGGGAAATATGTTTTAAAGGAAACTATATAAGGCAGCAATGAATCTGTATAGCCTTTTATTTTTACTGTGTGCTGATACAGTGGCGATTTTTTTTGGATTTTTAACTGTTTGTCAGATTGTGTCTGACCCAGCACCCAGTATTCATGTTCGATGTAATGTCAGTCTAATGTGTGTCTATTGTCTTTTGTTGAGTTCCGCTAGTGGGGGTGGTAATTGTTAGTACTGTCCATAACCTTATTCATATCCATACTGAAGTTATCTGGTTTATATTATATTGATTGAGTTTCCTCACATGAATTGATTTCTATATTTGCAATAGTCCTTATGCTAGCCATACACATGACGACTTACCCCGACATCTGCCGCCGATATCTTTCCGGGAGGCTAACGTGATGACGTCATCACGTTTAGCCTCCCATTGCATTCTGGGGCCCTTCAATCGGCTGGGCACCCTTTGTGTGCCGGCCATAAGCTGCAATGAAGCCGCCGCTTCATTGTAGCTTATGGCATCGGCTCCCATCGGCTCGCGCCGGCCAGAGATTTTCCGACATGTCGGATCTCTGGCCGGCCGAGAAGTGGGGCGACAGGGATCTGTCATCCCATGTGGGCACATGCCGATTAGTGGCCGATTTTTAACCTGACCGACGGCGAGAGCGCGCACGATTAAAATCCGGCCGTTTATCGGCATGTGTATGGCTAGCATTACATTGAAAGTGCAAAAGACCATGATATAATTCTTATCATAACAGAGACTACGTCCATAACTGTAATTTTTATTGTTGAGACCAAAACCAACTTGGGAGATGAGTATAGGTATACTACTATATATGTACTATTGTACTTAGGTGTGTTAATTTCTGCCAAATGCTACCTATTTTGAATTGCATATTGTTAGTGTCCTAACACAGATGTGTTTTTTTCGCATACCCTATCGTGTGTAACCTGCGTTGACCCTTCCCTCAGATGATCAATGTTTTCGGTACAGGATTTGCTCAGCTACGAGCTAATGATGCTATAACGGGCGTGGCTATACTGCCAATTCCTCAACGGAGGATCATTACTGTCATTGGAGTAACATGGTTACATGAGTTTGGTCCAGGTGTGTGGACGAGTGTGCGTGGAAGGCGTTCATGATAACGCAGACAGAGCTTGGAGGTATCTGACCACAGGCCAACGATGGCTAACGATCAATGAGTTTGCGGTTTACAGCAGAAGGCAGTATAGAGTTAAATAATGGAAAAAAGTAATGACGGCCAGTTGGCAATATAGGTCTCAATGATTTTTCAGTATAACTTTGTCATATCTCAATAAAGTCCTGTAGACATACAATAGCCTCTGATAGTCGTAAAGATTGTTCAAGTTTCTTTAAGGATCCACTGGTAGAAAGAAGAACAAGATGACAGCCTGCCATTGGAACAGAGGAAGACTCTACAGAAAACACTAAACGGACATTTTATGGACTGCAATTTTCTTATATTAGACATTTGGTGCATTTAAATTAGTTGTCCTATCGAACAGGAACATATGGACTGTTGTAACATTGGAATGGAGCACTTGTCATGTATGAGATAAAGAAGAACTTGGGACTGTTGATTAATAATCATAGAAATATGTATTGTGGGGAAACAACATATATTTCATTGTGAGGATTCATTAATTAATAATTAATTCACCCTCAAGTGGGGGATTTGTAGAATATTATAGTTGTATTTGTAGATTATTATAATTGTAATTGTTGGTTATTATAATTATATTTGTAGAATTGTATTTGTTTAATATAGGATCATATGGATGGTTAATCGAATGTCTTTGTTTGTGGGGTTGTAAAAGTGGTCCGTACTGACCAGCTGTCGTGTTTAGCATATCCTGTGGAATGTATTTAGCATATACCTGAGAAAAGCTGGGTGGAGGAGCCTTATCTAGTAGCTGCCTGTAAAACAAAAGAAGGTCCCCTCTTAGTATGCATGGATATTTACAACACATTGTAAAAGGCCCAGAAAGACAGGAAACCTCTTTGAAGTTTTGGATCAGATCTTGGGAAAATCCAGTATTTATGATTTCACATATTTATGTAAATAAAATCTTTAGATGAGAGATATAGGAACTTCAAAGGGATTTGGGGTATAAAAGAGGGGAGGCCTAGCCAGTAGAGGACAGCCTGGGAGGAGGACAGCGTAGGTGTTATCCACACCTCCTGAGGCGGCAAGGGGAACCGGGATCCGGGAGAGGAGTCTAGGTCCGTAGAACCAGGTTTTCCACCCAGAGCCCCCCTAATGGGAGATGGGCCGCTGCCCCT
>CM070032.1:133022550-133035773 GCA_036250615.1 Ptychadena robeensis | reverse complement strand
CGAGTATATAACAAACTCTATATTTTAACTGTAAAAGTTGTCGTCTTATACGCCGGCATACTCGGTAGATTTTTTATTTTGTTTTTTCACTGCATTTTGTTGATTAATGAAAATAAAGGATTAACACGTTAATTTCTGAAAGCATTTTTCCAAACCTTCTTAAACTTTTGCACAGTACTGTATGTTTTGTATGTGTTTTCCTTTTCCATTGTATAGGGATCAATAACATTTTCAATACAGAAAACAGTTTTACATTTACTGCCCCAGTGGTTCCCAAATTTTTCACCCTTTGCCACGACAAGCCTGGCCCCCCAACTTACACACATTAAAAGTTTAAAGTGATGTCAGTTACCTTTTAGCTTAATTTATGCAATAACTACATGTGTTAGAGAAATACCATGCAAAAAGTTGGTCCCTAGCCCTTTTGGACAAGGAGCCAGTTTAAACATTCTAGAGCGCGGTTCTCCTGCCCCATTGGGTCTGAAAAACCCCAAACCTTTTGGTTGTAGATTTAAAGACCCTCCCTACAGTCAAACTTGCCTACTTTATCCATAAGCCTAAATAGGGTCCAGGCCCAGGGGCAGACCTTGCGCACCTTCTGGCTTTCACAACTTTGAGCTGTTACAACAATGGGTTTTGTGAGGTGATTTTCCCCAATCTTTGCCCCAGTCTTTGCCGCATATAAATCAAGGTAATGATGGTTATGCATATTTTTGTGTCCTGTACATAAGAATGTGTTTTTTTCTGGAGCCCAATGGAACAATCCGAGATTAGAATGTTTAGTGACAGTCATTGTCCTCGCCCCAACTTAGTGCAAGCAGTACATTGATACAGAACAGCAGTAAAACTCTATAAATGATAAAAGTTTGCAATGCTTCTAATAATCATGCTGACTATAATTAAGTTTTAAACACAATTTTGTATAAGTGAATTGCTAATTAAAGTAACTTATCACAAAAATCAGCTGACAAGAATAAATCCCGGCAATAGTTTGTTGATGGACAAGAACCACTTCTCACTGACCATCTGTGTTTATCATTATATTTGATGAGATGGAAAAACTCCCACAATTGTAGAGTTGTTTTTCAATAAATATCATTGTTGTCCAAGTCTTTTATTTTGGCCCCCTGAGCATTTGATTTTTACTCCTCTGATCTACAATATTTCATATCACCCTCTTCTGGTTATGTAGGGCTGATTCACATGTTCATCTGGTGTAATCAGTAGATTTTACTGAATTTTTGAGTTATTTACAATAACCCTAAACATTGTATTATCACCAAAATTCCTGGAGATAGAGAACGGCTGGGGGAACGCTACAAAACAGAAACAGAAAGTATTGCTCCAGAAAATTTAAGTGGAAACTTCAACAACTTTACTTTATTCATTAAAATACTACAAGCGCTAAAGCAATACTTTCCTTTTTATAATATTTCTCCAAATGTTCTCTACATCTCTAGCAATTTGGAGAAAAATATCTTGTTCAGGGACTTTGTAATCAATTCACAAAGGCAAAAAGTGGAATTCAGTGGAAAATGACCAATTCGGCCACTAGATGGCAATGGCGCTTAAATATATCTACCTGTCGGGAAAAGTAGACTCAAAAGAAAACCACAGCTGCCAGGAGCTGCGAGCACCCAGGGAGGATGTATAGGCGCGGGATCAGGGACAGGAGAGTTCCTTTGCTGCAAGGTCAGGGGCTACAAGTGCAGGACTGTTGGGGGCCGCGAAACGGGGGGCCAAGGGCTCTAGCCCATCGGGTCCTTTAACTGTTGAGGCTCCAAGCTCAGGACTTTAAATATGTGGACATTTTGTACTTACAAGGGGAAAACATCTCGACTGGTTAAGCCCCCCATACACCTTAAGATCTATCCATACAATCTCTATCAGATCTACCAACAACTATGTAGTGCCGGGTCCTCCCTGATAGAATACATAGTGATTGGAAGGATTAGAAAGGTCCTCATATTACATGGTTTTGGTAGAACAAAATTTGATTGTACAGAAATTGTATGGAAAGATTGTAAGGTGTATGGGGGCCTTAAGCTAGACTTAGAACGTTTTTTGCTCCTCCTGTCATTGTGTGCTTACATTGGGAGCAAATCTGAACAAGGGAGCTCAAATCCTCAGAACACTGGGAAAGTAATGTTTCATAAGAGCTCTTTACCACACTCTTCCGTATTTTAATCATTTCAGACATTTCCCATAAACTGTAGATACTACTCAGCTCAGGGGAGACTGTCCGCAGCTGCTGGGCTGCAGTCAGACTGTCAGCAGAGCCAGAGAGAGATGAGAAGAGAACTGCAGCCAATTGGCTCTCTGAGCTGTCAGTACTCTTTCTACTTCTGCAGAATGTACACAGGTCCCATACTCTTCCCCAGCACTGCCAGCCATTTGGAAGGCTGAAGTTGATTGTAGAATTTTGAGACTTTCCCATTTATGTCATCAGAATGCCATGTTATAGGAACAGAAAACTAGATGCATGCTGGAATCTGTAGTCCATCAGCAGCCTAGGACTTACAGGGAGCCTGTATCACCCATGATCCACCCATGAACAACAACTGAACGCATGGCCAATAATAACAACCCTGAGTTATAACTACATTTAAGCTATCCTAGATGAAAGACAATCTGCATCAATATTTATGTTGCTATCATGTAACATCAATTGAGTAACATGGTTCATAGGGTGACAACGTTTTGTCAATGTTTCCTAGTTATTGCTCCCTTTTTCACGCTGCCACAAAGGATTCTGATAAAGATTTCAGATGGTCATTAATGTACATTTTACACAGACATGGACACCTCGTAAGGCATTTATACCTAAGGTAAAGAATGCTCTCAGTGTGCTGTGTTTGCACTCAGTGTTCTACTTGCCATGCAGTGTTCGGTGTGAGGCTGCTTCGCAGTTATGACAATGAGTGCAAAACACGGCTAACCTTCAGTGCACACATCGTGTGTACCCCCTATTTAAAATGAATGGGATGTGTACAAAAGCTGCAGCCAAAAATGCGTGCAGCAGGTTGTTCTAAAAAACGCTTGCGCTAACATTGCATTTTTAAAAAACACAATGCATTCAGTGTGAATGCTTACATTGGTTTCTATAAGAAAATAAAGCAGATGTACACACTCAATGCATCGCATATAGTGTGAAAGGGCCCTAAAACTCCTTAGCATTATAGCGTATAAAAAGGGGTCCCAAACAAGATCTTACATACGGCCCCCAAAAAGCTAGAAACTGCCCTGATCACACTATACACATTACTCTTTCCTTTAATTAATACATTATTTTAACAATAAAATAGCAAAACAACCCAGGACACAAATAAAAGGTAAAAATTAACACAATTCACATAGCACTTCATCTATCTTTGTAACTAACAAGATGATCAAAAACCACCCTCTTTGGTGCCCCCCACCCTGTATAAATATAACTTTGATATGGGGAGCTGTATATATATGACTTTGATACAGGGTGCTCCCCTTATCATAGTGGTCACTAACACAGAGTATATTTGTTAACCCATCTGAAGCGCGGTACTGCTCTGTTCCTAACCTGGCCAGAACTAAGAATGGTCAGGAGCAGAGATTCATATCAATATGCTGGTAGACTCTGTACATTTTGTTATCTGTGACATACAGTGGGCACTCCGCTTTGTACATTGTGTCAGATGGGACATACTGTGGGCACTCCACTCTGCATTGTGTGAAATATGCATACAGTGTGGACTCCACTCTGTACATTGTGTGATATGTGACATACAGTGCGCACTCCACTCTGTACATTGTGTGATATGTGACATTCTGAGGGCACTCCACTCTACATTGTGTGATATGTGACATACTGTGGGGACTCCACTCTGAACATTGTGTGATATGTGACATACTGACCACTCTGTACAATGTGCACATTGAGCTGGAGAGGGGGCAGGGTTCCAGCACTGGAGAGGGGGCAGAATTGCAGCACTAGAAGATAGGGGAAGGATCGCAGCACGGAGGGGCAGTTTCGCAGCACTGGAGGGGAGGGGCTGCTTTGCATGCTCTCTTAGGCTTTGTTTCCATTATACGTCGGGACCCCTCCGCTAAGCGTATACACTTAGCGGGGGTCCCGACGTATCCCACAGATATTGCCTGCTCGGCGGATGGTCTGTTTACACATCTGCCGGTGCAGAGGCTGAACATACTCGACTACGTTCAGCCTTACATCAGCGGAGCGGCTCGGTGCTGTGAAGACAGATCCTCCGCCGAGCAGGTTAGTCTATCTGCTACATCGGGACCCCTGCTAAGCGTATACGCTTAGCGGAGGGGTCCTGACATAAGGGAAACAAGCCCCTAGTTTGTATATACTGTACATTCATCTTACCAATCCCCGATAATGATGGACAAAAATCGGCCGTGTCCATCGGCGAACAGGCGGATCTGACTTTTAAAAAAGTCTGCCGTCCACCTGTTCGCAGAGAATCTGAATGCAAACTATACCAGAAATTACGCCGCAATGGCACTTCCGGTATATGGAACGCACAGTTTCTGGTTCCAAAACCAGAAGTGATGTCGGTGGGACATCACATCGAGTCCGTGCCTGGTACAAGACTAGAGATCGGGTGTCTCTACCCGATCTCTAGTGGGAATAATTCTTCCTCCAGCCAGACCGGGTGCAGAAAGGTCTAGCCGGAGGAGAAGAAAACCAAACATAGAACGTTCGCGCCGAACTTTCCCTCCAGGGACAGTTCGGCCATCACTAATCCCTGACCACCCCACCCTCAGACAAGCTCCTCATCCCTTTTTGTTTTAGAAAGTAGGAATAAGTGATATGCATTGCAACTTTAGTATACAATACGACATACATACAACATATTCTATGTTCCCTAAAAAGTCATGCCTCAAAGGGTCTAGATGATAGAACATGCACATTTTATTGTCAGTGATTTAGTAGCTTCAATTCACACCAACATCTTATTTTAAATAATCACACAGCCAGAATGACATTCCATGTACTACTGATACTACATTTCCATGTCATCAGTAGAGAGACTGAGGTTTTTCCCTAGGACAAGAAGCATGTTGCTACCTATACCACCAGGAAAAAAAAATAACTTTATATTTAATGTGACAACACATTTAAACCAGGTAATCATATTTATGTGTATACAATGTGAATGCCAAAATATTAAAGGTTTCTAAATTAAGAATGGTACAAAGTCATCATTCTGCATACAATTTTTTTTTAGTTTCCTTACATGTGACCATCTGTCAAACCACATCATAGCAAAGCAGAAGGTCTTCCTTTGTCACAGCAGACTGGAGAAGACCATGGTGGTGCTATAGCCATAGCCTATTTTGATTTCAGCATCCTCTTAAATCCCCCTTTTATATATTCCCGCACAATCCCTCCTTTCCCCCTCCCATCGGAGGAACTTCTCTCTTCCCTGCAGACCTTTAGCAGGCTCATCGCACTACAACATCCACCATACACCCTTCACTCCCCCCCTCCGTTAAAGCATGTGGAACTTCTCTGCTCTCGGCAGACCTCCCCACGATGCCGCCCTTGGCAACCACCCATACTGCCCATATGTACAACCGCCACTGATCAGAACACAGTACCTTGCTTTGGCTGGCACAGCAGGGAATATATTTGATAAGAGTTCAGTTTCATCGTAAACCTCATCTGCAATGCAGAATAAATTAGATTACAAATAATGTTTAGAAACAATGCACCAGCATACATTTGTCTATGGAGTAGCTTACATGGGACCTTAAAAGTGTAAACTTTAAGAAATACATTAATGTAATTTCCAAGATTTTAACACGTTTATATCAAGGGGGATATGTGTTAAATAGAATTTGTTAAGGCCCCTTACGGGCAGGCGAAATCTGTAAAGAAGTGCAGATGGACAAAGAGGAACCGTCTGAAGCCTCAGGTGTTCAGGTCCAGTCGGAGGATGCCTTCTCAGGAAGAGGCTTCTTCTGGGGGATGTCTTGCGGGATGGTGATACCCCAACTTGTGAGGAGCTTAAAGCCTTGTTTCAGGGCCGGGATAGTTTTGCCTTGGTGGCGGATCAGTAGCTTCGTGGGGAACCCCCACTTGTAGAGGATGCCGTGCTCCCGCAGCAGCCGGGTGATAGGTAGGAATTGCTTTTTCAGTTAAATAGTCTGTTGCGAGAGGTCGGTGTACAGGGCTATATTGGCAAAGTGGTCAGTCAAGGTCGGTTTCTTGCGAGATGCAAACATCGCTGCTTCTTTAATGTGAAAATAATCAAGGCACACCAGCACATCTCGTGGTGTTTCCGTGTCAAGGAACGGAGGTTTTGGCAGACTATGGGCTCGGTCGATCACCAATTCTGAACGCGGTGCTGTTGGTAGTAGTTCTTGTAGCAGGTCACGTAGAAAATCATTCAATTGGGCTTCATTTTGGATTCGATGTGGGCCACTCGCTCGCCCTTATCGTCAACTTCTCTTTTGAGTTTGGACACAACAGTATGAAAGTCAGTAAAAATGGACAGGGATAGAAGCATCTCCTTTCAGAATCTCAAGAGCCGCAGGCCCCAAAAGTATCCATAATATTCCCAAGGATCTCAGTGGACCCTCACCAGTGGTTCCCATTTAAGTTGAGGGGATCTACACTCTGGGGCACAATTCACCCTGCTGTGTTAAGATTTTTATAACAGACACCTGAGACACTTGCCTTTAATCTACCCCCTGCTGTAGATTCAGCCTCCATAGTGGATCTGATACCTGAGACGATATCCACTTGAGCCCTACAGTAGAACGGAGGGAAGGTTCCTGCGGAACAACACTGATTCTCCTGTGAGCCCGGATGCTATCGGGCGGAGTAAAGCCAGTCACCCCTGTTGCTCCCATTTATTAGTGGGGGAAGCAGACACTGAATCCTGTGAGGAACGGTTTTACCCCAAGGCATCTTCAGCCCCTCATGATTGGAATGACAGGACCCAGAAAATAGTGTCAGAAAGAAAGGATCTGTTTTCCAGAGATGAATTTGATGTGGGCTGTGCTAAGATTGTTAAGAGCTAAGCAATGACCGGCCATTTTAGGAGAGATCTCAAAGGATCCCCCTGGCCGACTTTGATGATCTTCAGGAGCAAATCGGCAAATTAAAACTGACCGGGGTAATCATTATTATAGAAGATTTGTGGAAGGCTTTGGCAAGATTTCCCGACCTCTGAATGAGATACTAAAGAATGAGGTAGAAAAGCACAGTGAGAAACGGCCTTGCAAGTCCAAAGAGAGCATCCAGAATGAATGGACAGACGCTTGTGAAAAAGCTTTCCATCAGCTAAAGTGGAGTCTCACTCATGCCCTGTTATTGGCCTATGTGGATCCGACTCAACCCTATGAGTTACATGAAAAGGCCTACCAAGAAAGAATCGGAGGGGTGCTGTATAAGAAGCACGACGGGAAGCTGAGACCCATTGCTTATGTGAGCAGAAGTCTATCACCATCTGAGCGGAACTACCCTACTCACAAACTGGAGTTCCATGCCTTGAAGTGGTCAGTTGTCAACAAACTGAGGGATTACCTCTATGGTGCCACCTTTGAGGTGAAGACAGACAATAACCCCCTTAACTTTGCATTGGCTACAGCCAAGCTGAATGCCACTGGGCATCAGTGGTTAGCTGCCCAATCTGAGTTTAATTTCAGCTTGAAATACCGACCAGGACCAGCCAACTGCAATGCAAACACTCTGTCTCGCAGGCCCCATGGAGTGGATGACAGTTGGCTCACCTCGGTTCAGAGGAGGCCCAAACCATTTACCAAGGAGTAGATTGGCAGGCAAACAGCTCAGCTAGGGTTTAAATAGCTGGAGTCATTGTACTGTGATCTAAAGAAGGACCAACAGGAAGATCCTCTTTGCCAGTTGGCCTTGAAGGCTCTGGAGACTGACAACCCAAAATGTTGTGAACTGATACAACAAACAAGGCCAAGCTTGTGTATAAAGATTGATCCAGACTGCTGTTGAATGGTGGACTCATTTATCGGAGAGCCCCCTCTTAAGGTTGTTCCTCCCTGAGAAACATCGCCATACTGTTTTAACAGCACTACACGATGACCACAGTCATCTAGGGACAGATAAGACATTTCAATTGGTCCAAGACCGGTTCTACTGGCCCTGTATGCACGCTGAGGTTGAGAGTTATTGCACTCCTGCATGAGATGTATCCAACGGAAGGTTCTACCTTCAAGAGCTGCCCCACTGGGCCATTTACAGTCCCATGGAGCTGGTATGCATGGACTTTTTGTGTCTGGAGGCAGATTCCAGTGGCCAAGGAAAAATCCTTATGGTCACCAACTATTTTAGTCAATATGCCCAGGCCTTACCAACTAAAGTTAAAAAAGCCTCCACAGTAGCCAAGGTCCTAGTCAATAAGTACTTTGTGCATTATGGCCTGCCTCATCGAATCCACTCTGATCAAGGTAGGGACTTTGAGAGCAATCTTAAGAGTTGATGGGGATGCTGGGAGTAATGAAATCAAGGACTACTTCATACCACCCTCAAGGAGAGCCTCACCCTGAGAGGTTCAACCACACACTACGGGACATGCTGGGAACACTGGCCTCCGAGCACAAGCAACATTGGAGCCGTTTTGTGTCTGCTTTAGTCTACGCCTACAACAGCACCAGGCATGATGACACCGGTTATTCACCTTACCATCTTATGTTTGGGCGGGAGGCCCGATTGCCTGTGGATTTGGCTTTTGGCACCTCATTACATGGAACCTCTGCTGCAACGCATCAGAACTATGTTAAGCGGTTACGCAGAGATCTCAAGGTGGCTTATGAGAAGGCGCAAGCAGTTTCCGACAGTCAACTCAGGGTAGGTAACCCTTCATCATCTGTTCTCATAGCCTGGCCTCCCAGTATATCAGATTCATCCTGAGGGGAAAACTGGTCCATCGAAATCATCTACAAACGTTAAATGAAGCAGTGTGAATGCTTCCTTTGGAATAGTCAAAACCTCAGAGACGGACTCCTACAACTTGATCAGTTGCCCAAGATAAAGAACCAAATAAGCCCACAGTAGAAGATGATGACTCTGATGAGGAGTTTGTTATCGATTGGTTATGGACTCAAGCACCTACAGACTATGGTCCCTATACAGACAAGCCATACTCTAGCCCACTGAGGGTGGAAGCTCCCGAATTTATACCCCAAGCTGGCAATGAACAGGCAACTTCAGAACCTTTCACTGAAGTAACTAAAGATTCTTCAGCCTAGCCTTTACCAAGAGAACCAAGTTCTTCAAAAGTGCCCTCAGAAGAACACACCAAGCCCACCGCAACATCATCACCAGAGTCTCTAGAACCAAGGGAAAAACGTCCCATTTGACCTCCAATGAGGTTTACTTATGACTTGATCTGAATCTTGATCTTATGATCTGGAAATAGTACTGAGGAACTTGCCACCACAGTGACCCATCAGGTAGAAGCTACTGAGAAGTTTGAACTTCTTCTTGTTTCTGGTCTGACACACCTTGGTGGAAGTTCCTGCTGCCCCCTAAATTTATAGGGTTGTGGTTTAATGCTTTGTTGACTGTTCACCACGTGTATATGTATATTCTGCCAATGTTTGTTTGTTGTTCCTTTGGGGCCAGTGGGGGAAAAGTGTAGCCAGAGAATGTGCCTTCATTCTATAATGAAGTTAATAAGGACACTACTCAGAAACCGTCAATAGGTGGAAGAAAAGGGAAAACTCAGGCAGGGAGAATGAATGTAGATGGAACTAATGCCCCCTCTCTTAAGTGGATAAAAAAAAGGGGGGGGGGGGGAATGGACCAAAAAGGAAGAAGAAAAGCTGTGTGAAGGGGAGGGGCAGATTGGTGTGCAGGGTAGAAATAGGAGGACGCCACTCTAGATTGCCAGCGTGGTCCTGTGTTGCTGAAATACCCTGGAGGGAGATTGACAGCGCAGCTGAGAGAGACTTTGCAATATATATATTTTAGCGGCACCCAAGGGTGTCATCGCTACACAACAGGGGCCTCACTGTGTTTATTAGGACCTCCAAAGCAGCAGAAATCTTTCTGTTACCTTCCTAGATTTGTGCCTCAAGACAATCGTGTCTCGGAGGTCTACAGACAATTTCTTGCTTGGTTTGTGCAATGACAGTTGTGCACTGTCAACTGTGGGACCTAATACAGACAGGTGTGTGCCTTTCCAACTTCAGGTCAGATACCCAAGTCTCCACTTTCGTCTTCACTTATAGACAAGCCCCCACTTGAATGGGAGGCACGATGTGCCTACCCAACTTCGGCTGCCCCCAGGACTTAGACGCACCAAGTATGCTTCGTGAGAGCTGACAGCGGTGAAACCTTCCTCAACCCCCCTAGGGAGTAAGTACAAAAAATGGTAAATGCAAGATAGAGACGGAACATTGTGACTACCAAAGGATCTACAGGTGTATTTTTTTTAAAAGAAAGTGGGAGGAAATGGGACACCCATGGAATTAAGGTAGCCATACATACACTGCTGTCCCCATCCAAAGTAATTGCCAGCACACAAAGGGTGCCCGCCGATCAGCTGAGGGGCCGGCTGCAGCGTGATGACGTCATACGCTGCAGTCAACCCCTCATCTATCGAGGGAGAATTGCCTCGTCTTTGGCTAGCTTTAGCTGACTCCCATATCTGGGTCCATGTTTGAGCGTCATGATCAAGAGCAAGGTCTCTGGAGACCATCATGCCATATACTGTGGGTCAGGGGCAACCAAGGTTTGCATGAGAGATTGGTAGAGAACCAAGATCATGCCCGGGCTGTTTGGATCAGCATTTTGCCTCAAAAAAGGAAAAAATTCCATATTCGTCAGCACAGGTGAAAGATGATGTTATGTAATGTCGAAATTGGAGGTATTGAAAATATGAGGATGCCTGGAGATGATATTTCTCTTGGAGGTAGGTAAAAGGGTGGAGGGAACTAAAGTAATACAACTGGTGCAGATGGATTCTACCCTCCTCTGTCCTGAAATGGGGAGGTGGTGTAGCATGCCGGGTTGACTAGGATCTATCACATAGGATGATGAGGGAAGAGAAGGGTACCCTTTACTTTGGCTGTATCCCAAATCTTAATGGAATGACAGGTGAACAGGTTAGTAAAACCACTGAACCACTGGTGGCAGCCAAAGGATATTATCCACCATAAATGGGTGAAAGTCCATCGCTTTCTAAAAGTGGTGTCTCCCATTTGGCACAATATTTGGCAAGTAGCCCAATTTGCCTTATATTATTGTAATAGTTATGCAAGCTTTTGCTAAATGAGGATTAATTGCTTGTGTGTTTATCTACCCGCAGACATAAGGGCTTTTAGATAGAGAGTCAATATTTCTCAAATGGAAAACAAAAAGCATACTGTCCTTGTTGCCATGCAGACAGAACTTATGGACCAATGTCTTGAGCAATTTCTCTATGGAGTTAATAAGAAGCAGGTTAAGATCCATGCAGCTTTTTGCAAGACGGGTTATATTGCTGCGCGTAGGGTCAGTCTAATCATGGCCACTCAAACTTTTTTGACTCTGGATGCAGTCTAAATGCAGGAACCATGTATGAAGTCTTCATAAGCCTCCCAGACCATAACAGGGGCTACATCTGGAGTCCGATTGGATGCTTGTTTAGACCTTCAATTCCTGCATATTTTCAAAGAAATAGACTTGTCCGCCATGTTGGGGCCAAGTTCCTAGGCAATAGGGAATGAAAGGAAACACATTCCATATAGTGATCTGACCAGAGTACCAGCAGGATGAAGGTGTCTCAGTGTGCTAAAGTTAATTTCTTGGACACAGACTCAGCATGTGCAGAGCAGAACAACCTTTATGCACTAGAGTGCTTTTTGGGTGAATTAAGGCCCTGGGCGTTCAGGGAGATTACGTCAAGTGGTATGTTGGGTGTAAGGCTATATAATGATCCTTAGATTAGAGCAGTGGTTCCCAAACTGGGGGGCGGGCGAATAATTCTACTAATATTCGATTCTATATTCGCATATTATAATCGCATCGTAATTACCTTTAAAATGAATGGTCACATGTGCTATTTATCCATGTCCATAAGCATCCCAATGCGAATATTCGGATTTGCGAATATACGCCGCCATATTCGTGAATTCTCGAATAGCCGATATTCGCAGACTATATTCGAAATTCGAATATTCAAGCTCAACACTATTCTTAACCTGTGTTTGAATGTTTCTAAATTAAAAAGGGGGGCCCTGCAAGGAATGTTTGGGAACCACTGGATTAGAGAGAGAAGGGGTCGGGTACACAGGGAAGGGGAAGGGGCATGAGGTGGAACAGAAGGGAAAGGACATAACATACACATGGAAGATTGCAAAAAAGGGCACAATGTCCCAAATGGACCAACATGCATCAAACTCATCTTGGGGTAGAACCTTAAGCTGAATCGAGGGGGTGCAATGGCAATCTTCCAGACTGCCCATCCTATGACGGATATACCTAGCCATATTGGATCTTGTGGCCCAGCAGGATTTAAGCAGGATAGATATAGGAGCCATTAAGGGGTCCTTGCAGCAGCGCGATGATGTCATCATGCTACTGTGCGATATCAGAGGAGCCCTGCAGTCTCCATGCAAAGCAATGGACATTGACCGTGATTTATGGTCATGTCCATTATCCCTGTTTTCGAGCAGGAGTGATTGGTCCCACTTGAAAACAGCGATGGCTGCATATGATATGGGCCAGATAGATGGCTCTGAGCGCGCGCAGTGCTCAAAGCGGCCATCGATCTGGCCCATATTTACATGTGTTCACTGCTTTACAAGTATGTTTCAAGGGCACGTGTCCTTTGAACCGCCAGGTCTCCATGCAAAGCATCGGCTGAGCTGGGGACATAGCAGTGCTGTGTCTCTTCAGCTCCTCCGATATCGGGCAGCAGCGTGATGACATCATCATGCTGCTGAAGGGAACCTCAAAATGCTCTAATATCGAGCCATGTGTTTCATGCTTACATGCCCCCATACATGCTTAGGTCTCACGGTGGTCGATCAGCAGTCGGTCGGCAGAAAAATCGGATGCTGATCTAAAGCTTAAAGGGCCAAAATTGGCCGCCAAATCGATCGAAGCCATTATGGGCATGTCCTTAATACTTTGATCGGTTTAATACTTTGGTCCAAAGTAGGGGTATGTCTCCTCAGCTCCATTGGAGATCCGACAGGCTGAGAACACAGAAACTGCCTGCTCTCTCCCTCAGAAATTGCTGAGCGTGGGGGGG
>CM070032.1:133008620-133022441 GCA_036250615.1 Ptychadena robeensis | reverse complement strand
GTGCAGCTAGCAGCTGCTCCCTCTTCCTTCGTGCTGTTATAGTGAGCAGAGGCTGCTAGCTCACAGCCTTTGTGACCTGGCAGCCTCTTCTCGTGGCCGGGGTCCCTAGATGCTGTCCGCCGTGTCCCCCTAGCTACCAATTTGCCAAAATCTCAAGTAAACCTTTTTACGTTGTCATTATGGGTTGTTATGTAGAATTTTTAGTAAAAAAAGAAAAAAAAATTTGGAATAAGGCTGTAACATAACAAGATGTAGAAAAAATGATGCAGTGTAAATACTTTCCATATGCACTGTAAATATATCATGATATGTATACACAGGACCATCTATTGCAAGGGTGTCAAACTTTGGGTCATGATGTAATTATATTTGTCCCCTAAGATTGGTTTCCAGATTCAATGTGTTTTATACATTTTTACTAGAGGTGAAAAAATTTAATTTAAAAAATCTATTAGCGGATTGTGCTGTTGTTGGCACAGAAAACCGGACTGAATAGGACCACCAGGTGGGGTTAATACTGTGTTCCAAGAGATGTGTTGGAGTGTGTGGTTCAAGAGGGGTTCAGGGGAGCTCTGGGAGGAGGGGAGAAGGGGATTGAAGCGGCAGGTCCAGGAGGGTCCCAATAATAAAAATTTGCTATAAGGCCCAGTAATATGTCATTTTGGTTTGGTTAATAGACACAGTGATGTCTTTTGTTTTTTTTATACTATATATTTTTCATTATCATTATACACAGTGGTAAATATTGGCTTTATAAGAAGGGCACTGCTTGATATGTAGCTACAGTGATTTCTATTGGGTGAAAAGTTAATAGTGTGGGCAGTGCTTGCACAGTAGAAGTGATGTCAGTGACCAATCAGGTGGTGTATGGAACCAGCCAACAATTCAGGCAAAGAAATAATAGGTCAGTATGATGAATGGGTGATTAAGTAGCGTGGAGGTGTGCAGCTCCCAATATGAAAAGGGAGTGTGGCAAAGGGCAGGCATCCCATTAATCCTACTGAACTTTACAGAAAATGAAATCCAGGAGATCACAGAGGTAATAAGAAGAGGAACAGAAAGAGCGAAAATATGTTTTATTACACCAAAATTACCTTGAAACATATCCATCAACAACACAAAAAGCAGGTTAGGCATTTTGCTTTCAACTAACCCTTTTTTATCAGTTCTATCTTACCATTTTTTTTAGAAGCAAAACTGAAAACTGGAAAACGTATTATTGTAAACAAATTAAACTTACCAAACTGCACATTACTGTAGATATTTTTCTCTCTAGCAAAAGAAAAGAAAAAGGAAAATATTATTACAAACATGGAAAATATTCAAATATAGACAGGAGTGCACATAAGTGGTACTCTTGTACTCAAAGGGGCCAAAAGCTAGCTATGCATTCTGTCGGGTATCGGGGGAATGAAGTAGGACCCAGCACTTCAATGGTTCCAACAGTGAGTCAGTTTATTCACTTAACAGTGACTCACAAACAAGTAAAAGGCAAAATCAGGTAGCTTACTTCAGCCCTGGACCTTTAGCAGAAAAGCAAACCAAACTGTTTTCAGCTGCGATTGTCTCTTAGTCTCTCTCCTCCCAGCTTTCCATTCTCTGAGATCTCTCTCCCTGGTCAGAGCAGCTACCCAGTGACAGGAGCTCACCCTGTCACATATCACCCTCCACTTTGTTCCGACCCAGAGTGGAACACAGCCAAATCCAAGTCGGGACCCCAGGCCGGTTACACCGACCAGGGCAATAGGGATAATACCACCACGCCTCTACAAACCCCCTCAAGGGCCTATCAGTGGTCCCAACACCACCCTCTCTACCACTTATTTTCATGTCAGGGGACTGGATACTCGCATAATGGCAAAAGACCTGGGAAAGAGCATCCACATTGTGGTGTACCTGTCCGGGTCTATGCACCACCACATACTTAAAGTCTTGTAGAGCCAAGAATCACTTAGTGACCCGGGCATTGCGGTCCCGATGTTGGGCCATCTATTGAGATGAGCATGATCAGTAACAAGGTGGAAGGGTCGCCCTAACAAATAATACCTGTGGCTTTCCAAAGCCCAATTTTATGCCCACATTCTCCACCAAATGTCAGTGATCGGGGGAATGAAGTAGGACCCAGCACTTCAAAGGTTCCAACACTGAGTCAGTTTATTTACTAAACAGTCCAAAATCAAACAAGTAAAAGGCAAAATCAGGTAGCTTACTTCAGCCCTGGACCTTCAGCATGAAGACAAACCAAACTCTTTCCAGCAGTGACTGTCTCTCAGTCTCAGCCCATATGCATACTAAAAACTCCGTATCTGGGCGGCTGCAGCTTAATGTTAAATATATACAATTTTTGACACTTGGATAACTGCAGGGAAATTAAAAAACTATGAAAGGTTGCAGTTATGGGTGTGAAATTGGGAATGTAAATTCATAATCCCAAAAAAATATTAGACTTTTATGAGATCTGGGGGATGAAAGTCGGAGTAGCCATATGTAAGGGTAAAATCTGACAAGAGAAAAGCACAGCTGGAATATGACTAGCTGGAATATGACAGCTGGAATATGATTATGAAAGGTTGACATTTGGAATGCTGGTAGTCTCAGTGGTTAGTTACTAAGCCAGAAAAATTCAGTGTTGTACTACTGAAGTATGAGATCTGAGGGATCAAACGTGTTGTACTGTGAGCGTTACATTTGACCCAAAGCCAGCTGGTGACCTGTGGATGGAGACAACTAATCAGAGGCTCTTGAGGATACTTTTTTAGGGTTCACCTGTGATACTTACAAATGATGTTATACTAGAGATTGGCACCGGGAGACGAGAAGGACTCGTCAATCCGGATTCAAAGAAATTTCCCCTGGAAACCCAGGGGCAAGGGGACTTCAAGTAAATGTAAATGTGCCGCATGCCCTAAAAACTACGACAAAAAGAGGCTCTGTATCTGGTAACATGCATCAATATAAAATACACAGTCAAGGGTGGTAATGGTCCTAGTGGTTGGTGGATGACATTGCTCCCAACCCTGGGGTTGGGGATTGACGAGCCCTTCTCGTCTCCCGGTGCCAATCTCTAGTATATTATTGTTTGGGATGCTGGCTCAACTGCTAGAAGAATAGTAGTCTTGTGGTCTTACAAATGATGTTATAAAAAGGTATCCAGAACCTTTTGGCCTTAGGGCAAGTTTGCCACACATGCACCATGTCCTCCAGAATAAGTTAGGCTATGCACAAGGGTAGCATATGCCATCCAAAACCTTGTAATTTGCTTCAATAATAGAGTATTTACGTGAGTGAAACAACATCAACCTGGATAACTGGGCTGCCTGAAAGTATTTATAAAAATCAGGCAGGCCAAAACCACCAGCCATTATAGGCATCAGCAACGTTATCCTATTCATTCTTGGTTTGAAGCAGCTCCAAATGAATCTAGAGGTGTGTTGTCAAATTTTTAAAAGGTCAGCCTAAAATATACTAATAGAAAATGGTCTAACAAGATATAGGAGTTTCAGGAGGGTGTTCATCTTGACCATGTGCAAACAGCGAAAACAGGAAGCCAGGCTAGCCACCCAATTATCGTCTGTATGAGGGGTTGTAGCTTGAAACCATATAATGTTGTAAATGTGGGGGTTAGCTTAAAGCGGATCTACCACCAGAGGTTCATGTTTGCATGGATGGCATTCAAAGTGCTGATAATAGGGAGGAATCCATAAAAAAATATCTTTAATGAGTCATTTAAGAAGGTCCCTCACAGACCCTGCTCTCTCCCTGGTTCTGATGATGGACACAGCGGTCCCACATGTTAGAGACATTGATAGCCGGGAAATTACCTAATCTCTATTGAAATGTACGCAGATAAATTTTCTTCATGAAAACCATTATAAACACCTTTAGTGGCCACTCGTGATAGTGCACCCTGAATTAACCCCCGAAAGCCTGGCAGATAAACATGGAATCTCTCATATGATTGCAGGGAACTGCAGGCAAATATATATATTTTAGGATTGCGAAGCTCTAGATTTAGAAGAAATCTGAGATAATTGACAGCAGATGAAGGATGGAGATTCAGGGGTTAGACCTGGGGTAGCTTTTTACTTGTGGGCCATAATGGGTTCACAAATTTGAAAGAAGAGCTGGACCAAGAGCAGAAATCACAAATGCGTCAAAAATATTTTAATATTTTAAAGCATCGAACCTGGGTGTTTTGAAGCTTTAAAAATGTTTGACACTAGTGAAGACTTAACCTTAGGTATTTTTTACACTATAAGCACTGCTGTAACATATGGGCATCATTTTAAATCCGGCCTATGCTGCGCTCCCCTCCCTTGTTTGGGAATGCAGCACAGGCTGGATTAAAAAGATAAACAATCTTATTGAAGAAAATATAAATGGGCCTTATTTTGCCAAAGACTGCACTAGAGGGACAATATAATAGGTTTAATCTATCATGAAAGTGACATACATTACATTATTGCAGTATTTTCCAATCTTTTTTCATTAATGCCTCCCTTGCCAGTGTCCAAGACAAGACAGGGCCCCCAACTTCTACCCCTGTACAAGAAAACTTGCATGCACACAACCCTTCTTTATGACTCAAGCATTTTGGTGGTTGGTACCATATCCAGGGGCTTTGTGATTAACCCAGTAAAATTTTCAAGAAGAAATTCCAAGAAATTGGTAGTTTGCCTACCAACGGGTTAGACATTAGCATTAAGATCATTCACAAGAGGGCTTCCGGTCCCGGCGCCTGATGGTGTAGACACATTGCGGATCTGCTCTGCCCCACAGCGTTCTAAGGTTAGGGGGTTGTGAGGGTTAGGGGACTGGGGAGGTTAGATTAATTTTAACCCCCCAAACCCCTTATTTTAACCCCTACCCCCAAAATTTACCCCTACTATCAAGCACCACCTGGGTCACATACAACAGACCTTTGCAGACCAGGCAGCCAGAGTAGCAGACCTGGAACAATCTGTTACAGAGATGGGAGATACCATCACTCAATTAAAGGAACATTATCAGGCCCTTTCAAGGAGGCTGAAGATAGTATCTGATAAAATAAATGATCTGGAAAATCGATCTAGGAGAAACAATCTCCGCTTCATTGGGCTCCTAGAATCATTTAAAGCTGGGCAACTGCATAAGTTATGCGCAGTAACCGATTGGTGAAGCAGGAGGGTGATCCGACTGGGGGGCCGCAGCGAGCCCGACGACGACCCCCGCTCATCTTAGCCCCTGCCACGCCAGCAGGTCTCATTATAGACTGGCCAGCTGCTCTTTGAGGCCTGTGCACAGCGGGGTCTTGCCGATGGGCTGCTCCATTTTGTGCTCCTACTTTGAGGTGTTTAGTACATTTTTGTAGTGGGTGGTACGACAGGAGGCGGGCTGTGCTACATAACTCATTATTTGGATGATTTTTCACGCGTGGGTGCTGCAGGGTCCAAGGATTGCCATGTCCTTTTGGACACAGTTTGTAGGCTCTTTGGGTCTTTTGGCGTTCCTCTGGCAGCGGACAAGACCAAGGGTCCTAGGACCGGCCTTAAGTTTTAAGGGATCAAGAAGAATTTGGTAGTGCAGGAGTTTAAGCTTCCGGCAGACAAAGTTGAGGAATAGAGAGGGTCTTTAAGGTCTTTGGCGGGCGCACGAAAGGTGACGCTGGTGTGCCTTCAGTCGATCACGAGCAAGCTGAACTTGCCTGTAGAATTATACCTATGGGTCGCATATTTTATCGCTGATTGATAAAGTTGATGAAGGGTGGGAGCGCGTCTATGGCAGAGCATTTGTGGGAGTTGACCTTGGTACATTGACTAGTTGGGTGAAGAAGTCGTTATGCTGACCTGGTCAGCATAATCCTCCATATGGAAATTGTTGTACGAGGCGAGGTCGGATTTGCTGGGTATTTTTCTGCTGGATCTCTTTCATTCCTGGGCATCAGCTGCGGTGTTGGCTAGGATGTTGGCCGTGCTGGCTTTTCTATTCAAAAGCAGGTCATGGAAGGACCCAATTCTTGGCTTGAGCAGCAGAGTAGTTGAGGTCCATTTGCTGGGCGTCCACGGCGGCAACCAGTTGATTGCCAAATTCACCAGTCTGGTCTAGTTGTGGGGTCCATCTGATGTATTAATGGTCCATGCAGGTGGCAATGACGTGGGCACAATGCTTCTCAGACTCATCCAGGGGGTCAAGCTTTTCTTTTACAGGGTGCGCAGCTGTTTTCCTTGCACGGTAAGTGTCTGGTCTGACATGATTCCTTACCAGCATTAGAGATCAGCTGTTCCCCCTAGAGTCTTGAACCGCACAAGGGTGAAAGTGAACAAGGCAGTTTGGAAGTATGTGAGTGCATTTAGTGCAGAATCTTCTTTTAGAGGAACCTGAGGGCTATTTTCGTGTGGATGGGGTCCACTTGAATGATTTAGGATCAGATGTGTTAATTTTGGGCTTCGGGAAGCTTTGCAAGCACCAATAGAGAAGGTGGTTGAAGTACAAACAAGTCTGTGACCAATGGTTACAGCAATATAAGCAACACATCTGAACCCGTAAGTCTGTGGACTTCTTTCGGTTTGGAAACAAAGCAGACAGGCTTCTGGCTTATGTGGCCAGGGGCCCATACCCCAAGACCCACATTACAGTCCTAAAAGATGGTCAGGGACAGATTAACAAGGACCCAAAGCAGGTAGCCCATGTCCCGGGGTAATACTTTGAGCACCTTTACGCTCCTCAGGAAGTGAACGGTTCAGAGATTCAGGCCGACCTAAAACTACCCACTTTATCTAAAGACCAGGTAAACCTTCTCAGTGACCAGATATTGGTACCACTACTGCTACTAGGAGGTAGCGCAGGTCATTAAAAATATCAGCTAGATCTAAGGCACCAGGCCCCATATAAATATGACTTTATTAAAATGTTGGTGGAGTAGTTGGGCAAACACCTGCAGAGCGTGCAGGGCCGCCATCAGAAATTTCCCCATTAAAGGTAATTGTTCAGGGCCCCCTACCACTAGCACTCCCCTTCTCCCACGGCATGAGGGCTCCAGAGAATGCCTACCTAGGGGTGCACATAACTTTTTTAGTGAGCTACTCTGATGAGTACCAGGAGATGGTATTTGGTGCTCACCCCATAGGTAGGGTGGTATTCCTCACTGTCCTCTGCGTCAGCCTCCTGCATGGTAGATTCTGCTGCAGATGGACCTCCCTGTTGCTAATTGAGCCTCCAATTAGCTATCTCCATCCACAGGTCACCAGCTGGCTTTGGGTCAAATGTAACCCCCAGTAATGTTTGAACACCTATATCTCATACCTCAATAGTCAAACAGTGCTTTTCTCTTGTCAGATTTTACTCTTGGGGGGTTCCACTGCATTCTATGATCTGTCTGGACCCCTATGTTAAAGTGCAGTTTTTGGGCGGGGATCCCGACGGATCACATACAGACATCTGCCAATGCAGGGGTTAACATACTCCACTACATTCACCCCTGCATCAGTGGGACGGCTCAGCACCATGGGAACACAGCATCCACCGAGTATGTGCTCCATCTGGACCTCCCGCCAAGCAATGCGCTTAGCGTAGGGGGTCCAAGTAAACATACCCTTAGGCCTGTTTTACTCCACATCGGATCCGCTGACTTCCATCAAGCCTCCACTAGCTCCTGTGGAGATAGTCCTGTCATAGCCCCATCGCCGTCAATGGGTGTATTAAGCATTGCGACAAAATCTCTGCGTTCGACGCAGGGATTTTAGCGGACATTGAGCTAGGGCCTTACATATACCTACTGTCTGACTTTCAACCCCCAGATCTCCAACACCCTTAAAGTCCAGTCTATTTTTGGGATTAGTAATTACATTCCTAATTTTACACCACTATCTGCAACCTTTCATAGTTAGTAATGTTTCCCTGCGGTTATTTAAGTGCCATAAATTGTATACATTTAACAATTAAAAATGAAAAAATTGTGAATCTAAAAAATGTATCTTTTGCAGTTCCAGTTTTAATCTCAATCTCCCTGCAATACCAATCTCAGCCATAATGTCACTAGTGAGCCCTTGCCGTCAGTTTAGCACAGAATCTGCTGCTGTCACATTCACATTTGGGAGGAGGAGAAGGGGGGCCCAAGGGAGATGCTGGTAGTCTCTCCTTTCTGGCTGTAACACAGTGCAGGGAGCACAGGCCAGACCTTCGAACCCCCCTAGATGGCCGGGCCTGGGACGGGAGTGGCCCCTGTCCCCCCCTGACGGTGGCCCTGCCACAAGGATCTAGTTAACTATCGGGATGGTGGACCCCTTTTCTGAGTTTATGCTTCCAGGTTGCCTTAGGTCAGATATTCATCGCCGTTTGAATTTGAGGTTCATTTTCTTTATATTGTATTTTGTATGTTAAAAACATCTGTTGCATCTATTTTTGTTGGTAATGTTAGACTTTGTCTAGAGAATTTCTCCAGTCAAATGTTAGGCAAGAGCTCTACCTTGTGGCGCTTTAGCCACATTGCTCTCCTTTACCTTTTTAAATGTAATATTCATCTTTATCCGAGGAGTTTGCTCTGTACTGCTCTGTTATCTGTACTGTATTCTTTTCTCTTTTTGGAATTTCACCTGTGGAAAGCATCAGAAGTGACTGGATCTCACTAAGTACGGCTCCTTATCCAACCTAAAAATTTACTTTTCCAAATCAGAGGCCTTGTCGATGGGCCTTTCCTTTCAGGCACATGACCATTTAAAATCTTGCTATGCTTTTCAATGGCGCTCTGACAGCATAGAATACCTAGGCAATGTATTACCCACCAATAGCTCAGCTCTGTTTTCCCTACATTTTGCTAAGTTACTGTAGGGCACACATGATGCCCATAGTTGGAGAACATCTGCTAGTGGCACAAGAAGTAGAAAGAAGCCTGTATAACTATTTAGTTAAAATCTGGGAGTTTCAACCAGATGACCAAATCTTATTGGTACTCACAGTAAAAAGCAAACTAGTTACCAAATGGCAAGGCCCTTTTGAAACCGTAGAAGTGGTGGCAAAGGTAACTTATAAATTATACCAGCCCTCAAAATAAAGACCCATCAGAATTACCATATGAATTTGCTAAAACCTTGCAAGAAAGTGAAGTGTAACACGAGGTTCAGGAACATGCAGACATTCAGAAAGGATAGCAGAAACTCTAACCCCCTCTCAAAAACAGAAATCCTGGGAATTTTTACAAAAATTTAGAAATATTCTTAGGATTTCCAGGTGAAACCCAGGTGATTAAACATAATATTATGACGGATCCTGGAGTTCGGGGTGAATATAATATTTTACCAAAGTCCAGGGGCTTACTGAGCAATTCTCACCCATGCTTATCGAAATGCAAAAGTTTGGTGTTATTGATCCACTAGTGACTGGGCAATTTCTATAGTTTAACTTCTGAGCCTAATGGGATGTGGAGGTTTTGTTATGATTTCTGTAAAGTCAGTTCAGTGTCAAAATGTGATGCCTAACCCATGCCTCAGGTAGACAGGTTAGTGTAAAGTTTCGGGCCAGCCTGTTATAATACTACACTGGATTTAACTAAGGAATATTGACAGATTAAACTTTTTAGAGAGACTAGGAAAAAGACACTGTTTTCTACAATGGAGGGTCTGTTTCCCTATAACAAAATGTTATTCGGGCTACATGGGGCTCCTGCCATGCTTCAAGGAATGATGGGCAAGATACAAAAACCCTGCCAGGAATTCTCAGGGTCCTACCTTGAGGACATTGTCATTTGCAGTCAGGATTGGGAAACCCATCTCAAGCAAGGTACCAGTAGTACTTCACTGTAAAAGTACCATTGGAATGGAGGAAGCCCAGCTTGCCAACAAACAACGCTGGTCATTTTGTGAATAGTTGGATATTACAGAAGTTTCATTCTTAATATTGTTTCAGTCTCACTCTCTTAATGGACCTCATAAAGGGGAAATCTTCTGCCATAGCTTGGTGGAATTGTGAAGTGGAACCAACCTTCTCTCACTTGAAATAGGCATTACTTTTTAGAGGTAATTTTACACCTTCAGGGGCCCTAAAAGTACTGACCAGCTCTCTCCCTTTATTGTTTCAGCCGGGAACATGGCCATTGTCCACTCAATCCATCTTGAACAGTGGTAACCAACCTGGGGTCCGCATTCCCCCTGGGGGGATTCTAGAGATTCCAGAAGGTGTACACCTTAAGTGGAATCGGAGGGAGTGTGTGACACCCTGTGTCCTGCAGCCTCTCACAGAGAGAGGTTGCAAGCTCAGCCCCCCTCTCTCTCTTTAAGGGGAGTCCAGCTAGAGCTGAAAAAACTTGCTGAAAGTGGTGCTGGTGAAATGTAAACAAGTGACAGTGCCATCTTGTGGATGTTTTTCAAATTTTTTCTAGGAATGGTGGAATTTATTTTTGAAATTTTGCCTTCATTGCAAAACCCGTGAACATGATATCATTCCCCAAATGGCTGGAAATATACAGAAGGGTTGTGTGCATGGAAGTTAGGAGGGAGGGGACATTACTCCAGGGTAGGAGTTTTGTAATGTTACTTCCAGGAAAATTTATTTTAATGCATGTTTGCGGGTAGTAGTCTTGAGCGAGAATATTCAAACTTCGAACACTGTATTTTTCGGACTATAAGACGCACCGGACCAGTTTTTAGGGCAGGAAAACTAGAAAAAAAGATTTAATAGGTTTTCACATCAATTGGGTTAATGCAATGAATTAAATGAATGCAACATTCAATTCAGCCAGTAGGTGTCACTAGCAGAAGTACACTCTCAGCACATGTCATTCACCATTGAGAGGAGGGGAAGGGGGGCAGACATCTGCAGAGTGTTCTCCCTCTCCTCTGCTCTGCCGATGTTACTGTTACTGTGTCCGTGGGAGCTGCAGAGTGATTGCAGTTTCCATGCATGAAGAGAGATATAGATGGCCGTTCATCTATCCCTCTCTTCGTTGCCTATGGCAGCAAGGCTTTGAGCTCTGCTGGCATAGGCAATTACACAGTACAAATGGGAGAGCCGGACACCAGCCGGATATTCGTCATATTATGCTTCAACATTGTTTACCGACATACATCGCACATATTTGTGCATATTGCAAATGGATATGCACAATACACACAGTGCTTGTACTGGCTAAGATCACAGAATAGAGAAAAGAAGCTGTAAAGTTGCATTGCGAATCTTTGGGCTCTGCTGGCATAGGCAGTTACACAGTACAGATGGGAGAGCCGGACACCAGCCGGCATCTCACATCTGACAGCTCCTCTAGCTCCCCGGCTAATTTCTGTGCTGGGAGAGCTGGCAGGGAGCCAAGGTGTACCACTAGCAAATGAGTGGCCGCGGGGGTCGCGCATTCAGACCATAAGACGCCGGAACTTTTTGCCCCCAATTTTGGGGGTGAAAAAGTGCCTCTTATGGCCTGAATAATATGGAATATTCGTCAAGTATCCTTCATTCGCAAATTCACAATGTTTTGCGAATGTGTGCTTGGATATTGGCAATGACTGATATTCGTTATAATATGCTTCAACATTGTTTACCGACATACATCGCGCATATTTGTGCATATTTCGAATGGATATGCACAATACACACAGTGCTGGCTAAGATCACAGAATGAAGAAAAGAAGCTGTAAAGCTGCATTGCGAATCTTTGCGAATCATTGCAAATGGGCGCGCGCAATGGAAGGCAATAGAATACAGTCAAATCAAGTTTTATGAATTTAGATTGTTTCTTTGTATATTCGCAAAATTATGCGAATTCTAATATACCATATGCCACTCAACACTAGCGGGTAGGAGTTATACATCCAGGGTTGCACGGTCCTTAGTAAACAAGACTAAGACAAGACATGTAATTCAGTTTGAAAATGAGTCTTCATGTAATTCTGGGTCCACTGCAGTCCGCTTGTGAGCTTTGGGGTTAGGTGTGGCAGAATATTTTCTACTGCAAAATTTCAACCATCCAAGGAAAATTGTGCATTAAAGTAGAAATTTCTACAACAAAATTTAGACTTTCTCTATTATTCCAAATATTACCCAAAATCATTTGTAATTTTCAGGGGATGTATATTTTGTTTTGTTTTCACTTAACTATCCCTCAACTCAATCACCAAATTGGTATTATATTTATTATCACATTGTCACCAGTTTACTGATATATCTGGACCAGTTGACCAGACTCCAAGTTTATTGATTATTATGTATTTACAGATAATTCCTATTAGGTAATTTGATCACGAAAATTATATGTATAGCCTGGTGGCTGTACCACCGTGATACAGTTTGTCACGGTGATACTGGAACAGTTATGGACACATCTAAGGTGCTTAATCAGGAGAAACAAGAACCCTTTTTGTGATGTTAGATAATGTATATAAATTGGTATATGATATACGATTATAAGAATTTATACAGATTATGGTAAAAAGAATTCTGTACATTAGGTTATAGCAGTGATTTTGTACAATATTTGTAATGTACAACATCACAATGTATTTATAATGTAATGTATAATATTTGATTATGTTTCAGTCTCTTGATGAATGTATAAGGGTTAGTTTCCACTGCGTCAAAATCCCTCTGTCTGACGTACGTCAGACAGAAGGATTTTGACGTAGCCCATTATATCATCCTAACATCCGTCAGTGCAATCCGTTGGTCTCCGTTGCGTTAAAATTGACGTAGATCACTATGTCTATTTTGAAGCAATGGAGGGGTGTAATCTGTCACTGACGGATGCACTGAAGGAAAACATTTCCTGTATGTCCTGACGGATGCACTGACGCATGCACCCTTCCATTGACGGAGGGACCTTGATGGATTGAAAAACTTAGTGGAAACAAGTCCTAAGACTACCTGAGGAAGCCTTCATTAAGGCAAAACACATTGTAGCAAATGCATCAAAGGTTGAGGTTCAGTGGTTGAGTGTCAACAAGACTACTGTTACTACTTATTATTGTTATGTATATGTTTTGATGTTTATGTTACTTTCTTCAAATTTTTACATCATGAAACTCCATGTATGGGGAGCTCCATGATTGGCCTCTATGTTGTCAAGTCCTTATCGAGAAACAAACTTAATCTAGGAACACACGGCTCGATTTAAGCATACAATCGATGTAAGATTAGATGGAGAACCTCGATTTTGGTATTTTATCGATTGTACCGTGTGCGCTATAGTGTCATACAATCGTAGTACAATATCGATGTAGAGACCATCGATTTTTGACTAAAATCGTCGATGCTATTGATGCCCAACAAATAGTAAACTATCACTTCATCTAATACAATTGTACGATGAAAATGAAAAAGTAGTACAATCATGGTACAATTCAACGATAAGTTTCCAACTAGTCCGATCACTTTTCAATCGATGTAAAGCTCTTCATCGAACTAAAATCGTCGATTGTACCATGTGTCCGCACTACGATTTTGGTACAATCGATGTAAATTTTCATTGATTTACATCGATTGTACTCTTAAATCGAGCCGTGTGTTCCTAGCTTTAGGATATATTTCATCTTGATTCTATGTTGCCGAATTATTGCCCCAGATGGGAGAGCAAACTAGACACCACAATATCTGCACTCTTACCCTTTAAAGCTTTATGTATTGTCAGGGATCGGGGGAATGAAGTAGGACCCAGCACTTCAACCGTTCCAGCAGTGAGTGTTTTATTTACACTCTACAGTCCAAAGTCAAAACAAATAAATGCAACACCCTATTTCCAGCCTTCCAGTCTCTCTCTGTCCCAGCATCTCCTTCTCTGGGATCTCTCTCTCTAATCAGAGCAGCTGAGCCCATATCACTCTTAACCCCTTACCAACCAGTGACAGGAGCTCTCCCTGTCACATA
>CM070032.1:132995333-133008610 GCA_036250615.1 Ptychadena robeensis | reverse complement strand
CAGGGTTGAACACAGCCAACACCAAGCCGGGACCCCAGGATGGTCACCAATCCTCTCAGCATCCACAAACCCCTCAAGGGCCTATCGGTGGTCCCATCACCACCCTCTCTACCACTCAGTTCCACGAAAATGACAAAAGACCCGGGAGAGGGCATCTGCATTGTGGTGTACCTGTCCAAGTCTATGCACCACCACATACTTGAAGTCTTGTAGAGCCTGGAACCACCAGGTTCACCTGGGCATTGCGGTCAAGATGTTGGGACATCCACTTGAGAGGGGCATGATCAGTCACAAGGCGGAAGGGCGCCCTAACAGATAATACCTGAGGCTTTCCAAAGCCCATTTAATGGCGAGACATTCCCTCTCCACTATGGAGTAGATCCCCCGTCCACCTCTTGTGACAGTACGGCCCCTAAGCCCAACTTTGAGGCATCAGTGTGGACCAAGAACTTAAAATCTGGCGCTACTAGCACCAGTTCTTGGCAAAAAAAAGGAAAGGATTTGTTTCCTGGTAAGGGGATGGGGCCATTTCTGAATAGCTTCCACTTTGTTCAACTGAGGATTAATTACCCCTCTACCTACCACATACCCCAAATACTGGGCTTCCACCATACCAATGGTGCCTTTCTTCACATTTACAGTAAACCCATGTTGCCCCAGAGCATCCAGTACCAATTGCACCTTCCTAAGATGACTTTCCCAATCCTGACTGAAAATGACAATGCCATCTAGGTAGGCCCCTGAGAATTCCTGGCAATGTTTTAGTACCTTGTCCATTTCTCTTTGAAATGTGGCAGGAGCCCCATGTAGCCCAAACGGCATTCTCGTATAGTTAAACAGGCCCTCCAGGGTGGAAAAGGCTGTCTTTTCCCTAGCAGCTTTAGACAGTGGAATCTGCCAATACCCCTTAGTTAAATCTAGTGTAGTGATATAACGGGCTGGACCCGATCTTTCCACTAACTCGTCCACCCGGGGCATTGTGTAAGCATCACACTTCGACACTTCGTTGAGTTTACGGAAATCGTTACAAAACCGCCACGTCCCATTAGGCTTAGGCACTAGAACTATGGGACTCGCCCAATTACTAGTGGACTCTTTACCCCAAGTTTTAGCATCTTTTTGACCTCGGATGACACAATAGTACGGCGAGACTCCGGAATACGGTAGGGTTTTAGATTTACTCGAACTCCCAGATCTGTGACAATATCATGCTGAATCACCCAGGTTTCACCTGGCAAATCTGAGAATATCTCTCTTTTTTTTTTGTAAGAATTCCCAGGTTTCCTGTTTTTGGGAAGGGGACAGATTATCTGCTATCCCTACTTTCTTTATCTGGGTGTCTGGCTGTTCCTGAGTCCATAAAATCCCAGCTAATGCTTCCCTTTCTTTCCAGGGTTTTTAAATTCACATGGTAGATCTGGTGGGATCATTTATTTCATGATTACAGATAATGTTATTTTACAGTTTTACATGTGTTTTATTTGCAGCACTAGGGTTAATGGTTTTGGAATGAGTAAGGGGATAATACGACCCAATACTCGCTCCATGTTATATGGTTTTATAATTGATTTCATGATTACATCCTAATGTGTATGGGGGAGTTTAAAGTCAGACTTTTTCGGTCGAAATTTCGACTTTTAAACGACACTCATGCACATATATGTTATAATAGAGGCAGTTTTTGTTGAATCTAAATCAGCCGTTTTCGACCATCCCTATTTGTGGCACTTCAGTTAAAATTGGCATTATACTTTAACCATTTCAGTGTGTTGTATGTGTGTATGATTTTTATGTGTTTGTATGGAGGTGCTGATGGGTCACTGAGGTTATAAATGTGACTGTTAGGAGCAGCCTAGCAGTCTCTTGTGAGCTGGCAAGAAGAAGAGTCACAGGGCTCTGTGCCTCTCTATCTATACTGTCCCCGTGGGATTGGGCCTTCCTAGCTAGGCCTAAGGAACTACAGAAACCAGCATCATTATGTGAGTGTTTCCCAAAATGGATAGGGGTTGACAATGGAGAACTACCCTTTTTTCTATAGTCCAAAGGCCCCCATACACCAGATGAGCCAAGGCCGCTAAACGAGTAACTGTTGAGGGGAGGTGGGTACACTGACCCCCCTGGTGCTATAGCACTGCCCATACCGTATCGCTGCTAAGATGAGGCTGCCATGCACTGAAATAAATCAGAATTTATTTATGTCATAAATTGCAACCTCACCATCCGTACTGCCCATATGTAAAACCACCACTGCCTTGTGCTGCCCTACAAGTGACTGGTCTCTTATCTGAATGTACTCCATTTATAACCACACACTGATGCATTTCCTTTAGCCAACTGCTTGTGCATGGAACAATAAAGTGTTTAGAGACTAGATTTACTTTTTAATTTTGCCCCTGACCCCAGTTTAAATATAGCTTAGTCCTATACAGATTAGCATTGAGCTAATTTATATGGGTCATCTTCTTGAAATCCACTCACTGTATTGCAGCATCACCCAGTCGTTTCTTCCTTCAGTATCCTCTGCCAGATGTTACCATACTTAGAAATATACACAGTAAAGAATTACCTCCTATTTGACACCAGTATAATGGGATACAGAAAAGAAGTAATGTGATGCAAAGTAGGACATCTATAAAGTGAGGTGTTTGATTGCGAGGGACATGTAATACAGTATAGTAGTACTTACAAGTTTAAAACAGCCTTTCTTGGTATGTAACCAACTGTAACAAAAAATTTTAATCTTAGTTTAGTTAAACATTCTTTAAACAATATTTGCTGTCTTTTTTTAATCCATATAAATGATTCAAGCTACTTACATTTTCCTTCACAGTTACGGCACAAGATTTTATTAGCATCAGTGAGCTGAATAACATCCACAATTTCCCCTCTTATATACGCTAGTTCCTTATGTCCTGATTTTTGAACTATGGCATTAGGGTCAACCATCATTCGCGTTATCACTTTAATTTCTCCATGGAACTGTAAAATAGAGATAAATAACATCATGTGTTAAATAATATTTGCACAAATGTCTTGTTTTAAGTAGCTTTAGATTCTTATTTATTGCATATTTATTTTGCATAGTTAAAGACTGATTTAATACTTTTATTATCTAAAAATAACAACCTTACAGAGGTGGCATGGTACAGCAGTGTGTATTTAAAATGTATTTGCAAATTAATGTTTTAACCTGAACATTTAAGACAGTTTTTATTGTTACTTTTATGTTATTTTAAAGCAATGGAGGGGACCCTCCAACTATAACAGTGATGTTAGGTAAAATTCTATTGTCATTAACTGCAGGACCTCATTGAAGTAGCTGGGTGTATCCTCACAAAAGAAGCTGACACTAGTCACTTAGAACTCCCCACTAGATTGGA
The DNA here is from genome assembly GCA_036250615.1 of Ptychadena robeensis. Lineage (NCBI taxonomy): Eukaryota > Metazoa > Chordata > Amphibia > Anura > Ptychadenidae > Ptychadena > Ptychadena robeensis. Next base: position 133,005,230 of record CM070032.1, on the reverse strand, counting down.
GACTTTCTACTACTGGAGCAGCAGATACCGGGGGCACATTTTGTGTGGACATTATTTTTCCCCACATGGGCATACTGCTGAGATTCCAATCATGGCAGGGAGAACACAGGAGATTGCTAGCACTTAAGAAAAACTAGTTTACCATAAAAAATATAAGAGGCTTGGCATTTTCCATTGACTTTTTGTCGTAAATACTATTAACCCCTGAATGGGTAATCCTGGTACGGAGCCCTTAAGAGATAAAGATTGACGTCATTAAGAGCCCTCTTACTGTAGACAGTAGTTTGCAAAGACCCCTGGAAGTATGATTTGTTGATTAAATGACCGCTTAAAATTTGCTAAAAAAAAATGTGTGTTGCTTGTCATACCACTGAAAAAAAAAAAAGATAGCCTTTTGCATACTAAAAAATGTATATTATTCCACTTGCTTACCATGAGACATGCTACCATCTTTAATCTATATAGTACCCTACACACCATGTGTGATTATAACCACTGGAGGATTATTTAAAGTGTAAGGTAGAGCTCTAGGAGGCATTTAGTTTAAACTATTGCCATCCAGTGAAACTAGAGATTATTGAATGTATAACAAAACTGTCTACATTAAAGAAAATAGCTAGGTGACCAATTAGTATTTGCAGACAATATGCCAATCTTTGCAGACAATACTCAGACTTAAGCCCCCCATACATGGGTCGATACCTGTACAATCGATGACCCACTTGAGCCCAGCATAGTGAGCGTTTATCGATTGAATGAGGCTGTATGTGTACCATTTTGTGCAATAGATTCCCGTTTGATGCTTTGGATGGGAACCCTCTGCCCCCATCCAATAACCTGTGCGATTGATGACCACGAATGCGCACAGCATCATCGATCTAGTGGGTCATTAATTGTACGTGTCTCGACCAGTGTATGGGGGGCTTTAGGTTGCACTTTAACTATTGATGGACTGGACTGTACCTTTTTTACTCCTACCTACTTATTTTGTGAGTAAACTACAGAAAACCCCTGAACAAGGTATGCTTACAAATAGTTCAGATGTAAGTTGGGAATTGATTCTTGTGTAGTTGCCTTACACATCTAAGAACAATAACAGAACCATAGCAACAACATAACAAAGGAGGAAAATCTTAAATAATTCTAAGGTTGTTCTGGCTTGGTCTAGGTTGCTGTGTTAAGTCCAAGTTATCAGCCAGAGTCACTGGGGTCCCTCAGTGCTCAATGTGTCATGTTGTTATCCTTAGCAACAAAATTATGTCAGTGCTTTCTCTGCTAGACTTACATGGCTTTTTCTATGCCAACAACAGAGGTAGGACCGTTAGAACCATACTTCCAAAATGCCTTTTTTCTAAACCAAGGGTCTACCACCTGCTGCTCCGGAACCACACGCTCATGGACAGATTTAGTCCAGTTCACATGATCTGGTGTCTTCACATTTCCCCCATTCTACTGGACAGGTCCCTTTTCATAATGCGAGTACATTCGAATGAGGGAAACTTTATTATACACAGGAGAATATATATATATATATTGTCTCAGTCGTCCTTTGAGTAGACAAGGTACAAGGTCACCCTATCCCCAGGTAGAGGCTTTCACATTGTTTATCTGGAGGCCTTCCTTTATGATTAATTATATCAACAATTATCTTTGTGAAAGAAAAGGACAATATTCAGGCGCAGAAACTGAAAGGATGTGTAAATAATGACAAAAATAAAGAAACTTACTTGAAATTTCTTTCTAAATTCTTGCTCCAGTTTTTGAGTTTTCTTCAGGTTTGTTTCGTTCCTCCAGTTAGTAATTAAAACACTCTGGTCAACTTGACAGCTTTAAAAAGAAAGAAAATTCCTTTAAATATATAATATATAGAAAACAAATGTGCCCAAAATAAATGTGTGGACTTTGAATACAACGATAAGAGAAGATTGATGATTTTTTTAATGTCCTAGGCAGATTTGCTGAGACCATAATCTCAACTGCAGGAATTGCATCAACTTCATCTTTTCTCCATTGGAAAATACTCAAAGCAGAGGGAAGGAATGAAAGTAGGCTTCACTTAAGTGAACCTGAAGAAGTAGTGTTTTTATATTGGTAGGCTGCGTGTACCGTTCAGTTCACCTCCTATCTGATGTTCAGTTCACCTCCTATAAAATATAATGGAGGCAAACTTTGACCCCTCCCCCAACTGTACATCTAAATATGTATTTTTCACACCCAGCCCATCCACCACCCCCAATCCAGTGTAAACAAAAAAATTATGTTATAAAATTTTCTAGGTCTAGTGTGTTCTGGAAAAGGGGGATCCCAAGCAGTATTGCCCCCCCCAGCATACCAGACTCCCTATTAGCATAAGGTATGGTACACTCTGGAAAAGGGGGGCCATGAACAGCCTGGGGTCCCCCCCACAGAACATACCAGACCCCTTTTGGCATAGGGTCTGGTATGCACTGGGAAATGGGGAACCCACACCCCAGAGCAAACCAGACTTATTTTGGCAAGCCTGAAAGGACAGTAAGGGCCCCGCCCCCCATGCCATATCTCAATGAAGGGGAGACCATTCGTTTAGATAAGGGGGGTCTCTTCCTCACAACTTGGCCCAGCTTGTGTGGGGGCACGGGTGGGGGCTTATTGAATAAGAGGACCACCCTATAGATTGAGAACAGAGTTCCAAGGACACGTAGGACACAAATGTGTCCCTGGAGCTCCAAGGAGCAGACTAGCTTCATGGGACAATGGAGCCTTTGAGGGACGAGATTGATTACAACATTTAATAGGCACTTTTAAGGTAACTATAGGGAATGGTAGAAATTTTAATAAAGTAATTTTTTGTGGTCTCAAAAAATCCACTGTGTCTTTGGGACCTCTGGGGGTCCTCTTGTTAAAGGGGAACCCTGGATACTAAATAAGCCCCCACCCAGGCTCCTACAATGCCTGGCCTCTGTTGTGGGGAAAAGACCCCCTTATCTTAACAAAGGATTTTCCCTTCCTGGAGATATGGCATGGGGCTTGGTGGTATGAAGGGGTGACCCCCTTTCTGTCCTTCCAGGCTTGCCTAAAGGGGTCTGATTTCCTCTGGGGGGGGGGGGTCCCATGCTGTTTGGGATCCCCCATTTCTAGAGCATACCAAAACCTATGCCAACAGAGGGGCTGGTACGCTCTGGGAGGGATCTCACTCTGTTGGTGGTCCCCTTTTTCCAAACAATAGCATATTGGCTGCTAAAAGGGGATGTGGGGTGCTCTGGGGAGACCCCCATGAAGGGTTTTAACCCTTTCATTGCTGGATAATTTGTTATTTGTTTTTTAACCGCCATTAACCTGGATGGTTAGCCCGAGTTAACTCTAGGTGAGTTTAATTACTAGCAATACTCACCGCGAACAAACCTCTGGCATACTCACCTGTCTGGAGGGAGCCCATTGAGCTACTCAGATTCAGCGCCAAGCTTTCCGGGTCGGCCTCGACGATGGCATTAATAAAGTCATGTGGTGGTTCACCAAAGATCGGGACCATAGGGCTATACTTAACCTACCTAGTGTTTGAGACTTACCCAGTTTGTTCGCTGTTTGGGTTCGTCCAAAACTCTAGGTGAGCCGGGATTGGGAGAACACGCTATACCCCTGGAAAACTGCAAAAAAATTGCTGCAGCATTTCTGGGGTAGGGACACCTCCCCGATCACATCACAGTGATGCCAAAGGGGCGGGGACTGCGCCATAGACCTCCATGTTATTGGAGGGGCCTAAGTCACCCAGCCCACATGTACAGGGGCTGGAATTTAACCCTCTGGGCGGTTTGAGGTAGTTTTACCGGCAATCGCGGCGGAGTACACTGTACTCCGCCGTGCTTGCCGGCTCTCCGCCCAACCCTCTACACACCTCCGACATCAAATAGACGCCGACGGCATGTGGAGAGGAGAGCGTCGCCCCCTTAATTTAACATGGAGGTCTATGGCGCCGCCCCCCCCGCCCCCTTCGGCGTCACAGATGACGCCGAAGACACGGGGCCGGCACACAGGCCGCCGGCACACAGGGAGACGGCGGTTTTGCCCGATCCCAGTACGGGCACAGTTTGATCGGCCATCAAACTATGCCCGAACTGATTTCGGGCAAACCGCTAGGGAGGTTAAAGCAGAGTACAATGTACATGTTATTTGTTGATTTTTTTTGTTAACTAACTAAAAGAAGATATATTGCTATATAATGTATTTTAACAAACACAGCATATATTGGCTTATTCAGATATAAACTGTTGCCAGAAGTTTATTCAAAAGGGTCAAAATACCTAAGTTTGCAATAACAGAACCAGAAAAATAGCATTGCAGTGAGCAGCAATCCACTTATTCAGTCTGATGCTCATTGCGGATTAGTTGTGTCTGCCTCAGTCTGAAGGGGGGAGCTACAAGCTGTTGCATCATCCTCAGTGATCTGCTGATGAAGAAAGCATCATGCCTGACAGATTCAACTTTCTAATCCTTTTTCAGGTTTGGAATACCTTCCTTGTTCTTTAACTGTTCTGATATTAGACAAACTGTTCCTATGATGTTAGATGAATATTATAGTGTTTATAGAAGTTGTTTCTTTTGTTCAAATATTTATGACCATGTTATTTTGTGTATAAATGTAAGATTCAAAGACCAGAATTGTATTAGCCTGAAGAAGGGATCTGCGATATCCCGAAAGCTTGCTTCTCTAATGACTTCAGTTAGCCAATAAACGGTATCACTTGAACTCCAAACTTGCTGTATTTATCGATGGCTAACACGGTACAACACTCTACTCTTTGTAATATGAGACCCCCGCCCACATGTGTGTCACACTTATGGCTGGGCAGCCATTTTAATATGATTTCCCTAGTGACTGACACTGATAACTTTCTGGGCGTTGCGCACGTGGTGCGTTTTTTTTATAACACGCCATGGGCAATCGGGGTGGAGCACAACATGCTCCGCTGTAATTGCCTGCCTGGCCGAAGGTTCAGAACATAAATCCAGTGTCACTGGAGACACCAGAGTTATGCTGTAAAAAGGCGACGCCCCTCCATTTACATGGAGGTCTATGGCGCCGCCTACCCCCGCATACATGCCGATGCTCCCGACCGCCGGGGGAATCAGGAGGACAGGTTAGTATGTCAATCGAGTTTTATGGTGCATGAAACTCAGCCCAAGTTAACTTGGTCCAAACACCCAGAAGGTTAACAGCATAGGCGTGCCAGCATTATCACAACTGCTGTTATACTATTAGTTTGTATGGATATTCATTGCTGTAATGTATGTTTATTGAGGAAAAGTTTTCTATAGTAGCAAGTGCTATTTATTCATCAACAAGATGGACTGTGAAGATGAGATTAAACATTTATATGATTCAAAAAGTAATTTTAATTCTTCCCTTTAAGACTTATCTGTATAGACCAGAAGGTGGAATTTTTAGGGGGGAACCCTCCAACAATAGGATTTTAATGGAGCTTTGGAATAAATAGTATGACATCAATTCATTATATTAAGGTTAAGTATATTCCCTGACCCACTAGAAATGGTATGTGGGGGGGGGGGGGGGGGGGGGGGGAGATGATGTGGTGGCCTCCTCCATTAATAGAAATTAATTTTCAATTTTAAAAATTATGGAAAAATAATAATTTTTGGAATGAGAATATAAATAAGGGGTCTGCCAACATTTATATGCAGATGTATATTTGTTTAAAGACTTATGATGGCCTTTCTCTTTAAATATAAATTTATCAAGTCCTTTTGGGCATCAATCTCATGCTTTTCCTGTCAAAAGTTTATGGACTGCTATTTGCAGATAGTCCTGGTGAGGCCCAAAATATGGTAAAGGGTGAAACGTGATGCAAACGAGTCTGCAATTCCAATAAAAATATATGTATAGCACTATATACACTTGTTTTGAAATAATGTGGTGTTTCTGTATATTTGTTGTTTTTCTTTTTTAATCATATCTTTTAATAACTACAATAAAATATTGGTTTTAACGTTAATATAAAAAATTGACGTCATACTGTTTATTCCAAGGCTCCATTAAAATCCTAGGGTAGGAGGGCACCACCTTAATAATTCCACCTTCTGGTCTATACAGATAAGTCTTGAAGGGAAGAATTTAAATTACATTTTGAACCTATATTTATATGAGATGAGGAGCTGTTTGGTGCAAATTCAAAATATTTATGTTTCAGTTTATTTCCAAAGAAACAAACGGACAATACAAAATTTGCGATAGATATAGGTGTCAAACACCATACCCTCGTTGTTTGCTACTTTGGGACAGATTCTAGACATGTGGATAGAGAAAAAAAAAGTTTCCTTTTTCTTTTTTTATTGTTGATTATTCTTTATTAACCCCTTAACCTGATAATGTAATAATCATTGTCTTGTTATCCCAATATACCTCTCTCTTTCTCTGCCCTATGGTATTCACTCTGGAATATATGTAGGTGAAGACGTTGGATACAGGGAGTAAGATCTATAAGGAGGTAGAAATTTCAAGGGGAAAAGATAATAACTTGAAAAAGGGAAGAAAATAATATTATTATTATTATTATTATTATTAATATTATTAAGTCCCCTTAATATGTCATTATCCTGTATGGTGAGAGCTCTTTAGAGCTTGGGGGCCTGTGGGGGGTTTTTCATATCAGGGAACTAATTGCCTGTTTTTCTAGTCGATACAATCACACAATAAAACGCAAAGGATGTCAGAATTTAGGGGTTCTAATTGGGAAGCCTTTATAGAACAGATTGAAAAAGAAACAATTAAAACTGAAACTGTCGAAAGAAATGTAGACAGTTTTGGCTTTAGACTAAGGAAAGTTATGGAGAAAAGATCACAAACCTTCTGGCATATTAGATACTTTTTAAAATATAAAGAGCATATGTGTAACCCATTCGACTTACGCATTCAGATTTTTCCAACCTTTCAAAACATTACACCTGCACTGAAACAAATATGGGAGGACAATCTACAAAGATATACAGAGAATATGATGAAAATACTAATTGAACACTATAAAACTGAAAAGGAGAAAGAACATTTGCATTTTGATAATCTCTATACAGAATTTGCAACTGAATTCGAACTACCAGAATATAGGAACAAAGAAAAAAAAAAAGATCAACTGACTAAATACAATAGAGACATAGCAGCTAAAAAAGTAACTTTCAAAGAGATAAATCTACATTTAAGTTAGGAAGAGCCTATAAATGGAAAACTACACACAACAAAAAAAAAAAACAATTTAACCTCCCTAGCGCTATGCCCGAAGCCAGTTCGGGCAAAAGGATGCTGCAACTATCGATGCGCCCGAACTGGCTTCAGGCACGACGTGGGAGCTTACCTGGTCCGGCTGCCGGGACCCGGGCTTTTTTTCTTCGATTTTTTTTCTCATTGGCTTACATTTGTTACATTTGTTTTTGTTTGAAATTTTTATCCAAATCAAAGGAAAAGAAATGTAAACTTATAAAAAAATTTTTTTTTAAGAAATATGGCTTTTTCATATCCAACATAACAAAACAATACCCTTATATATACTGTATGTCCCCATGCCCAAAATGCTTCTTTTGGCTAGAACAAAGTCTTATGACACGTATTGTGCAACCCTTCAGAGTCTATGATATCAATACAGTTAAAATACACTGATTCTCCCCTTCCGTTTATGTAATAATTTGTCATTAAAAAATTTATTTGTTAAATCTTATTTGAAAAAAAAAAAGAAAGTGTAACATTTGAATACAACATTTAGTCTGGATAGTTTTAAAGCTTGTACCACAGCTTGATATTTCTCTGAAATTCAAGTTCAAGATTTTTTTAAGATACTGACAAGATATGTGCAGTAAACTGCGACATTAACATACTTTTATTTAAGAAAAATACTACTCAATCTAGTATTTTGTCACAAATATTTTAACCTTCTTCTGTACCTTGATTTTTTAACTTGTGGTTTGCTTTTTTGTAGACCCTGTTCAGCATCATCATAAAGTTCATCTAAACAGAGAAAAGAAAAAAAAAATTTCCTTAATACTTCTCTTACATGCAGCTGTATTATTATTAATTATTATTATTACAATTCATATATTCAATAATAACATGTGCAAATAATATTGTCTAATATTGTCTATTACTACTTGTGACGAGGCATATCATCTGCTGGGGCTTCTTAATGAGGCCAGCCTCACACCAACATGCACCTGCACTGAAGTTATCAAATCTAATTTAGGAAAACCCAAGTCTCTCTTCTAGTTGGTCCTTGAGGGACACCTGGGTCATGAGAATGCTTCTACTATGACATTGTTCATTAACCTGAAATTACCTGGACTTTTATTTAGTAACCATGATATTTCACAGAAAAGAAGATTTAACATATGCCATAGCTTCAAAGCATCTATTTTATTTTGTATTTGAAATAAACATCACATACACATGAGACAAATTCCAAATTAAAATTTTTTTTTCATTATTTTGATGTGTATATACAGTCAAGCTCATAATTATTCATACCTCTGGCAAATTGTGACTTAAAGTTACTTTTATTCAACCAGCAAGTTATATTTTTTTATGGGAAATGACATCATTTCTCCCAAAAGATAATAAGATGTACAAGAGGCATTTTTGTGGTAAGAAAAAAAAATTCTTAGCTTTTTGTACATTTCAGCAAAAAGTGTAATGTCCAACATTATTCATACCCTTCTTAAACTGTCACAGTCTCTGGGAAAATCCAAAGTTCCAAATAGTCCAAGCTGTTCTAAAGCATCCTAATTACCCTGATTAATTGGGAACAGCTGTTTTAATCAACTTAACAGATGAAAAACAGCAGCTTTCTGCAGTTGCTTTGGGGACAGTCATGGCTAAAACAAAGGAGTTCAGTGAGGACCTGTGATTGCGCATTGTGGCTGCTCACAAGTCAGGAAAGGGATGCAAGGCCACATATAAATGTTTTCAAATTCCAGACTGTGGAAATGTTCCGCACTGTGGAAAATCCAAAAGGACATGGTTGGAAGTGACACCTGTGCTGGCCCAGAGGATAGTCAGAGAGGTAAAAAAGAATCCAAGGATCACCACCAAGGCCATCCTGGTCAATCTGGGCTCTGCTGGTGGCATTCTCTCAAGGCAGACAATGAAACCGACACAGAAACGACACTGCTGGGGTCATAGATGCAGACCAAGGAGGACACCACTTCTCCAGATAAGGCACACAAAAGCTTGCTTGCTTGCTTTGAAAAATGTGTCCCTTTGTGGTGAAGAAATGGTTAGCAGACAACAACATTAATGTTTTGGAGTGGCCCAGCCAGAGTCCTGACTTGAATCCAATTGAGAATTTCTCAAAATATCAGGGTGATGGCAGGAAGACCCTCCAAACTGAAAAATTTGGAGCTCATTGCTAAAGATGAATGGGCAAACCTGTGGAGACCTGCAAAACTCTGATCTGCAATTAAAGTGATTGCTGTAATAGCCAATAAAGATTTTTCTAATTATTGAGAAGGGTATGAATAATTTTGGACATTACACTTTTTTCTCAAATGTAAATAAAAGCTGAGAATTTTTTTTCCCACAAAAAGCCTCTTGTACATCGTCTTATTATCTTTTGGGAGACACCCATTTCCCATCAAAAAATAACTTGGTTAAATTCAAGTAACTTCAAAATTTGCCAGTGGCATGAATAATTATGGGCTTGACTGTATATAGTATTACATCAACATGTTTCGCTTTAATCAGGGCCTCTTCAGGACACCATCTTTTAACAAAGATGGGGAATGAAAAGACGGAGGCTATGAGAAATTATCCACTAGATTATCTGGACTCCTACAGGTCAAACCAATTACAAGAGATAGAGGATTTGGTGTGGCCTTTATTAACACCCATTCCAAATTCCTTATACCATAGGAAGGGGGGGGGGG
>CM070032.1:132960275-132995233 GCA_036250615.1 Ptychadena robeensis | reverse complement strand
ATATATATATATATATATATATATATATATATAATGCATCTCTCTGCACATGTGTCAAAAAGATGCATTTCGAATAAAGTTTAAGGGGCCATTTTACACTTGCCTCACTGAGTTTTTTTTATATAGGTACCACATAGCGTTGCACTTGTGTCTCCTATACAAGTGTGTGGCCTCAAATATGTATGCTGCAGGGCAGTTTGCGGTAACGTGCTGCTTTGGAAACCTTGTGCCTCCTGCTACTCAATACGCGCTGCATTGCTAGTGTAATATAGCCCTTTATCTGAACCTGTGATGTTTGAATGGAGGGGCTTGATAATGTTAACTACAAAAATGGGTCCTGCAGGAAAAGTTTGGGAACCACTCCCAAAGGAATCACCCCGTATTTCATTAAAAAAATTATGTTTAATATGAGCCTTGGTAGTAATATAGGAGTTAAGTAGACGCAACATCATGGATCTGGCTTTATTAGCATTTCGCGTAATAGGTCCACCGCATCCAGATGATTTGTTTCTCAGTTTGATGATCAAGAAAAATATTGATTTCAGTCTTCAAAGAGTGAACATGCTTGGGGCTTGGCAGGGATTTCGAGGCAGGCAGACGTGCTCCCAGCAACTCCAGCTCCACAATACAAAATCCACCAAATAGACTTACCTCTCCGGGGATCAGAGAGCACCATCCACCTGGGGTTCTACCCTCAGCCCCGGGGAGCACACCACGCATAGACGGCCCTGCTGCACAGCCTGCGGCTTTGCTGCCTGTTTTTGGTGAGCAGCCCTCACCCTCCTGCATCTTTAGGGTACCACCGATGCCTACTGGAACCCACCACTCCTCTCCCTCTGGCCGAAATCAATGCAGGCCTGGTGGGTTCCTGGGGCCCCAATGAGACCTTTTCTGGTGAGACTGCTTAATTATTTTGGGACTGAGACATGATCCTATCATCTGAGAGATCTCAAGGCCCTATCCAGTATGAGAATTCTACCATCCACCTCTTTCCGGACATCTCTCCTAACTTGCAGAAGAAACGTCGCTCCTTCACTGACGTCCGAAAGTGTCTATGTGGCAAAGGGATCACCTACAATATGCAGCATCTGAGCAAGTTACATGTCCAGTAGCGATTAGCGGCATAGGCAGTATTAAAATTTGCGATAGTTTGGAAATAATTCTACAAATATTCGATTTAATATAAGTAAATTTGAATATTCACGGTATGACCATGTATTGCGAAAATCTTCAAAATGATGGCCACATGCCATCATTTTCTCAATACATGTCCATACCACAAATATTAAAAACCGCTAATATCCGCCAACATATTTGAGATATTAGCCGAGATTTAAGCTCAACACCTAGTGTTCAGCACTCCGGCAAGACCCTCTTCTTTGAGTCTCCCGAGGCTGTATCGGATTGGCTCGACGTGGCTGCCTGACCTAGCTACACCCTGTTTTGGATGGTTTATTTTGGTACAGTAATTAGATCCTTGGTAGGCCTAGGTATTAAGTTATGTTACTAGCCCATTATTTGCTCCCAGACCCACTGGGCATTGTGTAGCACATTAATGGCTCCTAGAGACTGAGGTTCTACCGGACTGAGGTTGTGCTGGAGAAGTATCTCCTGTCCCTTACTCCCCATTCCCCCTCTTGTGCCCCTTCCTCCTAATTATTCCTTTCCCATCCTCTTGTTCCCACCCCCCCCCCTCCCCACCTCCTTTGTTAGTTTTTATTTTATCTATTTTCTTTCTCTCTTACCCCCTCCTGACACTCCCCCCACCTTCTCTTCCCTCTTACACCATCCTGCCACTCCTATCTTGGTGGCCGGAGCTGTGCCTGGGCACAGGTTATTGCTTAACGCATAAGTTGTTACCACTATACCTACATGTTCAGCTACCACTTTACCTACCTATGTTCAGCTTCTCTACTTCAGTGGCGATGCTAAAGTAGGTTCCCCTCTATCCAGTTTGGGGCAATCAACACTACCAGGTTAAATGTTGTTTTATAGGTCCTTACCTCCCTTGCTTAAAGTGGGGGGTGGATAGTGTTGCAGGATGTTTTACTGTATTGGTTCTTTTTTGTATGTGAATGTATGTTCAAAGAATGATTCTGTAAACTGTGTCCCTTCTATTTGGTGGTCTTGCTTGCCGTGCTGGCTGAGTTGTTGCATGGGTGCACTGGTTCTGTAAGGGTCCTTCTGGTGGCTCCTTGGCACCTGGTTGTTCCAGATGTCTCTGAGCATATTCCACCCTCATGAGTAATCATAGAATACAAAGCACAGGACATTAGTGTTGAGCTAAGTCGCAAAGGTGGGGGTGGCTAGCCCCTGGGACTTTAAATAGGCCTGAAATTCCAACCAGTTGATATTGGTAAAAGTTTTTATTGACCTATTCAAATAAATATAAAACCCCCCACATACAATCAACTCCTATGCACAATGGCTATTGATGTCACACAAGACCCATGGGGGATTCCACATCTATTGGTGCTAATGCATGACTGCAAAGACTCCTTGAAACTCTGTTTCCAATCCAGTGGTACCTGGGTCTTGTGTGACACAAATACCCATTGTACATATTGTCGTTGATACTATTGTAATATAGGGGTTGATTGCATGTGTTTTTTTTACTTTTTTTAATGTCAATAAAAAACGATGTTTTACCAATATCAACTCTGGTTGGAATTTCCGGCCTATTTAAAGTCCTGGGGGCTAGCCACCCCCACCTCTGCGACTTAGCTCACCACTAATGCCCTGTGTATTGTATTCGAATGGTATACTATGGGAGGAGGCTGCTTTTATACATAGCACACTCGACGCTGAAATGGCCATTTTCCACTACACTATCATGCTCGCTCCAGACAGTTATTATGGATCCATAATAGTCCAGCCTGGATTTCTGAGCCAAGTGTGGAGGCAATCGTATCTTCAGCTTTAAATAACTACTAAGACCTTAACATAGGCTCCGCTTCTACACATGTGAGAGGCTTTTAAATCGGTTACCTGGGGGGAATACATCTTGGCCATTAAAGCTGCAAGGACAGCTCAGATTTCCCACCTTCAGGAAGTAGGGAGATTGTGTGCGCAAACATACCTGGACACTGGTGCCATAGCAGACCTTGAGGCTTTGTGCCAAACTAGATGGGCCTTGTAGTGTTGAGCGAGAATATAAAAAATTCAAATAAATTTGATGAATATCAGACATTCGAGAATTTGCAATATTTCGTGAATGAGCGCTCAGATATTCGTAATGATGGACATTCGTCATTCTATGCTTCAACATAGTTCACCGGCATAAAATGTGCATATTTGTGTGCATTGTGAATGGATTCGCCCAATACACACAGTGCTCTTACGGGCAAAGATCACAGAATGAAGCTGAAAAGCTGGTTCGTGAATCTTTGCGAATAATTGTGAACATATATGCACGATGTAAGGCAATAAAATGGAGTTGAATCTAATTTGATGAATTTCGAATGTTACTTAATATATTTGCAAAATTATGCGAACTCGAATATACCATATGCCACTCAACACTAGTGCTTTGTCCCTACAATTTCCTACCCTTGCGCTTTGCTCCCTATGCAAGTTTTCGGAGGATTTTTTTGAGAAGAGAGATTAAAATGTTAAACTGCTGGCTATGCTGTTGGCCGATTTTCAATCCCAGACTGTAGTTCCCAGCGTGTATGATGCCGGGGGCTACCTGCAGACGACCCCCCTCATTATGGAAGCTATTTGAAGTGTTCAAATCAACTGGGGAAAATATCCCCTGCAGTACCAACCGCAGCCTCAAATGTTGTCACTAGAGAGCACACTTCACGGCACATGGTCATCTTTCTCACACATGGGGAAGAGGGGGGTGGGCCGCAGGGGAAGCTGCTTGCATGTCTCCCCTCTAGGCTGGGTGTGTGAGGATGCTGCCAGCGTGAGCAGCTTTTTCCCACACTCCTCTCTGCTGTGCTTCAGCAGGGCTCTGCTGATATAACCAATACAGTTCAGATGGAAGATCCAGCCATGGCCGCATCTCCCATCTGGCAGCTCCTCTAATTTTCCGGGAGAACTGGCAGGGTGCCAAGGTGCTAAGTGGCTGCGGGTGGTCGCGCATTCGGACCAAAAGACGCAGACACTTTTTCCCCCTTCATTTTGGGGGTGAAACAGTGTGTCTTATAGTAAGAAGAATTTACTATATATATATTAGTGATGAGCGGCACAGGCAATATTCAAATTTGGGATTTTTTGCGAAACAATTCTACTGATATTCGATATTCGTAAATTCGCAGTATGACCATGCATTGCAAAAATATTGGCAAAAATGTATGCTATGTCACATGCTATGTTTACTTTTACAACGTGCATGTTATTCACGTTGTGGCCATACTGCCAATATTCGAAATTCCGAATATCCGCCGACATATTTGAGATATTCTTTAATTTTGGAATTGATGATATTCGCCAAAAAGATTGGACATTCAAATATTTGAGCTCAACAATACTATATATACATACACACACAGATCTTGCACATATGCCCTCTAACTCTTGCTTTCAGAGACAGAATAACAATAAAACAAAAACCCAGTGCACAAAATTTAGTGAAATAAGTATTTGATCCCATCACAAAAGATTACTTAGTGGCAAAATCCTTGTTATCAATTACAGAGGCCAGATGTTTCTATTAGTTGGCCATCAGATTTGCACACATCTTAGAAGGCATATTGTCCCTCTTCTCTGCAGATTCTCTAAGACACCATTTTTAGCGAGCTACTCAGGTAAGTACCAAGAGATGGTGTTTGGTACTCACTCAATATGTGTTTGGTTTTAATAAATAAAGTCCTCCTCACTGTCTCCCACACTATATATATATGCACTCCCTATTCCCTGTATCAAAGTCATATATACACAGCTCCCCCATATCATATATAACTAACATATGAGATGGGGGGGGGGGCAATTAACCCATTAGCATGTCTTTGGAGTGCATATAAAATAACAAAATTTCCAGCTGCTCACAGTTGATTCGCAAGGGTTTGCAGGCACTTTCTGGGCGGATATCGGCAGCGCAGAAAGCGCCTAAGGCCCGAGCTGAGCTCGGAGTAGTTAAACAGAAAAAACATCACATCTGGTGGCTGTTCTCTATATTACATAAAAGAAAAGGCAGGGCTTGAAGTGCGCAAAGATGTGTAGTAATACATTGCTATTTTTTCTTCCCTGCATTCATACCTGTGTTGCCCTGCCCTGTACCACCCAGCCCAGATGGGCTAGAACTAAGACTTGCATCATGGTACTGGTCTTTTGGCTTGGATGGAAGAATATAGGGTAAATACCTTATGCCACACCACTTTGCTGGAACATACTGTATAGTAACTGAGTAATTTTCTCTCCAAAGCTATGGTGTGCGAAAAATAATATGTGCATACTTTTGGGGGGAGATAACATGTCTTTTATGTATCAAGCAGCAGTTTCATGATCATCTATGATAATTATATTTATGTTTGCAACTGCAAATATTTAAGTATATTTGAAACATATTTGCTTGCTTAGATTCACAAGCTCATTTTAACATTTATTTATATTAATATTTTTTTATTTTGCGGAAATCATACATACCTTGTCCAATACTTTCTGATAAAACTTGTTGTAAGGAGGTTGATTTGAACTTTTCACATAGTTTAAAATTTGTAACATCGTCGTATATTTCTTGTTTATGTCTAGAATAAAATAATATTGATAATAATTGATTGACACTGCAAAGCACATTTTAAAACATACAAGTGTGAGTAAAACTAATGGTATACAGCAATTACTGACATATCTTCTTAATAATTTATTTTACAACTAAAAACAGAATTTATGATCTCTATAATAAAAGGATTATTGTTTTGTTTTTTTGGAATAGAGGGAGTTTAAAAGCTCTGCTTCTCCAGCAGCTGTTATTGTTTCATCCCAGGCTCTTGATGTTCCTTGTTTACAATAAAGTACTGCTGGTCTATTACTGTACTAATGATGTCAGGCCTGACTGAACGAGGAAACCAACAAGGCCTGGTCATACAAAAAAAATATTGATGAAATAAATTGAAATATTCAATTAAGAAAAACAAGGTTTAATACCTATGCAGTGCTGGGAAGCCCCAATGTAAATGAGGATCCGTTTTTTGTATCTACAAAGACTTCAAAACTTATTGCATGAAATAAGCTTTTGAGGATACACTTACTATGAGCGGGCTTGGATATATTCAGGGAAGAAAATAAGTTACAATCAACAAAACCCAAAATACAAGACCAAAAGAAAATATTCAATACTAACATAGAAGGAGGAGAGTCAAGGACACCCAGTTTAATAGACGAATCAAATGAAACCATATTGGAATCACACAAACCTCCAACTCAAGTCCCCCTGGCCCAACCACCAGAGATTCAGAGACAGCCTCACAGGAATAATGGCAAAACTATACTCCACCCACAATCCACTAAAAAGAGATCATTGGAACTCAAAAAAGAGGAAGAAGAGGGCGAGGAAAGAAAAGCATAAAAATAAAAGACGAAACAAAAGAGCCATCTACCCAAGTCCAAGAATATGGCGTCTTCAATCTATCAAGATACAAGATTAGATAAAGCTGAATATTCATTACTCAAGAAGGGCCTTTCATTTGCACCCAAATCCGAACCTAACATTTTCAAACTTTTTGTCAATTTACACCATTTCTCTAAGAAAATTACCCTAAAAAGAAATTTCGCCATTCAAGAGAAAAGGGAAGCCTATAAAAAAAACGAATCAGAAACACCATCTACCACTTCAAATCATATAAGCGATCCAAGCAACATCACAATACAAAGCATACCAACACCTCTAAAGAAAAAAATTACCTTTTACCCTGTTCACAATAAGGGCTACCACGTGGAATGTTTCCACAATTTGGTCTTACAAGACTTCAAAACCCCACAACGAACCAACGACAGTAATCCAAAACTCTGACAAAGGTGGGGGTATCATAATACAAGACAAGAATGACTACCTACTAAAAGCAGAAAAAATACAGAGACAAAACATGTTATACTCTTCTGTCACATAATCCGAGCAAGGGGTATTAAACAGAATACGACAGACTGATTGAAGAAGCCCACCTACAAAAAAAAACATTACAAAAGCAGAAAAAGATTTTTTAAAAGGCACTCTTCTATCATTTACTGAAAATTCATAAGTCTTTAACCAATCCATCAGACAGGCCTATCATCTCAGGGATAAACTCCCTTACCAGCAATCTCTCTCAATTAATAGACTACCACTTACAGAAGCATGTAGTTAGTCTACCGTTGTATTTGCGTGACTCCACTCAACTTTTCCAATCACTAAAACATATCGAATGTGAAAACACATACTGCTGGGTAACCCTCGATGTGACGGCACTCTTTTCCAACATTGAACATTCATATGGATTAAAAGATGTAGCCCATTACCTCATGAATGATCGAAACAACAGTGTGATTTTATTTTGAGAAGCATAGAGTTTGTTCTCACACACAACGTGTTTATCTTCAACACGGAAACGTTTATACAAACAAAAGGCACAGCGATGGGAACAAAATTTGCCCCCAGCTATGCCAACTTGACAATGGGATACCTGGAAAAGGAATTACTAATAAACCTAAATCCATATTCTGAAAATATAGTGCTCTTTAAACATTATATTGATGATCTGTTGTTCATTTGGAAGGGACATGATACTAAACTTCATCCAAAGCGTGAAAAAAACGAAGCCCACCTTCAGTTCACCAGCAACACAGATAAATCTACAATGGATTTCCTTGGTCTTCAGTTATTTATATCTCCAACGGGAACTATCTAATCAATAACTTTTTTCAAAAAGTTGCATTCGAATGGTTATTTCCATAGGTCTGACATCAATGCCCACTCCTTGCTTCTGAATAGTGGCAGTTGAGTGGAAAGGCCAGTGTTGCAGCTGGTATTCCACAATTGCCCTCTGCTGCTCATAAAGCCTGGACAGACCCACTGAAGCTGTGGAGGACTTTCTAAAATGGGCAGACACTAGTAGCTCTTTCAAATTGGGGTAGGTTTTGAGGAGGTGGCAGAGTAGAAGTGGAGGTTGAGGCCAGGAGCATAGCTGCTGGCGGAGACCCTGATGGGTGTAGAGGCCCGCAGTGCTAGGCGTGGGTAGCACCTGTGCCATCCTAGGATACGACTCATTCCCGGCCTTCACAACATTCACCCATTTTGCAGTCAGGGAAATGTAGCATCACTGGGCAACAGCACTTCTCCAAGTGTCCGTGGTGAGGTAGACCTTCCCAGTTACTACATTGGTCAGAGCACTGTTAATGTTTCGGGACACATGCTGGTGTAAAGCGGGCATGGCACACCAGGAAAAATTGTGGCGACTGGTGACTGTGTTCCGAGGGACAGCTGCCGACATGAAGGTGCAAAAGGCCTCAATCTCCACAAGCCTAAATGGCTTGTGGAGATTGAGACCTTGGTGGGTGGTGGGTATTTGGCTTGTGTTCAGGCTGGGACAGAAACATAAATCCTGCTGGTTGATGTGAAGGTCCAGGTGCAGGGAGCAGGGCATGCGGGCCAGCGGCTTTGACAGGGGATTGGCCAGCAGGACGTAACACAAGGGAGGAGGAGGCAGTTTTGTGACACACAGATATAGATTGTGGACCAAGGCGTTCAGCTCACTTATTAGGGGGCTTTGATGCCATGTGGCGGATCATGCTGATGGTGGTGAGGTTGCTAGTGTTCACACCCAGGCTCATTTTGGTTCTGCACAGGTTGGAAACTACCACTCTTTTGTCATCTGCACATTCCGTAAAAAAAACACTATACTGCGGAACTCCTACCCTACTACTTACTCTATCTGCTCATCCTCCTGACTTGCCCTAAACATAACCGGAGTGATTGGCAACTGTGTCCCATCATCATCCACTTTGTGAACAAATGATTGACAAACCACACCATCATCTTCTTGCGAAGAGGTTGGGAATCAGGGCACAGTACCACAGGTCCCTCCTCCTGTGTGCTGGACAAGAATGCCAAATTGAATTGTGAAGAATTTGCTTAATTTAGCAAAATTATTTTTTAGCACTGTAAATAGCAAAAAAAGACGAGAAATTATTCAGGTCAATCTCCAACAATCAGATTTTTTTTTTTTTGATAGCCCAGATTTTTTCTGCTGTCTAATTGGCACACAGTCATTTCAGTCTCAGTCATCTTGTTTACAATAAAATCAAAGAGGCACTTGTAAAGAAACCCCCCAAAAAAATTTTTAAAATACCAAACATTAATATGACTAACACAAATGTCTTTTCTGGCTCACATCACTATCATTTTAATCAAACCCCCAAGCGGACATTCAGTCTTTAGTACTTATTACAAATCCTTTTCCATTATAATCGCTTTTAAACCTGAAGCATATCTTGACACTTGTCTTGCAGCGATCTAAACGGTATCTTAGCTCATATTCATGGGCAAAAGCTCCCAGTTCAGTCACCTGCTTAGGTTTGTGCGCTGCAACTGCTTTCCTTCTCCTTCATGTCCCCCAGAGGTTCTCAAATTGGATTTAGTCTGTGACTGCGATGGGCCACTCAAAATGTTTCCAGCCTTTATCTGACCATGTCTCTAGTGGACTTGGAGGTATCTTGGGATCATTGCATTGTCCTGTTTAAAGGTCCAACGTCTCCCAAGCCGTTCAGGTTTGTGACCGACTGCATCACATTTCCGTTTCCAATATCTCCTGGTACTGAATAGAATTCTGGTACCGGATTTGCACATGCTGAAGCTTCCCTGTAACCTGCAGAAGCAAAAAACAAAAAAGAGCCCCCAAAGCATGGATTGACTTCCCTCCCGCCCTGCTTCACAGTATGCAAGGTGTTCTTTTCTTCATATGCCGTGTTTCGCCGCTCCTCCAACAAGCGTTGCTGTCATGGTCTCAAACAGTTTCTAATTTTGTTTTCAAACATCAGTCTACAGAAACTATCCCCAAAATTTTGTGGTTTATTTCTTATGACTTTGGGCATACTGCAGTCGACCTTCTGATTCTTTAGAGACCAGCAAAGGGGTGCTCGCCTGGGGTTCTGGCTGAAGGCCTGCATTTACGGCGGTGTGGCTCCTTATTGGGGTCCTGAGCTGAAACTTCAGTATCCCGCATCTGACCAAATCTTTTTTCAGTTCCATCGCAGGTCACACAGGGAACGTTTCTCCTGGCCACTTTTCTTCTTCCACTTTCCACCTCCGCTCAAGGTAGCGCACAGCAGTCGGCCAGTCAGCATCTCCTTTCTTCTCTGCCACTACCAGAGTAGCATTCATTCAACCGTGCCCCTTGCCTTGCATTTCGAATGATTCTTCCTATGGTGTTCTCTTGGTATGTTGTAACATCTTTGCAATCTTCTTATAGCCATTCCCTTCCTGTGAAGAGAATCAACCTCTCTCTGTACTTCCGGACCATTCTCTTGACTCACCATTTTTGTAAACAACACTATAGGCTAAAGTTACACTGGCCGTTTTTAAACCGCCAGGTAAACGACCTTTTTAAACATGAGCCGACCGGCGACACACAATTATGCGTCACATGGTCAGTTTTTTAAGCTGCCGTGCCATAGGAACCTCTATTAGTCTCTTATTAGAGCCCCTGTAATCGCCTGCACGGTTATGTCAGCCGATTACAGTGTCGTTTCTCTTTCTTCTCCGCTGCTGTGGGACGCACTAGTGGTTCTCCCGAGCTGAAAGGAGCTAGAGACCCGCCAGTGTAAACTTAGCCTTAATGTTCTAAGAAGGCTGAGTATCACAGGCATTTTAAGAAAATCTCCTAATTGGTGCTTATTATGCTTGATTGCTGCTCGTTGACAATCCACAGGTGTTTTCCATACCCTGATCGAAAACACTTGAATGAACCTCTGTTCTTAAGCGTGGTAGTTTAAGGGGTTTGAATATTGGTGTCATGAAGAATTCACAAAAAAAATATATAAAAAACATTTTTATACGTATTACAACAACAATGATGGCCATTTTAGTTGCATTTTTGTTTCTTTTAAAAGTCCTTGTAAGATTCATTCTGACACAATTACAAATGTTCCACTGAATTCCCTAAAACCCTTTTACAGCATTGGGGTAGAATAATTTTAAACACAACTGTAAAAAATAAATTAATTAAAGTAAATTTCCACAGAATATATTAGTTTTCTGACATAGTCTTATTTTTTTCTTGCTGTCTGACTAGATTTGTTGCACAGAAATACACACCAAAACCCGTATATAGTTGACTCGATATGACTGTCTATGTTATTATATCCCTGTTACCAACCCTAAAATATGTAGCCCAAACAAAGCACTGCCTCTCAGCTCAGGGTTGTAAACATAAGCCCCCTTCACTGTAGATGCCGGACTTATGCTGAGAAAGGCCCGCCTCCCGCCTACCCCCCGGTGACCGCGGATCCGGGGGCAGACCCGAAAGCAATCGGCATACATGCGGTGCTTCCGGACCGCGTCAGAAGACGGCGAGACCTCGTGCGGCGTCTCCAGTTAACTGGGGCTGAGTTTCATGAAGCATGAAACTCAGCCGATTTAACTTCGGGGAGAACGCTCAGAAGTTAAAAAGAGTTTTGGTCTGGTTTGTGGATGATCTGTATAGCTTCAAATTGTGGGCACAGTACACTCTCCTGCTAGCCGCCGCCTTTCCCTGCTCACATATGGCTGCTTGCATTAACAGTGAGTGTCAGGTAAGAAAAAATTTTCCTGCCCCTCGATTGAATTTCCTTTCTCGGACCCGCAAAAGTTGCAGTGTGGAGACGCGCAACCGTGTTGCCTCGAACAATAGCGCCATCCATAACTAGCAATACTCGAGCCCAACACGTATTAGGCCAAGCATGCTCGCTAATCAATACTATGGAGTCAGTACATAGCCAGCTTTATTAATGGAAGGAGTCCCGGTACACAGATGAGGTCATACACAGAAATCTAGTCCAACAGATGAGTATCCAGAAGGTTAACAGAGAAATAGGCTACATACAAGCAGGGGTCATACCCCACTACAAAAATCCAACAGGCAAGCAAATGAAACACAAATGCGAGAATCCAGTAGTTTAGGTAAACTGACTATCACAGGAAGGTCATCCAGCGAATTTACATTTATATAGACAAGGAAAAGCTCGGGCCCTCTTAACAGTGCTACCACAGAGGCTACTGTAATCACTCTAGTCTCCAGCTTGCAGAAGGTGGACACATAAACTGACTGGAGAGCCAAACTGGGTGACAACATGTGGAGAAAAAGTTAAGACAACATCAGAGAAGCGGAGTGATTGCGCGCATGAAAAGTCCTGACAGATATCATTCATACGATTGTACTGAAAAAGAGCCTCCTGGGCAATGCACATCACTTTTGGGGATGTTCTGAATGTAGCCCCTGTCAGAGTCTGGGACTAGAGTTTAACTATTTAGGAGGAGGTCTGGTTGTCACTGGCAGGTGCAAAAGTGAGTGTTACGCCTGGGCTGGGGAACGAGACGGCTAACCCATTAGCCGGGATAGGAGATATGGGTCTGAGGGAGAGTCAGGTTTTGCCTATGACGGGAGGTCAGGAAGGAACCTCTTTGCCCTGGTGGGCCGCGCAGGAACGCCACAGGAGGACAGCCGAAGCCTGGCTTTGTGTTGTCCCCATTCCGAGACTCCCAGCCAGGGTCACCAGGAGGATACACCAACCAGGGATATGCACAGGACTGACTGGAGCGGGGAGTCCTAAGCTTGCTCTGGGTCTTCCCCCAATAGCCCCCCAGGAGGGGGGTTGGACCAATCCCCTTGAGGGGACCAGTACAGATTTTCCCGCACAGATGCCAGTCCCGTTCCACCAGACAAATCCCCCCCCATAGAAGGGTGTCTGGTTGTGTGACCAGACAGGGTGCGGGGTACCGATCCAAACTGTTTGTCAGGAAGCGCGGTCAGGAGTGGAGGTATGTCGGATCCGGAGGGCAAAAACCGTTCAGGATCCTACACAAGATAGGAGGTTCTATCCAAGTCGGGTATCAGGAGGAAGGAGAGCAGGTAAGAACAGGAATACAAAACGGGGGGATAAGTCAGGTCTGGCCAGTCAGTGGCAGAGCAGGTCGGGTATCCAAGTGTCAGCCACGGAACAGGAACGGATATCAGGTCAGGACAAGGATTGAGGCCAGGAATTGGACCGCAGGGTAAACCCATGACCAGCAACTTCCTATTCCACTGCCTGAAGTTGCTCACCCTGACCACAGCTGAGGACTGCTCCAGACTGCGTATATGTGACGGAACTCAGCTGGACAAGGTTCCCACAACGCTGCTGTGTGTCCCATCCTCTGCAATCCCAGTTCAGGTTACTGACCAGAAGTGCAAGTGACACGCCAGACTCGCCACCGGGCTCTGTGCTGAGGCAACCCAGAACCGAGTTCTGGGTTCGAATCCCAGCAGGAACCTCCCAGTCTGAGAAAATGTATCTTTTGTGATACCCTGCCTGGATACTGAGGCTTGTTTCCATTGATGCGTTCCCATGCGATTGCAGCCGCGCGGCTGAACGCATGCCACAGTTGTCGCGACGCGATTTTTTTTTTTAATGCAGATGCGGATGCGGTTGGGGCGCGGATGTGTTTCAAAACGCTGCAGCTAGCGTTTAGAAACGCGCCCTAAACCGCATCCGCACCCAAACGCGCACAACCGCACCAGTGGAAACTATATTGAAGTTTCCAATGGATGTGGTTGGCGGCTGCGTGGCTGCAAACGTCCTGAATCGCATCAATGGAAACAAGCCCTGAGAGGCTCAGGTTGGCGCCTTTTTCTGAATCTGGGAGGAGAGAAAGTGATAAAAGGTGAAGTTAAGGTGTTT
This sequence comes from Ptychadena robeensis, assembly GCA_036250615.1. NCBI lineage: Eukaryota > Metazoa > Chordata > Amphibia > Anura > Ptychadenidae > Ptychadena > Ptychadena robeensis. The sequence continues at coordinate 132,981,400 of CM070032.1, read as the reverse complement.
TAGTCAGTCTTCGCCCAGGGAGCTCCCCTGCTGGGGCCCTGGGGTGCAGTGATTGACAGTCTAGACGGAGGGACCAGAAGAGAGTGTGCAGTCTGGGGATCTCGTCTAGGAAAGAGGACCTGTTATCTGATCTGAGGGTCAGGATAAAGGGACTCCTGAGCAAAAGCAGTCAAGGGTGGCCTACTGACGCTAAAGGGGAACTCGGGTGCATGTTCTGGAAGGAGATCGATCAGTGAGAGTGAGGTCTACTTCATGAGTCCCCAAGAGAGGTTTAGCCAAGACGGTGCTGTGCCCGTGTCTGGAGAAGAAGCTGCCTAGTGAGGTACTGGGGTGGCCAAGACAAGTGATCCCTGTGAGTCTAGAAGAAGCTGCCAAGAGTGGAGCTAGGACCTCGGGTGCTCGAACAGCCTTGTCCCTGACCCTCTCTCCCATTGATGACATGTGCCAAATAAACTTTCTTCAAGTTCAACTATACTTCTTCTCATTGGTCATTTCTGCTACCCGGGTTTCCCATTCAACAACATCGCTACAAATGGGAGAGAAACAGTTACTGTGTTTTTTGTGTGTATTTCAGTTGTATTGTAAGGGCAAGGATGGGGGGGTGGAATTATCTTGGAAATTTTTAAGGCATATGTATAGAATGTTGGTTTGCAGGGTGTGGGGGAGGATGGTGGTTTTTAAGTGGGTTTGTTTGAAAAGTGAAGGAAGCAGTTGGGTGATTTTGTGTAGTAGGAATGGGTGAAAGGCAGAACAATAGTGTTTTTCATTAAAAAAGGTCATATGCGTTGGGGACCTGGCCGGCTAATGGCAGACTGAATTGCTTCTCCTCAGAGCTCCGTGTCTGAACCCTGATTATACCCGTCAGCACCCTGAAACATGTTTTGTGATAATGCCCAAAAACAAAGATCCCACCGAGCACAGGCCCCCCATCAGCTAAAAAGGGGATACCCGGCTTCTTCCTGCAACCTGATTGCACATCCTCTGGCAAGGCTGCAAGCCAGAACAGCTCCATTACAGCCACTCCAGCCCCAGTCTCATCTCCCCTGCTGGCATCCGGCTCTCCCCCATCCTCTCCGGGGGATCTAACCTCCAGTCCTGTTATCCCTTTCTCGGCTGAGGCTCCACAATCTCCAGGACCCTCCACAATCTCCAGGGCTGTGGAACCTGTTTGGGACTGGAAGGCCTATCTCAGTTCCCTGCCAACCTGAGGTGAGCTGGAACAGCCTGGCCACTGCCTGGAACACATCTACAAAGCTGAGCTCCAAGTCCTTTGATCCGATCTGCAAAAGGTCAGCAAGACTACCTCTGGGCTACAGGGCACCTGTACCTAGCTTACCACTCAGGTCGCAGACCACCAGGCTAAGCTAGCCACCCACACAGTGCACACTGGCGCCCTGTTTTCTATACATCAAAAATTTTAATCTGCATAACAATATTTACCTCCGCGGTCTGCCTTAGAGCGTTGGTACCCCTGCTCTTCATTCCACAATAAAAGCCATCTTTGCCATATTGAAACAGATTGGATCCACAGAACCCTGGGGCCTAGAAACCCAGATCTGGCTAAACCATGTGATGTTGTCTGCAGGATTCTTTTTTTTTCATACAAAAGAGGACATTCAGAGGTTCCTCTTCGGCTCTTCATCTGCCTGAAGTTTCGCTCCTCCCCTGGCCTTATCCTTCAGGCTCCAGCAGACTTGCTTCCTAGTCTGCCCCTCAGTTACCTCCTGACTGAACTTGGAATCCTCACAGCATCCTTTACTTTGTTCAGTTGAGGCTATTTGCCTTTCTTCATCTACCAGAGACTCCTCCTGGATACTGTAGCCCTCCTGCCTCCTGACTTCAATTCCTTCACCCCTGTCCAGGCCTTCACCTGCTGCTTAACTACACTTGTAGTCCTCACTCCTGGTGGACATGTGAGATGGACCTCAGTATTCCATTTCTTTTGGATCTTCAGATTGAACTCTGGTTTCTATTACAATGGCCACATTTACATGCCAAGTTATACTATTTTATTGCTGTTTTATTCAGGTTGCATGTCTATACATTCAGGTTATGTTATGGTGTGTATTCATATCCATTTCTCATCTTCTTTACCCGTCTTTGTCCTCTTCGTATATTCCACTTGGGTATACTAACCCTCTTCTCATTTTGTGATTCCTGTTTCTTCTCTTTCCCTGTTTTCTCTTCCCCTCCTTTTTTTTGCAGGTGCTACTTCAGTTGTCTTAGCGCCTATCCCAGCTGTTGCTCTTGCCCATCTTTTAACTTGCCCTCTTCCCTAACCCCTCTCGTTCCCCCCCCCCCCCCTTCAAACCCCCTTCCTGCTGCGGACCTCCCGTACTAATCTCACCTCCATGGCAACACCTGGCACACCACCTTGCCAGTTCGGTGTTACCTCTCTTAACTGTAAAATCCTCAACAATCCCTCAAAGTGTTCCCAAATTATATATTCACTGCACAAACAAAAAGCATATCTTAAGCATATCTTACTGCCACAGAAAACCCATTTCAAGACGAGTCAAGGGTGGACGCCATGATTTACCTCCTTGGGTAAATCATGGGTGGCATATAACAAGATCAACTCTTTTAAACGATCCTTACATGAGCATCATCTTGTTGATGTTTGGAGGACATTGAACCCTTCCACCAAGGACTATACATTCTTCTGCCTGGTGCACCACTCCCGAATCGATTACCTTTTTATTAGCCATGTAATATTAGGCCTCAATCCATGCTCTTCCCTTTGATTGGTTTCTCTCAGTTTTGACCTTCCCGGCACCCATAAGCCCTCCTGGACGTGGCGTATCAATGACACCTTGCTCAGAATACGGAGTGTCTGAGCGATGTCACCTCTTCCATTAGCCACTTCCTTGCTGACCATGCCACGGATGAGACAGCTCTGCCAGTAAAAGGCCCTTAAGGTGATACTGAGGGGGACGTTTATTAAACATGATTCTTGGCTTAAACATGCATGGCGAGCAGAGATAGCGGACACCTTTTCTAAATTGTGTTGTCTTGACGCTATTCACAAATCGAATTCTTCCCCCTCTGCTCTTGTGGAGCTAGCTTAAACTAGAGCGCATCTGCTTGCTTTATATGACTATTCTTATGGCGCTTCTACTTTCATTCTCCTCATCAAATTGTTTTGTGGCTCTCCTCTCACTAACTGGACATTACACTACACTACACTGACCTTTACTCCCTCCCTCCTTTCACATCTCAGCCCTTCTCCTTACTTTCTTATATTCAGGTGACTGTTCTTCTTACACTCAACGGCAACACCACCCAAGCTCTTGAGGAACCCTTTACTAAGGATGAGCTCTCTAGCGTTATCAAAGCCTTTCCCCTGGGAAAGTGTCCTGGCCAGGATGGATATACCCCAATATTCTATAGGTTACTTCATTCTTATATCTCACCTTTTCTGACCTTAGTCAACTCTTTCTCCTCCACCTCTACCTTCCCACCCCAGAGTTTGGAAGCTCACATCTCCCTGCTACCCAAACCCAATAAGGACCACTCCATTTTCAGCCCATCTTGGTCATCAACCTTGACATAAAATGATTTTCCAAAATGATTGCTAACCATCTTCAACTCCTTCTCCCTTCTATTGTTCACCTTGACCAGGTAGGCTTTGTCCATGGCCGTTAGGCTCGTGATAATACCATTAAAACATGAGGCGTTTTTAGACCCTATGTGTTCTCTATCGATTGAGGTTGAGAATGCTTTTGGTCAGTTGGTCCTTCCTAAAAGCTTCCCGTCGCCAAATTGGTATTGGCCCTCTCCTCCTTTAACGGATCATGGATCTATACTCTGGCCCCACGACAAGAGTGCGAGTGAATTGGAACCTTTGCGATTGTTTCATTATTCATAATGGCACCCGTCAAGGATGCCCTCCTTTGTACATTCTTGTGGTTGAGCACCTGGCAGTGGCAGCTGACAGTCCCAATATCAAAGGTTCCTCCATCTGTGGGTGTGAAAACAAACTCTCGCTATTTGCCGATGACCTACTCTTTGACGTGATCTCTCCTCATACTTCCTTCCCCTCCATGTTAGCTACAACACTTGTACGTTAAATTTCACTCCTATATGCAACATTTAACTTGCCTATATTGAACACATATATCTTTGCAACCCTGCATGGTAGAACCTTGAAATTTTGTGGTTTACTAAGACTATATCCATGCAAATTTTCAGGTCCCTGAGCACATTCATTCCTACTAAAAGCCCCCTATCAAATATTGCTTCCCTATGAACATAAAGCACTACTCTGTTGCATACATGCTTTTACTTATCCGAATTTAAACACAGATCTTTAAAAGTCTGCATGGTAGAACCTTGAAATTATGGGGGTTACCAGTTAACCCTGAGACTACATTCATGCAAAATGTCATGCCCCTAGCTTCAACGCTTCCTACAAAGAAGTTAGTTATCAAATAATTCTTCCATGAGACTATAATGGCTTATTCTGCTACATGCATCCTCTCACTCACCTAGTTTGAATGAACACCCAGATCTTTAAAACCCTATGTTGTACAACCTTGAAATCTGAAATTGGTATTGCAGTATTGAGATTTAAGCTATTTTATTGTCAAATGTATACAATTTATGTCAGTTGGATAACTGGGAAACATTAATAACTATGAAAGGTTGCAGATAGGGGTGTCAAATTGGGAATGTAAATTACTAATACAAAAAAAAATTTGACTTCTAAGGGTGTTGGAGATCTGTGGGTTGAAAGTCAGAGTGGACATACATTATTTGGTGTGCGTTGGAGTAAGAGGAGTAGTCTTATATGGCGAGAATATACCAAACTCTATATTTTAACCGGAAAAGTCTTATACGCCGGAAAACACGGTACTCTACTTACACAGCTAATAGACTGGTTTCACATGCTCGACACAAAGTTGTTGGTCGACCTAGAACGGGACCTGGCTTGGGTGAACTTGCGATCCTTTCCCTGGACTCCTTGTGGTCCAGGGGTTAAGGATCACCTTTGGCCTTTCTTGACCTTGGCTCTACTGTCCAAATTTTACGTTCCTTCCCACCTCTCTTTACCCGCCCAGGCACTTTTACCCCTATATTTAGCAACCCTCCTTTCCGTTCATTTGGAAGTGCCATAGTTTCTTCCGAGGCACACACTCTACCTAATATAAATATATTAGTATTTGTTTTATAGGACTTACCTGAGTGAATTCCGAATAATACGTGATGAAGAGCAAGCGGTAAGATTAGGCTGAGACTGTGAGGCAGTTAATCGAGGTTGTCGTTGGTTCGGAACTATAAAACATTAAAAAGATATTTCTTTACTTTTAGGGAATGTTAGGGAACGTTTCATGCTTTTTTCTTTAATTCCCAAATGTATAATATTGTAAATTATATTCAAATAAAACTTGGGTTTGCAATTTGATCTGCTGAGTTTTTAATACTGTTCTCATTAGCTAATCCTGTATTAGCCTATATGATTTTACCTCCTGGGTGTTTTCACGCCATTTTCACCAGTGCCTCACAATGTCGTACAGGTGATCGTGGAATACACTGTGGTGATTTCCTGTCCTCCCTCCTCCTCTCTAAAGGAAAAAGTGATGTCGTCTCCAATAACATAGAAGATATATGCTTTGTAAGTCTTTGCTCTACTACCTGCAGACAAACCAAAAGGCCAATGCCAAGAGATAAGTCTTAAGGTAGCCATAGACAGCCAATCAACCGCCATGCATGTTCCCGCCGAAAATCGGGTGCGCCCACCTGACAAGATCAACCAGGAATTTCCTGCATGTCGGATCACACGGTGATCTGGCATGTTGGTAGATTTCCAGCTGATCCTATTACTTTGGATGGGGACATTAGTTACATTGCAATGTCCGGCACACAAAGGGTGCCCCCCCCTATCCAAAGGGGGCCAGCTGCAATGTAATGATGTAATCACTCTACGGTTTGTCCCTCACTTCTATTGCTACCTTTAGAAACAAGTCAACCATGAACACTTATTAACATATGGGTGGAGATATGGGTCTGTGTTACACAATTTTTTTTATTGCAAAGAAGAAATGTAAATATACATCTAATCATCAAAATAGCATCAATTCACTCAACTATTGCACAGTTATTTACATATGGTAGGAGATTTATTATATATTCACAAAACATAATAGCTGAGTGAGTTGATGCTATTATAATAGCATGAGTTGTGTATTCATTACATTCTGCATTGCAGTAAATTATGTGATCTCTCCTCTTATATGTAAATTGCTGCTCATGAGTAAAACTGGGCATAGATGTCTCGACTTTCCGTACGATTTTTGAAAAATATGGTATGTATGTATGAGTTCCATGATATGGTATGTATGAGTGTGGGGTTTTTAATAAAATTTTAATCAAATGGACAATGTGTTTTACTTTGAATTGTATTGGATACAGTTATCACTGTATCCAGTACAATTCCCTTTTAAATTTGGCACTCACGTCCTAACACCGGGAGAGAGAGGATCACTATCAAAAGGGGACATCGGGGGCTCCGGAAGCTTTATTTAGGTGAGTAGTAAACTAATTTCTAAGCAGAAAACTGTATACAATATGATGATCACCCAGTGTGATGTCATTACATTCGTGACACTATGGGGGGGGGGTCAAAAAACAATCAGTGAAATGATCAGAGTTTCACTGGTGCTTTAAGTTTTAGCAGAAAAGTGTATTCAGTGCAGTTTGCATTTGAAACGTCACGTGTGACGTCATTAAGTACGTGACACTGATGGGGGGGCTTGCAGGACGCCTCTCAGAAGCAATCGGAGCCGCCATGGATGCCAGGCAAGGTAAGTTAGTGCTGCAGGGCACCTCTCAGTGGCGGAAGAACCCAGTTGATTTGGTGCACTTTTTGCAAATCCAGAGATGACAAACTGGTTTCCCAACCCAACCACTAGGGAGGTAAATCAACCTGTTTTTCAAAGCGATTCCTTCATTATTTGTAAATTTTTAGGTAGATTTGTTCATATCCATACAGAACCAAAGCAGTATGAAATTGTATCACTCACAATTAATAATGTATTTGATAAATAAATACCTGCAAAACTTTTCATTGTGACATAATCATCAGAGATGATATTTGATCTTGTAAATTTATCCAAGTTTACAAATGGAGGACGAGCTGGTTTCCTTGGCTTGACCCCAAGCACAGTTTCACTTGGCAAAACTTTAAGCCTTGGTGGACTGGATTTTCCTGATTTTGTCTTACTAGTAGTTAAAGAATTACCATGCACATTTGCAGTATTTGTATAATGTGGAATAATCTCAGATGGCTTTGGTACTGGTAAAGGTTTAGTCACTGGCAATGAAGGCCTTTTGATAGATGCTTTCTGATGATTTTCAAAGTTACCTCGAAATGAGAAATGTTTCTGTGATTGTATTTGTTTGCCTGTAGTTTTAAAAGGGTCACTCTTTGGTGAGCTGACCAGTTCAGGAGAAGATAACGCTTTGGGTACTGGCTTCTGAAAAAATCGATCATGTGTAAGCTGAACATTTGGTTTTGCTGGTATAGCAGGCTTTACTCCAGGATGTACTTGTGTAAAAGGCTTAGTACCAGGATTTGCTCCAAGCTCGCGCTGACATTTTGATTGAATGTTTTTTAAGTTGTTGGAGTGTGCCTATAAAGTAAAATAAAAAAAAGTTTATACATGTAAAGTTTTTCAATAAGGTATAACAGCTATGCATAGAGTGAAAACCAACTGACTATTGTACAAATGCAGTAACCTGTGTTTATTACTTATTTATTTATTTATTTATTTATTTATCACTCACCCCGAAATTCAAATGTAACATTTGTTTTCACATCTAAAATTTTTACAGAAGATAATGGTTGTGCTCCCTGTAGACCTAGCTCAGGCAACAAAACTGCTGAATTAAGGCCCCCATACACCTTACAATCTTTCCATACAATTTCTGTACAATTAAATTTTCTTTTACCAAAACCATGTAATATGAGGACCTTTCTTATCCTTCCAATCACTACAGGGAGTGCAGAATTATTAGGCAAATTAGTATTTTGACCACAACACCAAGGTGTTGCTACATGTGAAAAAAATGCAATATATTGTAGTTAACCAGTATTTAGATGTGGTGCTAAAGGATAGCTACATTCAATGTACTTTGGTTGATTTTAAGTCTGTTTCAAGAGGGAAAATGGTAGAATTCAAATACATTTTACAAAAACTAAACTGAAACTCTATATTTCTACACCTACACCGCTTTTAATGCAGAGGAATTTTTAATGCCTCTTTAAGGGTACCTTTAAAGAACTGGCAGTAGAGATGGTTGAATCCGAATTGATTTCCTGAAATGTATTTTGAACAGGTAATATATAATAATATCTGTATTTTTCACACTATGGCAGGGGTATTGAATTAAAAGTTGAAGAGGTCCGGATTAAAAAATTTTCTTCCACCAAAGGTCGGGACCAACATTTGTATATGTCAATTCCATATATGACTTCAATGTCCAAAAATAAACACGCTACAAGTACTGCTGCATTTACAATTTATTTAAAAACAAAGAATAACCATCAGCCCGACGCGGTGTAATGGGGTGTTTTCTTTTGTCTCTATGTGAATGATGACTTCTCTGTATGATTGTTATGAAAACCAAAAAAAAAAGTTGTTGAGTTTTGTTTATTTCAAATCAAGTATGAGGGGCCGTTTCCACACTAGAACCAGTACACAGTGACGCAATTGCAACCACAAATGATAATGCTTAGATCGCAGAAAAGAGGGGCTGGGGGTATGCAGGTAAACGTTTGGCGAGGGCGAACCACTGCACCTTATAGTGTTTTATCATTTTTTTCTATTTGTGATCCGGATACATATTTCAGGATCTGCAGGGAAATGGGGAGGGGGGGCGGGGGGGGATGGTTGTGATAGGTGTGGGGTGTTGGGGGGTGATTCTTGTAAATGATGCCATTATTTGCATAGTGAAAACATTGGATAATAACATTAATTTAATTTAAAAATTACATATTACCATTCCTTTATTCTAAAGGAGAAATTCAATTTCTCACATTTCCTGGTAATCAGTAAAAGTGTTATATTCCTTGTTTTATATTGTCCTAGACCCCCCACCTCTCGCTTTTTCCTTCTTTTTGGTGGGTGATCTTCTGACTCCATTGGTTTAGCGGTTCTGACTGTTTGGACCCTAAGAGGAGTTTTCTGACATAGGATTTGGCTTAAGTCATCTGTGGTCAGCACCACAGGGTTGGCTGGGGCACGCGGCCACTCGGTCAGGGGTTTTAGGGTCGGTTTACCACACTCTATACCAGGCAGGGGGGATGAGAGGGAGGAAGAGATGTTACTCACCAACCAGCCCCCAAGGGCACTGTCTGTCTCTCCTCTTCTCCTTATTCCCCCTCTTCGCGACTCTCTGCCATGTTCACTCGCTGTTTATTGAAATGGCATACACTCCCGGGGCCAAGGAGAGAAGAGTTCCATCCTCCCGCGGAGGCTCCTGGGAGTTGTAGTTGGCCTGAGCGGAGGGGGAAGGGGTGTGTGCGGGAATTGGCAGAGGTAGGCGCGGCGGGGGGGGGGAGGGAACTACATCACCCGCCCGCGGCATTGCGACGCGACCTTGGGTTGTACAGGGGGCACACGGAGGGGCAGAAGAAGAAGAGCGGTGACTGAGCCCCACTCTGGGTGTACGGGGGGACACAGGAGGGGCAAATGGCATATGAGAGGTGACGAGACGGGAGAACAAACACTGACTCACCGCTGCAGGAGAGGGCCAAGGTCCGGATCCGGACCGCGGTCCGCCATTTAGTGACCCCTGCACTATGGGATACCTGTTTTCCCCCATTTAAAATCAGGGAAAATGTGGAAAAAAATTCCTCTGGTGGGGCCCTAAAACCTGCATTCCATGAAACAGGGCTTTGTTACATTCCCACTGGTTAAGCCCAAAAGCCATCATACCAGGAGGTAGGGTTTAGTTCCAATAGAATGTAATGAGCACAATCTGCATTGGGAATTTCAACTGCAGTTAATATATTATAATATAGAGTCTCACCCCTCCTACTAACTAACCTTGCCTCTTGGCATGCTGGACCCCTGGAGTTGTGGATAGCTTGTCCAAGGGGACCAAAAGACACCACAGAAATGCTCCAGAGGCATATGCATCGTCAGCAGGCCTGGTTGTAACCAGAAGCAACAGTAAAGGACCGAGGGACAGGCAGAGGTATAGTTAGACAGTCAATGAACCAGGGCAGGTGGCACAGGAACAGGTCAGGCAGTCCGGGTTGGTATTCGGAGAGTCCAGACAGGCAGACAAGGGTTAACCAGGTAGTAGAGTCTCAAAACACAGGCATAAATCAGTAACACAGGAACACCAATAGATATCAGGAGCCTTAGCAGGACATGGGGACCTTGACACTGAGATAAAAGGGCTGAGCCACTTATATATGTGCAGTAGGACTATAATTGGACAGTGAGGAAACATGACCAATCCCCTAAATCCCAGGAAGTGACACTTCACTGAGCAGGTAACTATAGAGATCTTAAAAACAAACTGCCCACAAAAATCTTAACAAATCACAACAAATCGCCTTAAAAAAACTTGAAACAAATAAAGACATCACCAAAAAGCGGCAGACAAAGGAGGAAATGTCGTTGTGATGGACAGGGACCAATATGTATCAATGTGTTACAAAATCTTACACAATAGAGATTGGTACCATCCCATTTCCAAAACTGTTATCGACAACTACCAACAGCAAATCCTCCAGCCCGCTCTAGCCCACCATCAGGGGACAATTGACAAGGATACGTACGACTTTCTACGTGTTGCACATCCGAGAACTCCAACATTCTATTCCCTACCAAAAATTCATAAAATGAAGATACCACCTACCGGTAGGCCGATCGTGTCCAGTATGGGCGGACTTACAGAGAATGCCAGTAGGTTTGTAGACAGCATCCTACGACCATTTGTAATGACCCTACCATCCTATACGAGGGATACTCTAGACCTTCTACAGAATATTGAAGGCCTATATTAACAACAGAAGCCCTCCTCGTCACAGTAGACGTGGAGGGTTTATTGTAGTATCCCACACAAAAAGGGTATACAGGTAGCTGAAAGCTTTCTCAGACAAATGGAATGTCCTAAACAAGAATTTAATGATTTTGTCTTGGAGATACTACATTTCATCCTAACACACAATGTGTTTACATTTGATGAAAGGCACTATCTCCAAATTCAGGGGGCAGTAATGGGAACCTGTTGCGCACCCACCTATGCGAACATCAATTTAGGTGGGTGGGAGTGGGAACTCTTTGGCGACCCCCTAGAAGGTGACACTACAGAGAAAATTTTGATTTGGAAAAGGTTCATCGATGATGTTTTTATGATTTGGGGGGGACCAGAGAGGTATTATTGATGTTCTTGAACAAACTAAACTCTAACATGTTTAATCTCACGATTACATGGGAAATCTCACCAACAGACATATCATTTCTTGACGTAAAAATTTATCTAAACGTTGACGGCACTCTGGGTAGCACTCTTTTTAGAGAAACAACAGCCGGCAACTCAATATTGAGAGCAAACAGTTTACACCCAAAAGCACTGGTGGCCAGCATCCCGTACAGCCAATATTTGAGACTCAGGCGAAATTGCTCTGATGACGATAAGTTCCGCAAACAGGCATATGAACTCCAAATAAGGATATAGTAAAAACTTATTAAAAAACGCATACCAACGAGCATGGCAACAAGACAGACAGAAGCTTCTACAAAAAGAACAAAAAAGATACATCAGAGAAGCTAAACAGTACACGTATAATTCCAAAGTCAATCAAAACAGGTCCAAACAATAATCTCAAAATATTGGTATCTATTGACAATTAATGAGATAGTTTCCAAATACATCAAACCCTACCCAGAGATCACCTACAGGAAGTCGAGGTCCATCGGTGACAGACTAGTTTCGAGTCACCTTCACCGGATCGGGCACAAAAAAATGTCTCCTGGCGTTCACAAATGTGGGAGATGTAAACAATGTCGGTGGATAGAGGAAAGCCGTGAGATTGAATTACCCAAAAAATCCCTAGATAGATGGCGAAACATATAGATTGCTCCACCAAGGGAGTAGTGTATATGTTCAAATGCAAATGTCCATGCTTTTATGTAGGGAAAACTGAAAGGGAACTAAGAATCCGTATAGAAGAAACATGTCCGTGATATCGAAAACGGGAGAATTACATCACCAATTGTCCATCATGTTGGACATATACATAATTTTGATTTGTCAGTTGTCCGCTTTACTGCATTAGAATGTGTTAAGGAAGACACCAGAGGGGGAGATTTTGATAAAATTGTCCTCCAGAAAGAGACGAAATGGTTTGTCAACCTGAATGCATCCACATATCCTGGCTTAAACAAGATGGTCAGCTTTAAGTCCTTTCTATAATATCCCCTGTACCTTTTCACACTTTGTTGCATGTAATCGTTGTTGCAACGCTCGTTGCAACGCTCGTTGCATGTAATCAGTTATGTATAATTGCGATACCTTTTTGAATGGTATTGGAAGATTTGAGAGACCGGTCCATCTGGACAAATGGGGAGGGATGAAGGGCTAATATGATTAAGACTAAGTCTATCTGTGTGTCCGGCATTCCTCCCCTTAGGGCTAGTTGATTTATCATGCCCCACTATATCTGTAAAGACGTAGAGTCGATACATTTTAATAAACTGAGGTAGATGCTTGACCTCAATTAAAAATCTTTGAATAATGAATAGATAATTCCCTTTCCTTGAAATAGGAAATGATTCTGGAGTGCTGATGTCAACATCTGGATGATCAAGTAGAGGCTAGGAAGGTTTACATATGTTTTACATATATATTTTTTGTACCTTGTAAAATGAATATAATTGCTTTATTGAACAAACAAAATAAAGATAAAAATATCCATGTATTGTAAATGATATTGTCAGTGAATATGCGCATCCTGACAGGTCCGCCAGTAACGTGACTATCTCTAAGTCCAATTTTCTCTAAACTGTAGACACTTTGTTCCCTGCAAACTCTTTAGTATGCAGAGGGTTAATTATTAAAAAGAAGGCATGTCCGTTTGTGGGCATAGGGAATGGAGTACACGTTATACTTTATTGGTAGGATGGGGGCGGACCCACACGGGGGGAGCATCTTAAGCTGGGACACACTTTTCTTCTGCACCTGCGCCGATCTGCACGCCACGTGACGGCGCGAAACCCAATTGCCAGCCCTGGGCATAAAAACAGAGGGGTGATGAGACTTCAGTAAGGTAGGACTCGGGTTGTCTGAATTTTTGTTGCCGAGTGGCTGCTAAGCAGTATAACTCCCTGTTGCTGAGCGGTATAACTTCTCTCTCCTTGAATACTGAAATCTTTGGAAAAACGTGAGTGCTTAGATCATGATTGGGGACAGTGGGGAGGATCTTTTGATCCCTCAGATATACACTGACAAACCCTGGGTTAGTCCAGGGAAGATACTTGGTCTGAGGACAAACTCTTCTTGTACACTTTGATAATGCTCATCAGGCAACAATAGATTACCAAATTACTTTGTTTATCCACATTAGGAAATATCTGTTTCTAGAAGTGTTGTGTTGGTTCCATGCACACATACACACACCCCCTTCGCCCAGTGGACTGCCGCTATCATCTTCCTATCTACTATCTGAGGAAGATCCCCTTGTGAACATTATCTTCCTAAATACATTGGTTGTCTAATGAAGGCTTGGAATATAGTTTCCCTCTAATCAGGTACTGGCTGGACCATTAAGTGTTTCATTGACGGTGTCATAACTACTGTATGTTAAAATTAAATAGAATATGTCTCAATACTAGATTCTCCATTACAAATGTACCTCCTGAGGAAGCCCTAGCCAGGTGAAACGCGTCGAGGTCACTATTGGAGTGGACATTGTAATATATAAACCTTGTTTGGCTCTACCAATTGTAACTATGACTTGTAACCCTATGGGTCTCTTGTAATAATGGCATTTTGGTGTCTTTGTTTGATATTTAATAAATGTTTTTGATATGACTTATATATTTTGGTTGTGGTTCTGATCCACTAGAAATCCCATATACTTTCTCTTTCATACTTTTATAATGTCCCAGGAAGTGACACTTGCTGGCCCTTCAGAAAACCAATAGCAAACACAGGTCCAAAAGGAAATGGCACCCGGGACCCCGGCAGTAAGCAGCGAAACACGGCAGTGGCTGTTACATCCACATACAACTCCCTAACCAAATCTTCATGCCTTTCATCGGAGTCCCTAAGGCCACAATCGCCATCATTCCAAAAGATCCTAGCATCTGCCCCAGTTACCAGCCCATATGCTTACTGAATATAGACTTAAAGCTTTTTACAAAAACTAACAGAGTCATCCCACATCTCACCTCAATTGTCCACTTAGACCAAATAGGCTTCATGCCACAAAGGGAGGCTCGTGACAATGTCATTAAAATGTGAAACCTAGTACACTATGCCAACCTTGTCACGCTCTCTATATTGGCTTGGGAGAACATAAGCTTCTATCAAAAATACATTCCCTATTCTTTAGATTGCTTTGGAATAATAAATGATTTCACACAAAACCCTCTAATATTTTTCTGTACCACAAAACTACACACCTTACCAGATTATTAGATTGGTCTAGATCAACACAAACTATGGGTAGGATTGAACAGTCTTTTTATGACTTCCCCCTATTCTTGTACTCTGCACCAACTCATACACCATCCAGCTATTGCTGCCACACTTAACTTCTGCAGCTCTACATTTTCACAGCAAATTCCCTCCAGGCCAACTCTCATGCCCCTTCACAAATCTCAATGTCTAGCCAAAGTTTATTCAGACTTACAAGAAACCTCCTGTCATGTCATCCGGTGGTCCTTACCACTTAGACTTTTGGTCTTTGGTCTTAGACTTTGCAGCTCCATCATTTCCTGCACACTTTTCTGTTAGATGTTCTAGGGTGCTCTTAAACGTGTTAGGTCCAATTATCCAATTTTCAACATACCTCTCCTCTGGCCACTGTGGCCCCACTACAAAAAAGTTGAGTTGTTAATATACCTTGCTGAACTTCATACTTTTGAGCATTTGGTTTTGTTGTTGATTCACTGTTGTATGAATCCAGAAGTAAAAATGTATACCACTCTTTGTTCATATCCATGTGCTATTTACAATTGGTAATGAACATATGTTTTGTCAGTTCACAATAACTATATTTTCACACACTGTATTGTACTTTATTTAATTTGTTTTGTAAAATCCTGTAAAAAAATAGGTAAACAGAGGAAGTTTGAGTTCTGCTCATGGCAGCTCAAATAAGGGTTGGCCTACTCCCAGGGATTTTACAGAAGCAAAATAGTCCACAAGCTGCTAGTTCACTTAAAATATCAGTTTATTACGTAAAGTAATATAAAAGTTTCCAGATAAAACCACTTCAAAATGTGTAGTCCAGGTTGGGGTAGTACAGGTCGTTGGTCATCCAAATTATAAGATGTATAGATTCTTCAACAGGTTTTTCCCCTCGATAGGGGGCTTCTTCCAGAACAATTTAGGCAGTTAGAGGTAGAACTTAAAGAGACATAAACATGATATGAAAACGTCTTTTGGACCATAACATTACATAGTAAATTGAGCACATAGTTGTTAAAACTAGCATTATCAGCAGTAGCCTGTTATTGTACACTTGGTCAAGGATCAATGGGGGTATGGGAGGAAGGCCAACCAGGCCTCAAGTATGCAGGTGCCCGGTGTCCCCTGTCAGGGTGTGATCCCTTGACAGTATCCATCCAATAGCCCTAAGCCAATGTTGTCCTTTCACCAAGTCAGCATCATCACTCCACTTTAAACAGGAGTAGGCAGGTATCACCACTGTGATATCTTTAAATGGATCCCTATGAGTAGGTCCCTGTAGGTAGTAAACAGAGCTTAGTAATGAGGATATAGTATCATAAAACTATAAACATAATATATTCTGTTTATGGGTGCTGGCAAAGCTTTCTCCTTCCAAGAGCCTCTCTGCTACAGTGCATATCCACGTATATTTATCCTGAAACTAGTTCACATTTCTATTTCCCATGGGGAAGGATACTTCTGCTCCTGAGCACACACACACTGGGTGAAAATTGCAGAGATGCGACACTTCCCGCAGCATAAGCCGATGGTGGTGTGATGCAGCCCTATCCCAATCCCAGTCCACACGCCCACCCCACCCATCCAACAGAGAGGGAGGATCACCCCTCGGGGTGCATCCAAAAACTATCGCCCACTGTCACCACCAACCCACCCAGGGGAGAAAATAACTTCTGTACAGTTATTATGTAAAATTAGATCCATATGTGGAAGAAATATGTTATTGTAAAACAAAAGAATATAAAAACAGTGTGTATGGGAGAAAAGTCAATTGTATGGCAATGTGTGGAATAATGGTGGAATAATAAATGATTATGAGAATTGATGGGCAGTGTAGGGCATAATAACCCTTAATGTATTGTAATTAACACCCACACACTGTACATTACACATGTGTACTTACACATTGCCATGCACACACTTTTCTCCCAAAACAAAATAAAATATCAGGTTTGTTCCTCTGTAATAGTGTTTGTAGCTGTACATATGCCTCTATCTGCAGCCAGTTGTTACAATGTTTATTTTGTATTCATGAGGATACTATGTAATATTTACTTTTCAAATGATAAATATATGGTTGAAAAGTTGGCTGTGGGGAGAATAATAGATTAATGAAAGCGTAATAAGACTACCCCCTTTCCAATGCACACCAAATAAAAATGTTAATATATGTTAATATCAGATTTCATTTTAATATGCTAATTTTAATTGAAATGCTTATGGCATGCAGGTACTTAGCAGTTGAAACTTTCTGGGTTGGTAACTAACCCCTGAGACTACCTGCAGTCAAAATGTCAACCTTTCATATTTCAACAGTGCTTTTCTCTTGTCAGATATTACTGACAAGAGACAAGGATTTGTCCACTGCTTCTTTTTTCCCATGGTGGACGCACGTCCGCAGTTGGGGAAAAGGCACAAAGAGGACACTTCCCATTCTAATGAATGGGAAAGTGTCCATTCTGCATTATCTAAGCATGGTGCTGATATGAAGCTGTGGAATGCCGTGTCTTCATTGCAGCACCATACAGTTCATTGAAGATCAATTAATGTGTCTCTAAGACGTGGAAAAGCAGCCCCTTATGCAATTCGGGCACTGTTTTTCCGCGTCCTTGGTATGCTAAATTAATATCGCAATATTCCTATAATCCATGGGC
Organism: Ptychadena robeensis; assembly: GCA_036250615.1. Taxonomy (NCBI): domain Eukaryota; kingdom Metazoa; phylum Chordata; class Amphibia; order Anura; family Ptychadenidae; genus Ptychadena; species Ptychadena robeensis. Next base: position 132,964,094 of record CM070032.1, on the reverse strand, counting down.
AAACTGCCTGCAAGTCACGGGAAATGCATCGGCAAATCTGCCGGCGTGTGTCCTTTTTGGCCAGCTCAGGAAAACAGCAGTGGACACATGGCTTTACATATGTCTACTTTGACTTTCAACCCCCAGATCTCCAACAACCTTAAAAGTCCTATTTTTTTTGTAATTACATTCCCAATTTCACACCCCTAACTGCAACATATCATAGTTATTAATGTTTCCCTGCGGTTATCCAAAAGACATAAATTGCATACATTTAACAATATATTCTAATGGAATGTTGGCAATCTAAAAATTTAACTTTTATACATGATAAGTGAAGGCTTTTTAATAATGCAATAACTGTTAATGCAATACCAGTTTCAACCACTGGAGCCATAGCCTCTAGTGAGCATGTCAGCTCACACATTCCTTTCACACACAGAGAAGCAAGGGGTCCATTGTGGGGGACCTGCAGATGTCTGCCAGAGGCAAACTCTTCCAGCAGCCATTTTTGAGCTCCCTACACCATATGCGGGGACCACAGATGCTCCAGTCCAGCTTCAAAGTCTCAGTACACGGCGTATAAGACGACCCCCGACTTTGGAGAAGACTTTCCTGAGTTTAAAAGTTGTCTAGTTCGCTAGCTAGTTAGGGACCATTAAAAAGCTCCCCTAGTCCCTAGGAGTTATTCAAGCCCAGTGTACACCACATATAAAAAAACTATTTTTAATTCAGGCTGGCTATATTTAAGAGGTAAATTGTTCTGTTTAAATTTTCAGGCACACATATTGCCATTATTTTTCTTATTCTGTGACAGAATTCTCAGAATGTGTACTGTTTGTTGGCCTAGTTTTAGTTTACCGATTTGTATAAATATTATAGTACATATTTTTCTAGATAACAAGTATGATCTATTTAGTGAAGCCTTTGCATTTAAAGTACACCTTGCTACTTATATGACTTTTGTTTAGAGAGCATTACCTCCTGGGCTGTATGCTCATTCCCCATTTTCTGTCCCTAAAGCGGTATGGGATAGTTACAGAGATAATCAAGTCTGTTTTTCTTGCAGGTGCATGTCACTTTTGTGGGTTTTTCAATCCCTGAGTTATAGTGCTCCCAGGTTAACCAGATTCTTTAAGCAATTTATGCTATGCACAGGTTTCTGTCAGGAGCCCGGAAAGCACATGTGGGAATGCTCATCAGCGCTAGAGACAGGGCACAATCAGTAGGGTACAACTGGGGGAATATGTTACATACAGTGCTGAAATTCTGTAATGAGAGAGGAGAATAGTCTCTAGTTCCAAGACAATGTTAACGTGAGAGACCTCCTATCTCAACCCCTAGCCCTGCATGAAAGTGACCCTCACATGGTGCAGGTGGCTTCCATAGTCCCTCAGGCCTGGATGATAAGCTAAATCCCACTGGCACATCCAGGCAAGGTCCCAAGGCAGAAGACCTAGAGCCAATGCTATCAATCTTATTAATTCTGTGTCTGACAAATTTCATTACACTACACTTTTTGTTAAAATTTTCCACCAACTCTGGCCCCTCCTGAACATTCCCAGAGTCATCACTGACTCTGTATGTCTAGGAGTTACTGTTATGTGGCTAACACATAGGGGGGTAATTAAACCTTCTAAGGACTTAAGGCCCCCATACACGTGTCGGATTCCCAGCGGATTCCGGGACGATCGATTCCGGGTGCGTGCACGCGAAACGATCGTGCCGGAATCGCGTGCAGCCCACCTTGTCCGATCGATCATGTCCGATTGATCGGGGGCTCAGAATCGGATCCGACGGAGAACCCACATGTTGGTCTTTCTGATCCGATTCTGCACACATCAGGGGGAGTTGCCATTTGGGAAGTAAAAAGATCGGACACGGAATCGTCCAGGAATCCGTGGGACAAGGTGGTATGCAGCGATCGGATACTCTTAATTGGCCGATTGATCGGAGCTCCGATTCCCGTTGAGATCGCCGGAATCGATCGGATGAGTGATCAATCGGCCATGGGATCCGACTGTGTATGGCTAGCTTTACACATCTTTTTAAAATCACTGTACTGGCTAAGGGACTTTCTTGTTTATTTTTGAATAAAACAATAATCATTTGTGGTACTGCAGGAAGACAGACAGATTATTAATTTACCATGGTAACTGCAGAGGCACAGCAAGAATCAGCAGGTAAGTACTGTACTGGGTTCGAGCATAATGCTCAAGAGGTTAAGCGGTTTTACACTAAAAATAAAAAAAACAGACATACATTTACCTCCCTAGCGGTTCGTTCGCCGTTCAGGGTCGCCCCAACCGCAGGGGAAGCCGGCATTGGGTACACCCGATGCCTCCCTGGAAAGCTGCAGCAATTGTCTTCATCACTGCAGCATTTCTGGGGTTTCGGCACCGCCCCGGTCGCGTCACGGTGACGCGGAAGGGGGCTGGGCGGCACCACAGACCTCTATGTTAATGGAGGAGCTCTGGCTCTCATCTATTACACTGCAGAAACATTGTTTTGTTTGTTTTAATAATTCAAAAAATTATATTAATAAAAATAGGTAACAATGCAGAAAATATAAGCAGGGAGCACTTACAGTGTCTCCATACAAATCATAGTGCATGGTATCATATTAAAATTAGCATACATATTTCTCTAATCTTATAAGCAGGTACACTGGAATTAAGTTATCCACAGCATCAGACTGCCACGGGAAGGTATGTTAAATGTAAAAGATATGGTGCAGGGCTGTTTCCTAAATCATTATCTGTTATACTTTTAGTTATCGAACTAAAATTTCTCCAGAATGGCTTAATTTTGGAGCATTCCTAGAAAAGATGTATCAGGGTACTTTGTTCACTATCACATCACAAACACCTATCCAAGATTGAGTTGTTATATTTGTGTAACAGAGCTGGAGTCCTGTACCATCTTGTAACAATTTTATATCCCTTTTCTTGAAATGGGGAGGTGATGGAGGACTTTTGGGAGAATGTGTATAGTTCAGGCTCGCCTGAACAGCAGGGGAACCGGGCATCGGGTAGACCCGATGCCTCCCTGGAAAGCTGCAGCGATCTTCATGTCTTCATCGCTGCAGCATTTTGTACTTCGTACACTGCCTCGATTGCCCGTACCGCGCCGTTAGAACATCTTCTATGAGCTTGGCATCTGCTCATAGAAGATGTTCTAAGGGCAGAAGCATGACAGTCTCTGTTACTGGTCTGAAGAAGGTCTTCACAGCCCTGCCCGTGACTTCCAGAACTCCTGCAGAAAGGAAGGTCTTTCTCTCACCCCCCTTACTTCAACATCTCTATCAAAATCTTCAAAATGGGCAGTTGCAACTGTAAGTATAATCACACTATCTAAGCCCCCCATAAACTCTCAGTTTTTTGCAGCCCATCGACCGCTGTGCGCTCTCACTGCCATCGATCTGCTGCAAAATCGGTTGCAAAACAAACGCTTAAACTTTAAATCAGGCTATAAATCGATCTTAGACATTGCGGACATGTCTGGAACATTAAGACTGGTCTCCTTACATTAGTCCCTATCCAAAGTAAATGCTGACATGCAAAGGGTGTGCGGCTGATTTCCAGCACGACCGGCCATGCATGATAACGACATCACATGTGGTCGATCTGCTGTGAGATTGACGATAATTCTAAACGTGTATGGGGGGGTTTAAGTCACATGTTATTTATAACAATGTTATTTATTATGTTATTTATTATTTCTGCCTGTGGGCTTTCTATGAACTGCTGCATGATCAACTAGTGGCATGATAATATATAGAGAGAAAACTGCGCATGGTGTAATAAACATCCATGAGCAGCAGAGAATTCCCCCCGAAAC
>CM070032.1:132937754-132960175 GCA_036250615.1 Ptychadena robeensis | reverse complement strand
AGCCCCTGAACTGTTTCGGGGGGAATTCTCTGCTGCTCATGGATGTTTATTACACCATGCACAGTTTTCTCTATATATTTATATTTGGGATGTCACCCACATTACTTAGAAAAATGCAAAATTTTGTATATAGTGGCATGATAAAACACAAATATTTGAACATAGCAAATACACCCATTTTAAAGAAATTTCCTATCATAAAAATGAAGGCTCGTGGAACTTAAAACGGGATTTTGGCCACAGAAAACATGAAATCGTATTTTGAATATCAAAAGGGACAAAAAAATAGGGGAAATTAAAATGACAAATCTAGAGCCGGCCATAGACATCTCAATTCCCTGGCCAATTTTCGCTCAATCGAGCGCCATGCAGGTTCATGGCAATCAATCGGGCAAAATTTTGGCCAGAGAACGAGGTGGCCAAACTGGAGTGACCGATCCATATCGCCCCATTACACATAAAGGAACATTTTAGAAATGGCTAAACCTGGTTTCTATGAACTTTCCCAGCTAGATTTGTGCTTGTTTTCTGGTAATGGGCAATACTGCATGTTACCAAAAGCTCTTTTTTCTGCTGTAATTTTTGTAATCAGCAAAAACTGCAACTGATCCTTCTCTCTTTGGGAGAACTGGTAGCTATGGTGATGTAGTGTAATCAAAGCAGCTCCATCTAGTGACCATGTTGCAAAAATGTAGCTCCATCATCAGATTTCTGAAGAATGGGTGGAAGTGGCTTCAATTCACCAGTACTAAACATGATGGCAGCAGGAATAAGTGAGGAAGGTAAGTATGTTTTTTTCTGTGTAACAGTTTCCCCAAATGTAAACTGCTGACAGATGAGTATTATGTCTATGTAATTTATGAGGGTTTTTTTATTTTGAATTTAGAATCGCTTTAAGTCTAGATCCTTCAAATGTGATGTGTGATTCTTAGGATCGAAGGCTTTCATCAATTCACTATTGTTGGATATAATCATCTGTAGTCTTAAGTTAGCACTGGAAAAAGCTGCTGAGTTCTTTTCAACAAGTGGATAGCCTCCATTCTCCTGTCTAGGCAAACTTCACCAATTAAGACCCAGTATTTGGCGAATTCAGACTATCAGTCCTTTCAGTTTTTTAATCAAACTAAGGAACAAGGAGGGGGAAGGTACAAGCTGGTAAGCAACACTACCTAACAGTAAACAGCAGGGATAACCGGCTGTTGAGACAAAACAACCTTGGTATTTATTATCCGAAGATCCAACCATAAATGTGCACCTCAAAAGTAATTCAGAGAATATATTCAGATGAGCCAAATTACTCAAAGACTGAAAAAGTAATTATTAAGGTAGTTCCCACAGGGATAGGTGTCAGAGAAAATGCAACTATTGCTGGGGCAATAAGAACTGTCGATACAGTAAAATCTTGTATTGTCGGACTAATAAAACCTTGTCTAATGGACAACTGTTCCAGCCTAAACATTATGTGAATTGCTGAACAGCCAGTGTAGTTTACTTACTATCTTGCCAATGTGGATCATTCTACAGTGGCAAAACTAAACAACCATTTTTCAAAAGGATGTGTGACCACCTGCGAGGTATAGAGGAGGTTGGCAAACTCACCCCCCCCCCCCCCCCCCCCCATAGCAGTCAGGGGAATGACTGCCACAACTACTTTGGGACCCAAATGGACACAAGATCACCAGTTATCTGAAGTCTGTACTTGATATTCATGCACTAATTTACTAAGTCTTTGATTTATAAACACTATCCCCATCCCTTTAGGGCAAAGGTTACATTCCTAGTGAGAACCCTCATCCTCCAAGTGGCCAGTTACCTGCAATAGCAACCACATTACCCATGTGTCTCTCCTAAACAGGTAATATCAGAGGGTAGTTATGGGATTTACTCCATATCGCTCCCCAGTATGCTTATGTTGAATATTAATATATTATACACATATAATAGGTAATCCCTTGCTACTCTTTGTCTGAGACTACAGATAGGTGGCCTCCTTGTACCCTCCCGGTAGGTGATGGTCATTAAGCACACAATCCCCAATCCACCCTATGCAGTCCCCCTCATTCATGCATCTACACATAATTTAATGATGATTAGTCAACATTCTGTATTTGAGTCACTCTCTTCCTTTTGACCCCAAAACCTACAGAATCAGTAATTAAACACAATGCAGTTACATGAATTGCAGTGTAGAGTTTATTTGCAGTTCATATTTAAGTTTACACAAATAATTTTCTAATTCATTTTGGAATAGAGGCGCACATTGCACCACTTCTTTTTACAAAAAGTGCCTATTAGCGCCACCAAGTAATGTTGCCATCATCCTTAAACAAACATGTATATACAGCACGCACAAGGTCAAATCCTGTGCATTGTGGCACCCTTTACCAGAACCCATTCGAGTTACTGGTACACATAAATGGGACTTTATAAATGGCAAAAGATGTTCAGGTTAACTATTTATTTTCCAACCTCAAAGTAAAAATGCATATTTAAAGGTTATCAAGTAAAAAAAGAAGAAAACAGTTGGTACATTACAGGTTCTGTTGAACTTTATACATTGCACCACTTCCCACCTAGATTGATAGCCACAGACATCCCAGTCATTGATGTCCAATGAGTTAAGTAAATTTTGACTCCCTTTTGGTTTATTTACTCAGATAACCTCAAATAACAATCTTTATCTATGTAAGAAAGTCTCAAAAATCATAGTTTTTCATCTTTCAGTGGGTATGGAATATATTTTATCGGTCTAATACATTGGTCTATTAATGTATGGATATACATACATCTTGTTATTACATGTAGCAAACCATATGTTGTTGTTGTCAATCAAAAAGACATTACCTCATAAATCTGTGTATAGATTGACTACCGCAGAAGCCCGTGGTTGACTACAGGGCGGACGAAACTTTAGTTTAATGGGTTAGTCCCCTGCAGGGGTAGGTCGACCGAGTTTTTGACTCCGGTCTGCACCATTCCGTGGCCACCCAGCTCTGACCGCGGCCATAGAAGTGAATGTCCCCAGCTAACAACCGCATAAGATGCGGTTCTTAGCGGGGGCGAATCTAAGCGGCTGCTCGGGAGGATTACACTGGATACATACACACACCCATATTGACACACACATCAGGGCTTAGGTAAGGATTTTTGTATTTTATAATTTGCATCAATTTTGTATTAAACCTTTTGAGATAATAAACACATCTCTTCTTTAAGCAACACATTTCTGTTCTTGAAATAAAAGGGTGACCCTACGAAACGCACTCTTTTTCAATCTACAACTGGTGACAATAATACATTTGGTGGGTGCCCACCATGTTCCAAGCTACCGTCCTTGTCTTGTCACATCATTCTCGCGGCTGGTCCATTGAATACCTCCTCTATGCAGCACAGCACAATTCAAATCCACACTTGGTGATCAGGCCTCTACTATGTGTTAGGTCCCATGAGCAGTTTACATGAATTAGGTTGTTGAATATGATAGTTGTATTTGTAGAATATTATAATTGTATTTTGTTGGTTATTATAATTATATTTGTAGGATTGTATTTGTTTAATATAGAATGATACGGACGGTTAATTCAATGTCTTTGTTTGTGGTGGGAACAAAAGGTCTTTCGTCAGCTGTCATGTCTTTGTCATGTTTAGCACATCCTGTGGAATGTATTTAGCATATACCTGAGATTACGCTGGGTGGAGGAACTCGTATCTACTTTGAACAAAAGGTCCCCTCTTAGTATGCATGGACATTTACAACATATTGTTTATGATCCAGGAAAACAGGAAAAACCCCTTTGTAGTTTTGGGTGAGAATCTGGGAATTTCCGAGAGATATAAGAACTTCAAAGGGATTTTGGGTATAAGAACAGGAGAGGTCCAGCCAGTAGGGAGATCAGCAAGGACAGCAAGGGCAGTCCACACAGAACTGAGGCCCAGCCAGTCCACTAAGAGAGCCAAGACCAGTCAGAGGGCAGAGAAGCTTCCAGCCATTCTAGGGGATAGCCAGACCCGTGGTAATGTATACCAGATGATTGTGTTGAGGTATTTGGGGTGTGCTATGGTAGTGTGATGTATTATTGTTTGATGTTATGTAATGCATTAATTTGACGTTATCCTTGTTGTCCCATGTGTGAATAATATATATTTTATTGGTTTACCTACAACGGTGTGTTTTCTTTTCGCCATCAAATCACCTAAAAGAATCGAGGTGGGAAATATAAATGCTAGGGGAATATTTTCATATTTATGAATGATTATTTCTAGGAGGCATATTTTCTTACAAGGTACTCTTTTCATTTTAGTGACATATAAGTTAATATCTTGCCCATTCTGGTTTTTCTTGCAAATATATTAAATATTTTTCGGACTATAAGACGCACCGGACCATAAGACGCACACAGTTTTTAGGGCAGGAAATCCAGAAAATTTAATATTTATCAAGTTTTCACATCAATTGTTAATGCAATGAGTTTGGGTGGCAATATTCTTTTCAGCCAGCAGGGGTCACTAGCAGCAGTGACTCAGCACACTGAACACAGCACACTGAACACTCGGGAGGAGGGAGGAGGAGGAGGGAGGGGGGAACAAATCTGCAGCGTGTCCTTTCTCCCTCTGCTCTTAACAGCTCAGCTGTGATTGTGCCCGTGTTTCAGTGTGAAGAGCCGAGTTCTTGCGATTCACACTGACACTGAGAGAGGGAAAGATGTCTATCTCTCCCTCTCTCTAGCTTTTCTGGTGGGTAATTTTACAGAACAGCTGAGAGAGCCGGCAGCAGCCGGCATCTCTCAACTGACAGTTCCCTCCAGCTAATGTCCGTGCCGGGGGAGATGGCGGGCAGCCAAGATGCGACCACCAGTGGCCGAGTGGCCCCGGGGGTCGCACATTCGGACCATAAGACGCAGGCACTTTTTGCCCCCAATTTTGAGGGTGAAAAAGTGCGTCTTATGGTCCGAAAAATACGGTATGTTGTCTTTATAAATTTATCTCCAGAAGAAGCAAATTATCTTGCAAAACATGTTCAGAAATAAATTAAAGACCTACATGTTACACAGTGATGTGATATGATTTATTGCTGTTATTACACAGTGATTTAATTTTGTTATTACATAGGCATGTGATATGATTGAATGCTGTCGTAGGAGAGTGGCTTGTGTAATGTCTGTTTGTCACAAGTGCCTCAAGAGTACAGTATGCTCTGTCTGGAGTGACATGCAGTACTGTAATCCGATCCTGTTGCTGTGCAGAGCAGGTTGTTTTGTTTTTCTTCTGTAAAGGTCAGAAGGATTCCAGAATTTGCTAGATTCTCAATATCAGTGGTTCCCAAACTTCCACTGCAGGGCCCCACCCTGTAAGAACATTATTGAGCCCCCCCAATTAAACCACCCAAGTTCAGAATGAGGGCCAGCGCAATGCATATCATACAGAAACATTCAGAAGAAGAGAAGTGACAGAGGGAGAGCCAAGTGACAGCTGAGTTCTACAGATGCTTCTCTCCCCTCTCTCTGGCTAACATAGAAAGCTTAAAGTGCACCTAAACTCAAAAATTTAAAAACACCAAAAATATTTAATAACATTATGGGAGCCGCCATTTTCAACTCAGCTTCCAGTCTTGAATGAATTAAGGTTGCAATAATGCCAGCGGCCACCAGAGGCCGCCAGATACAATGTGTGTCAATGGACAAAAGTGAAAGCAGGAAAAAAACACACAAGGTGTATAGCTGCAGAAGGAAATTCTGAGCCAGGCAGTGTGAGAAGCTGAGCCGTGGCCCCCGTGATTTTAATGGGAGGGATGAGGGGGAAATGTACAGATTTCTCCTCACAGGTAACTATTTTTCATTTATATATTGTTACAATAATGTGGGGTTGGCTTGCCAGAGACTTATGAAAGGCAACCGTATCTTCCACATGGCTGGCACATAGCTCACGGACTGTATCTGCTGCAACATCAATAAACTGCCAGTCCTTACACCAACTTGAAAGTGAGTACATAGTCTTAAATGGAAGTGTGCAAGACCACTGCTTGGGGCCCGTCTCAGTTCGTGATTAATGAACTATGTGGGCAAGTGTTTCAGGCCTGGCTGCAAGGCGATGGGTAAAGCTGTTCCTAGTTGACCCCAGCAGGGGAAAGGGGTGCAGCTGTGATGGAAGGCTATAATACTGCTTGTGCACTATCAGTGTTTAAAGTCAAGAACAAGTTGCCCAGAGTGTAGTGAGAACCTATTCTAATGTCCATTACTAAGAGCTGAGGATTAGTCTGATACTGTATGTTACTCACCACCGGAAAATAAGCTTTTAAACGTGAAGCATAGCTTGACACAAGTGTCTTGCAGCGATCTACGGGTATCTTAGCCCATTCTTCATGGGCAAAAGCCTCCAGTTCAGTCATATTCTTAGGCTTGCTCGCTGCAACTGCTTTCTTCAAGACCCACCAGAGGTTTTCAATCGGATTTAAGTCTGGTGACTGCAATGGCCACTCCAAAATGTTCCAGCCTTATATCTGCAACCATGCTCTAGTGGACTTGGAGGTAGGATCATTGTCCTGTTTAAAGGTCCAACGTCTCCCAAGCCTCAGGTTTGTGACAGACTGCATCACATTTCCTTCAAATATAGAATTCATGGTACCTTGCACACGCTGAAGCTTCCCTGTACCTGCAGAAGCAGCCCCACAGCATAATTGACCCCTCTGCCATGCTTAACAGTAGGCAAGGTGTTCTTTTTTTCATAGGCCTTGTTCTTCCTAGTCCAAACATAGCTGTCTCTAAAGAATAAGAAGAGTCGACTGCAGTATGCCAATTCATGTGGACAAACCACATAAGTTTTGGGATAGTGTTCTGTGGACTGATGAAACAAAATGAGAACTGTTTGGGCCCATGGATCAACGCTATGTTTGGAGGAGGAAGAACAAGGCCTATGAAGAAAAGAACACCTAAAGCATGGCGGGGGGTCAGCCATGCTTAAGGGCTGTTTTGCTTCTGGTCCAACCCAAAAAGGTTATCCAGGGAGGTAGAGGAGCTGGCACATCCACCCACGGACGAATCCCTTAATCTGTGCTGCATGGTTTATATCAGCACTCACGCTGCAGCTTTCACACAAACAAAGCGGTAGAGGGGACACATCTGCATGCTTCCCCCTGCAGCCCCCACTTCCCAATGTGTGAGAAAGATGCCGTAATGCGACATCTTGTGGTTTAGAAAACTGTATTCAGTGGGATTAGAAAATTCCGCTTCTGAGGGATCTACTTCCTTTTCCCAGAAGCATCGGTGAAGTGGAGGGATTCCCTTCCTTCCCTGAAAACTGTGGATGCAATCAGAGCCACCCCGGATTCCGGATCAGGTAAGAGAGCACTATGGGGCACCTCTCAGTGTCAGATGAACCCAATGGGTAAAGAGTAATAAAAAGTTGCACGCAGTGATTGATTGGTAAAAAATCTATCTATCTATCTATCTATCTATCTATCTATCTATCTATCTATCTATTTATGTTCTCCCTGTGTATGTATGGGTATGCTCGATGTACTCTAGTAGTGTACCAAATATTTAAGACATACTGTCCTATAATTATAGGGTCATTTATTAATGTTGTGTTTGCATTACTGTTTGCTAGCTACTGTTCGTTTTTGAGATAGCATGTATTTTTGCATAGTAATTTGCATAGTGATATGTTACCATGGCTACCAGATAGTAACCTCTGCCTCAGGAGGCTCTCGAAGTCAAACCTCTCACAGGAAAAATCCAAGAGGTTACCACCAAGTCTGGGACCCGAGTAGTCTGTAAGTCCTCTGTCACTGTTCATCCTATGTAAACCGCTTATATTTTTTATCGTGCATATATATTTATCCCTTGTATCTGTATTACTGTTTCACAAATGTATTGGATTGAAAATATTGGATAAAGATAGAATTTCTCAACTGTACAGGACCTGCCAGAGAGGCATATTTCAGTTGATACAGGGGGCTCACAACGAGTGTGAGGCCCAGGCCTGTTGCTGCTGGGAAGCTCAACTGAGGACAAATGTTTTTGTTTGACGTTTGCCAACCCAGGAGGATTGGCATTTTCGAGTTTCTTTTTTGGACGTCTAATAACCCCTGCGAGGGTGAGTTTTGTTTTGGACAATAAATACGGGCTGAAGCCCTAAAAAGAAAAACAGTTGTGTGGATTGATATTTTTGGAGCACCGTTTGGGGCTGATCCCCCACACAACAAATCTAATACTTCCAATCACTATATTCACTGTATTCTATCAGGGAGTCCACTATACTACACAGTTGTTGGTAGATCTAATGAAGATTGTATGGATCGATCTTAAGGTGTATGCTGAAGAGAAGCTGTAAAGCTGCAGCAAGATCAACCCGTTTAAACATTGCGAATAATTGTGAACAGGCGCGCGCAATGGAAGACAGTAGAATACAGTCAAGTCAAATTTTATGAATTTCGAATGTTCCTTTGTATATTTGCGAAATTATGCAAATTTGAATATACCATATGCTGTTCAACACTATAGCACAGCAGGCATGGACACAAGACTACGCTGCATTGCAGGAAAAATGTGCTCTGCTCAACAAAATAAAGAGAACACAAAAATAAGACATCCTTTATCTGAATGAATGAAATATTATTATTAAATACTTTGTTCTTTACATAGTTTTTGTGGGATTTGGTGGTCAGCACATTCAACTATCAATGGAAATCAAATTATCATCCGATGGAGGTCTGGATTTTGAGTCACACTCGAAATTAAAGTGAAAAAAATACAAGAGGCTGATCCAAGTTTGATGTAATGTCCTTAAACAAGTTAAAATGAGGCTCAGTAGTGTGTGGCTTCCTGTATTGGCGGCGGACACATCTAAGTGCTTGTTTTTCCTCCCTACAATGCCTGGGCATGCTCCTAATGAGGTGGCAGATGGTCTCCTAAAGGATCTCCCTCAAATGGACTTAAGCAAATGGACTTAAGCAAAGAAGGTTTGCTGTGTCTGTCAGAGTAGTGTCTAGCGCATAGAGGCGCTACAAGGAGACAGGCCAGTACATCAGGATATGTGGAGGAGGTCGTAGGAGGGTAACAGCCCAGCATCAGGACCGCTACGTCTGCCTTTGTGCAAGGAGGAACAGGAGAAGCACTGCCAAAGCCCTGCAAAATGACCACCATGGGGTCAGGGCTTTGGGCCACAAATGTGCATGTGTCTGCTCAAATGGTCAGAAACAGACTCCATGAGGGTGGTATGAGGGCCTGACGTCCACAGGTGGGGGTTGTGCTTACAGCCCAACACTGTGCAGGACGTTTGGCATTTGCCAGCGAACACCAAGATTGGCAAATTGGCCAAAAACTGAGCACATGTGCAGACATGACAGAGCCTGGAGCCATCGCGGAGAATGTTTGGCAGTAGGTCAGTAATGGCGTGGGATGGCATTTCTTTGGGGATGCACAGCCTTTCCTGTGCTTGCCAGAGGTAGCCTTACTGCCATTAGGTTACCAAGAGGAGATCCTCAGACCCCTTGTGAGAACATATGCTGGTGCGGTTGGCCCTGGGTTCCTCCTACTGCAAGACAATGCTAGACCTCATGTGGCTGCAGTGTGTCAGCATTTCCTGCAAGATGAAGGTATTGATGCTATTGACTGTCCCGTCCGTTCCCCAGTCCTGAAACCAATTGAGCACATCTGGGACATCATTTTGATAATTTTGAGTGTAACTACAAATCCAGACCTCCATGGGCTGATAAGTTTAATTTCCATTTATCATTTTTGTGTGATTTTGTTGTCAGCACATTCAACTATGTAAAGAACAATATTCAAACAAGGAATGCTTTACAATCCGCACTCCTGGGCTTGTATCAATGGTCATATGCACCAACAGACTTCCTCTTGGGTAGTTGTAAGTAATTAATTAAATTAAAGATCAACTGAAGTCTTGTTGGTGCTGGATCCCGCTCTTTGCACTCCTCCACACATCATATTGAACAAATTGTGTCTTTAGGTTTAAGGAATCCGCACTCAGACTTGTTTTTTTGATCTTTAAAATCGTTAAACTTTATTCTCAAATTGTTCCAAGGAAGAATACATACATCGTCAGCTCCATGCAGGGAACATATCCCCTGACGCGTTTCCCCCCAAATTCCGGGGCTTAATCATAGGGATCCCTAAAGACAACAATTTATGTAAAGAACAAAGTATTTAATAGTAAGTAAATAATTATAGAAAATAATAAATAAGAATATTTAATTCATTCAGATCTAGGTAATATCATTTTTGTGTTCCCTTTATTTTTATAAGCAGTATTTTTATGAGCAGAGAGACAATGCCCAGTCACAGGTTTCTAGATAATCTAGATCCAGTAGACTGTCCTCAGCAAGTTTCCTAGCAAACGTTCACGTTTTCCTGATCTTACCTTAAAGAGGCAAGAGACTAGCCACAAATTGTACCATCCTAAAGAAGTGGTCTGAGGCACCACGAAGCGCGTTGATGTTTATAGAATAAAGATTTTGTACACAAACTGACGGGCACCTCCAACAGCCTTATTTTTCCTGGGATCCACCAAAAAATCCCTATTGCAGTTATATACAGAGGGAACAGACAACTACATCACTCTTTCACTCCAGGCACCCAGAGGCCTGAATGAGACACCGAATAGGGATGGTACAATTTCTCTATAAGCCTACATACGCGTTAGTTGTTGGTGCAGGAGTGCTAAATTACTTACACCCTGCCCCAGCAGCCAAAAAGTGTAATTTACAAGTCTCCATAATAACAACTATCTTAAATAATTGAGACGCCCCCACTGTCTTGGAAAGACATAACATTTGTTATTTGCTTTCCTTCTTGTTTTCCATTCAAACACCGGAATGAGCCTAACATTGACAACTTACGGATTGAACTATCTCTCTCTGATGAAAAGATAAAGGCTATCTGCGTATTAAGATACTGCCAGTGGTACTATAGTGCAGTGAAATACACTTAAAAATGTAAATCTGTACATTGTATATAGCTGGCCATGACACCTGTGTATAATGGTGAAAATGTGTATATACCTTTAAGAAAAATATAATTTCTGTACAGCAGCTGCCAGATGTAAGGTCATGGCTCCTCTTTCTGCTATTTTGATTAAGTTCTCTGCCTGGATACTGGCTAAAGCCCTCCCCTAGGCAGAGTCTTTATATTTGCAAATGTACTGTTTTACTGGGCTTTATGCCAGCAGCTTACCCTGGAGCAAGGTGCTCCCATCATCTTCTGGGTTCCCCTGCCGGCCATCCACATTGCAGTGCCAGGGCTGATCCCCCATCCATGGCAAATGACAAGGAACTCTTGCTGGAGTGGATGGATGTGGCTTCAAGAGTAAGGGTGAGATGCAGGATTCCTTCCCTCTCCGCCTCTGCTGAACTGCCATTTCTGCTTACTGAACTTTCCTCCTGATCCTGGGTAAGAGAGCTATCAGCCAACCCCCCTGTGCAGCTGGTTAGTCTATGTTTGGAACTGTAGTCCCTATGCCTTTACCCCATCCCTGCCTTGGGTGATGAAAAAAGATGTAAATACGATAGTGACAGTTATCCCCCTAACCAGCTGTGTTGACATTGGTTTAATCCAGGTACAGTGTGTGTGACAGTGTTTGGGACATAGGCATCTGAAAAGAACCGGGTTGCTCCAGTGGTTGCCCCTGGCAATGCTACAGTACTTATCCTATAGTGGAGAAACTACATCATAATCTACAAAAAAGTGGTAAGATGTTGGATCAAAATATTTGTATTGAAGAAAATGGAGTTGGTATTACCCCTTTCTTTGTGTTTTGTAGGCTTGTCCATCAGCAAGCAAAGATGAGGAATTATCCCAGCTTCTTGTACAAGACCCAACAATAAGACATGTGTAAAGGAAATAGGTTTTGGTGGTGGTCGCATAATTAAGATATATTATCTGTGCCAACCCCTGAAAAATTGTTGATAAAGAAGATAAACTAAGGGGGATATTGAGAAGAGATCACTCACATAGCTCAAAAGAGTAGGGTTTTAAAGGCACAAAGGTCTTCACCATTACTTTAAGTAAAAAAACATTTTATTTATACAATTTAAAACATGATATAAGGTAGGGACATGAACATAATGTGCATGTGTCACTTGTCCTTGATAAATACATAAAAAATCATAAATCACAAAAATCGTCACAGATACATGTATGGACACCATACAATCGAATCCTTGTGTGTTACATACAAAACAACTGTACCTTATGAAGTCACAGACAGTAAAACCAGCTACAAAGAAAACCTCATAGAAAATCTTGATAGGCAATGCCCAATTTATTTCTTAACTTAAACAAAATGGCATCTGTTTCAAGTGTTGTGGGTCCACTAAATACACAAACAAAGACTATAAGATTCCAGTTAAATGCTCAGAATGTGACAGTGACAATCACACTATGGTGCTACATCCTGATACTCTTCCTCAGTCATCAGAGAATGTAAAGTCCGGGAAAGATCAGGAGAGGAAGCAAAATGCTAGTCCCACTTCTTCAGTAATGTATGCACTGAAATCTGTGGCCCAGGTGGAAGTCTACAATCATGTTCCAAAATCTGTCTAGCATCTGTGTACCCTACTGGAAGCAGAGAGAGAGCAGTAAAGATGTATGAAGTTATCAATGGCAGAGTAATTGCTCTCTTGCAAGGTCAGGCTTTTTTTTATATCGTCAACATTAATACATGTCTAATTCCATACACCTTAACCTCCCTAGCGCACTGCTGAGGTCCAGATTTCTGTACCAAAAGTGCAACATAGACTTCAATGGTAAATTTTTCTTTATGTCATAGGCCTGTAACTTCCCTGCTATGTACTAAATATCGCCAAAATAAAAAGTCTCTGGTGCCCAAGATGTTCCCATTAGCACTTAACCCTCTCTAACCTGGTGTGATAAAATTACACTAGGGAAGAAAGGGTTACTGCAAATGGGCACATCTGGGGCATCAGGGGCGATATTTAGTACATAGGGGGAGTTTGAAAGCATTTTTCTACATAGAAAACTGCTTTCATTCTATTTACTGTACAAATCTCCCGCCGCCTCCCCGAGTGACGCTCCAGAAGTAGCTCATCATCATCCTCCCCTGCACTCAAATGCACACCTCATTCCAGCTGTCAAACCAGATGTGCCTATTTTTTACTCATTGGGAAAGACATTTTACAAGTGCAAAACACAAGCAAATTAATGGTCCTGCTAATGCCCTTTATGCTAAGAAACTGGATCTGGGTTGGGTCATCGTTGGAAAGGTTTGTTTGGACCCTACACATGCACCTTAAGAACATTTCATTATCAAAGAATCTACAAACAGCCCATGAAGAACTAAACTTTCTTCAGATCATGGATTGAGACATTTTCAAAGATATCAATAACAGCTGGTGGCCCTGTACCGTTTCGTACACCCAGACAGCTATTATCTTGTAAAAGAGAACATGCCATGAAACATCTACACATCTACATCTCACAGAATAGTGATGAGTGAGCATGCTGGGCCGAATACATGTAACACCGTGAATTGTTATGCTCGCTACTCGGACGAGCACCTCGCCATGTTCGTGTTTATGCTCAGGTCTGCAACCAGCGAAGTTCGCGAGTTGAAGTCCGGCAATCAAGGGCCAGGTAAGTACTTCCCTTACTTTAATGCCAGTAGCCATGTTAGGTGCTGACATTACAGTGATTGGCTGGCCGGAACAGGTCATCATGTGCTATATTGCACCCGATGCCGCATGTTCTGCTCAGACAGAGTCAGGGAGAGGCAAGAACATATTTATTTTGTAATGTAATCATTCCAAAAGAATAATTACATGTCAAAATAAATATACATTCACCCCCGTAGTCCACGCTATGTACAATAATGTCCCTGCACCCATATAATAAATGAATACAAACCCTCCCCAAAAAATGTATATCATCTGTAATCATGAAATTAATGATTACAGATAATAACTATAACGATTATTGGGTTATATTTACCCCTAAGTGGTTCAAAATCCATTAACTCCTAGCAAAGAGCACATTAACATCAAACAATTTTCAAACCCCCAAGAAACACATTTTTCTCCTCCTAAAACTGCAACATTTATTTAATCCAACAATTATAAAACAGCACCTAATGTCAACCATAAAACCACACAATCTACTAAACCCAGCAAACCAATACACCGATTTAGTTGGGGCTGCGGTTGCAGTGTGTATTTATTTTTTATGGCTTTTTTTTTTTTTTTTTACTGGCTGATCGAGTGGAAGATGCATTATTTTTTTATTTTGTTTATAACAAAAATAACTAATTGAACGTATATTTATTAACTGTTATTTTCAGGGGGTTTGGTAATTTAATTTATGTATTGCAAAATACTTCTGCAATACGTATATGTCTTGTAAATATTGGCTACATGTAATAAATAATGTTATTATTACACAAAGCCGGTATGGAAATTTTTATGTATGTATATATTAGTTAATAATTGTGGAGTTGTGTATGTATATTTGTTAATAAATGTACGGTTGGCTTGGGTGGTATGTTATATCTCTACTGGGTATGTTATATGTGATAATGTATTTAATTATGACATATAACATTGATTTGTTTATGGTCATGTCCCATATCCCTGTTTTGAAGCAGGATTGATTGGATATGGGCCAGATAGATGGTTGTGAGAGTGCATGGCGCTCGAAACGGCCATCGATTTGGCCCATATCTATACATGTGTTCCCTTCTTTAGATGGATCCTGTCTACTGTGAGCAGCCTTTATGATCCCCTGGGGTTTGTGACACCTGTAACTAAAAAAGGCCTTAGTTCGTGAACTGTCACTAGGAAAGAATGAGTGGGATGCACCACATCCTCAAAAAAGACTGAACGAGTGGGTCCAATGGAAAGATTCCTTACAAGCTTTGAACTGCTCAAACAGATGTTATGTTCCTGATTCATTGTCTAATGTATAAAGAAAAGAACTGTATATTTTTTTCTGATGCACCTAATATGTCAATAGGTGCAGTAGCTTATTTGAAAATGTTTGATTCTAATTATGTATGGCATGTGTTAGATTTGTTATAGGAAAGTCAAAGTTAAGGCCCAGACCAGTACATACAATTTCAGAGTGCTGACATATTAGCAGTTGAGCTGTATAAACTACTTAGAAATGTAATTGCCATGGACATAGATAAAGTTAAATTCTTTATAGATAGCAAAACTGTTCTAGGATATATCTGTAACACTTCAAGGAGATTCTTTTGATGTTTCAAACTAGGATAATTGTACCAGGCAATCCTGATCATTGTTTTTTTGCCCACAAAAAAATTCTACTAACTACGCTACTAGGCTTACATGAACAGCATGCCTACAGAAATTCTAGTTGAGACCAATACTCACCCACTACTTCCAGAAGTTGATCCTGAAATTAGATCAGAAGTGACATGTTTCAAAGCTTCAGAAACTCATGTCACACGTCTACACGAGCTTTACACATAGTGATTGAATCTATGTCAACTAACTTTGTAGGAGCCTGCAAAGAACTACATATTTGTAGTAATGACACTGTACTAGCAGATTTTCTCCAAGAAAAAGGATGCACATGGATCTTTAATCCTTCTCACTCATCTCACATGGGTGGTGTCAAATATTGTGTTTGAAGATAAAGAAGATTACAGATTAATTTAGGTAAATACTCTGGTAACATTACATTATAGTGTGTTATCAGAATTTAACAGTTAAACCTTTAGAAACAAGAATGTTTTCTTGTGTAAAAGTGCTTTGAAAATTACAGAAACAGAAGGTTTATTTGTGTAATGGTGCTTAGAAACGTAAAGAAATGTACAGAATCCAAAACGGTATGAATGTAAACATATGTTTGGTTCAAATAGTAACGAATATTTAAGAAACCTAAAAGTAATGTGTAAGTAAAGTAAAGTAATCAAAGCAAATATTGAGTATTGATTTTTGAATACTGATAAAGTTTCATTGTTGTATGCTGCATGCTAACATTAGGTGTCTTCACCTTAGCCTTAGTTTGGAGTGTTTCTGTATTCACAGTACCTCCCAGTTATTGTTCACCCTCCATCTATTGTCCTATTAATCTTTGTCTTATGTGTATAGACTCACTGCTGGTTGCCAGACTGTTTTAATTAGCGCGATTTCTGACTTTTATTGCATTTCCAGTTTTATCTGAATTATATAGTATGCATACCTATAACTTTATTGTACCATGGCTGATAGTTTGAGAGAATTTGCTTACATCTACATGCATAAATATAAAATTAATGGTTTTTCAAATAATGAGAAATGTAATAAAAATCCTTGGACATTTGTACAGGAATTGTTTAATACATGTAGAAAGCATGTAGGGCATGTAGAAAGATTAGAAAGCTCAAAGACTTAGCCATTGCAGGTATGCATGCAATTGGGTGAGAACACTAGTAAATTCACAGTTCTACGGAATGAAAATGAAAAGTTGAAGGCAGAAATTGTCCAACTTGACTGACATTATTGTAACCTTTATAATCATAAATATAATATCTGCCTCTTCCAGTAAGGAACAATCCCCTGGCCCAACAGGAAACGATATTGACCAAGAAGTCAACTTAATGTATTAATGTTTGTGACTCATTTACTAGCTCTCTGAAAAGTCTGGACTGTCTCTTTTTTTTCCAAACAACCAAGACATTTTACCAATATTACAGTTTCAGCCATTGTGTTTTCACAGCCCAAAGCTCTGCCTTTTGTCAAGAAACATGTTTTTTTTTATTGGAAAAGGTAAAATGTTGTACCTGTGGAATATTTGTCCATATTTTGAAATTGTAGGAACAGTAAAGAAAACCACAATCCGCCAAGGACCATGAGAAGGAATTTTGAAGTTTATTCAGCACGTTTCGTAAGGCCAAACAGTATTAAACTTCAAAGCCCTAGATCATGGATTCCTGGTTATACCATAGAGAAGTACCAGTGAAGGTTATGGTGAGAAGGGATGAAAGGAATCAAAAAGCCCTCAACTCGAGCAGTGCATAGCACAATCAAGCCTTCTTAAAACAGAAGGTATTTACACGGCCCAATCCAGCACAAATCCCAAAACTTTAGGTGGAAGCCTTCGTTTTAGGACAGTGTACCATAAAAGCACAAGCATAAAAGTGGCTGAGATTGCACAGCTGAAACAGGAGAGAGATGAATCTGTTGTAGAGTTCATGGCTTTCAAGAGAAGGTATTTGGAAAGTATGAACTTGAAATGACTATGTAAAGTGGGTCATTTAACATACTAATCAATTGTCCCTTAGTATAGTTGCCTTGGAGTTATCTGCTGCTGAGTAGGTGTGACTTTTTGTCACCTTCAGCAAGCTTTTGTTTTCATTTAAATTGGGGATGATTTTAAGGCAGCATTTTTTTTACCAGTGCAAATGGATTTACAGTTCCTGAATAACTTTAACCAAAAAAAATTTGTTAAGTCAGCAGTAAATTTGTATTGCTTTTTTTTTTACTGTGTGCTTTTGGATTTTTTTTCATTTTAATCTCTACATTTTTCATTTCACCTTGGAATGTTTCTGGCACAATACAAAGTCTTCTATGTTGTCATGTTTCATTTGTCTTTGTTTGTGCACAGTTGTGTGTTTGTCCAAATGTATATGTATAAGATAATATTGTTCACAGAGAGAGATTGCCAAATGAGTTACCTGTTGTTGGAGTTATCCCACAAAACAATCTCTAATAGGGACTGTGGGAAACTTCCTAATTCTACAGCCTGTGAACTCGTGATCAGCTACTTCACCAAGGAGGGAATCTACATGTATCAAAACAACAGAAAAATATTATTCTGTGTGTAATATGTGTATGTAAAATTAGGGTTATAGTAACAGTATCTGTTTATTAACTGTAATTAGCACTCTTCTATATTTCATATAGCATCAAACGTCAGGAATCTAGAATAGAAGGTTAATAAAGATAAGACAAAAGCAATTGTCATAATTGTTGTGGTCACCCTTTTGAGGCCACGAATGGTGGGACTGTTGCAGGACAAACTATGGCTTATAAAATATCTTGATTTTCCATGAATATTATTATTGTTAGTAAGTTTCATATTGTTATAATTTGAGTGTTGGTGAGCAGGGCTTTTTTTCTGGGGGAACGCACCGGAACGGCGTTCCCCCACCTATTCTCAGGTCTGACCCATGCTACCTGCACAGCCAGAAAGGAGAGACTCACATCCCCCTTGGCCCCGCTCTTCTCCTCCCCGATGTTAGTGTGCTTCCTGTAGCTCCTCCCGCAGATACATCCTCCCAGCCAATCAAAACACAGGACAGGGACACACCCTCCCCTCTCCAGCTCTGCTGTAGAAGCTTAGCTGAACAAATCTGTGTGTAACTGTAACTTTGAACATTCATAGCATGAAAACCATTCATAGTATAATCATGAAACTTTCAGGGTCAGTAATGCTCCCCTACTACTACTTACACCCAGCGTTTCACCCCTCTAGCTACAACACTTATACATAAAATTTCCGCTAAAATACAGATATTGCTTCCCCATGAGCATAAAACACTACTCTGCTGCATACATGCTTTCACTTATCTTATTTCGAACACATAGATCTTTGAACCCTGCATGGTAGAACCTTGACATTTTGGGGGTTACCAGTTAACCCCTGAGACTATATCCATGCAAATTTTCAGGTCCCTGAGCACAATTCTTCCTACTAAAGCCCCCTATCAAATATTGCTTGGATGTAATTTTTTAGATTAACAGTAAAAACTGAAAAAAAATTGGCAAACGCATACAATTTATGCCACTTGGATAACCGCAGGGAAACATTAATAGCCAAAATGGGTGTTGGAGCATCTGGGGGTTGAAAGTCAGGGAGTAGGCATATGTAAAGCGCTCGCTCCATGTCCACTAAAATCCCTGCATATTGCTTGGCGGGAGGTCCGGAAGGAGCACATTCACATTTGCATGCTGTGTTCTCACAACACTGAGTCGTTCTGCGGATGCAGGGCTAAACATAGTGGAGTACGGGGGGGGGGGGGGGGGGGGGGGGTGAGTTCCACCACCTTTTCTCTGAGAAAAAAAGCCCTGTTGGTGAGGGGTTAAAGTCATAGAAGAATATATATATATATATATATATATAAAAAAAAATTAGACCATCTCTAGCAGTTATTCCTCCATCTTAGTCTCGTTATTTTATACTGCACTGTGGTGATCCATTAATAAAACTGTCATTTGATTATCCAACTCACTCCTGGGAGCATTTGGTCAGATCGGATGCAAGTGTCACTGGTACGGTGGGAAAAACCCAGGACAAAACCAGCCACACCTATGGGTGTAAGTGCTACAAAAATATTGACAGGGATAATGCCTAATGGTTTAAAGATAAGAATTTCAGAATGTTTTGCATACCAGTATGACCAAAAGAAGCTATCCATAAAGTGTACAAAGTTTTTTTTGTAGGATATAACAAAAAAGTCCCTCATAGCTGGTGGATTACCCAGATACATGAAAAGTCTTAAGACACAAACTAGCAAAGTTTAATACAAATAGTGTTATTGAAAGACAAACCCAGACTGATCTGCCAAGTACTGATACTGCTATTTATGGTCAAATAACTAACCTATATTCAGTTCTAATATTAATGAGTGCCCAGTTTCGGAAACCAAAGATAAAAAGGACAAAGAGGATTCCAAATTGTCCAAGATACCCAGAAAGAGAGAGAAAGGCACCTATGTATCTAGATGACTATGCATTAGAATCACAGTTTATTGATCAGACACTAAATAATCTACATTACATTTAGAGCACATGATTTACCTAACAAATTTAAAAAACCTATAGAGTCACCCAAATCACATGTTTAGTTAAATGCAATGAAAGATGAGATGGATTCATTAAAGGAGAATGAGGGGGGGCAGGGCTTGATGCCGAGGAAGATGGCTGCACTCCATGTGAGCCCCGCAGCACCAGCTACTATTCCACCTTCAAGAGGCACCATCCGAGCCCATCCACCCTGGTATAGTGCCCCACAGACCTCCAGTATACCTGATCAAAGACCCCAGGGCCGTATTTTTCAGCTAGGCCGCGCGGCGCTCGCGACAGCAGCGTGGCCAAAAATCGAGGCCTCTGCCTAATAGGGCGGACGGAAGGTCCGGAACCCCACCATACCTCACTGACCTTCTGTCTAAGAGGACAGACCCCCCAACCCTCACACAACAGACTGGGTTGATGCCAAAGGCTGGGATGCACAAAGTCACCAGAGTAGCCTATCTGTGAATCTGGGCTGAGGCCTTGGCCTAGACATTGGTCTGGATTGATGCCAGCATAACCATCTAACAGTGAATACAACCTACCATCCCCTGGGGGATACATCTCTACATCTTTGCACTAAAGATTCTTTAAAGGGTGGATAGGACTTGCAGATGACGTAATACCCTACCCGGTGTGGCCCCCCGGCAGTTTTCCGTCCCCATACATCCCAAGCAAACCGCTACCTGTGACCGCCCGTATGGGAAGGAGAGGGAGAGGTGGCAAACAGCAACCGACCCCCAGATCGGGCTACCAACGATTGTTCCCAGGCCAAACATCACCTAATACACCATAGCCTGCTCCAAAGATGGCGGCCATCAATACAGACTCACCGCAGTTGCACCTCAAGTGACCTCTGATGGACTGCTCCTATCCCCCCAACATATAGAGGGCCCAGAAAGTACCCCACCACCCGCTTTGGGCGACGCTGGTGGGGCCTGCAGCTCACCACCTCGGGTGACCCTTAAAGATGACGCCTACCCGCCTAGTGTCTCTTAATGTGAAAGGCCTAAACACGCCTGAGAAACGGCGTATGCTATTGAGAGAGCTTAAGAAACTCAGAGCGGAAATAACCTTTGTCCAAGAAACCCACTTCTGCCAAACTAAAATGCCCACACTCAAAGTCAGGAACTTTCCTACTGCCTATCACAGTTGCTCTGCTACCTCAAAGGCCAAAGGGGTCTTGATTCTTATGGAAAGATCTATTCCCTGGCAGTTGATCGCATCTCAGACAGATTCAGACTCAGATTCAGACAGATTTCTCTTTCTCAAAGGCAAGATTGGTACGTCACAGTGACCCTAGCTAATGTATATTGCACTAACACGCAACAGGACTCTTTTTTGATATCCACCTTAGAGTCCTTGGAGGACTTTGTGGAGGGCACATTGATCTTGGGCGGGTATTTAAACATTGCCTTACAACCCACTCTAGATTTATCCTCTGGCTCGCCCACTCCCCAAAGGCAAACCCTGAAGAGGATTTTGAGGAAACTTCACGAGCTCCAGCTTGTTGACGTGTGGCGTGTGCTGCATCCCACAGCCCGAGACTACACTTTTTTCTCCAACCCACATAACTCCTACTCTAAGATAGACTATTTCCTGCT
Source organism: Ptychadena robeensis (assembly GCA_036250615.1). NCBI lineage: Eukaryota > Metazoa > Chordata > Amphibia > Anura > Ptychadenidae > Ptychadena > Ptychadena robeensis. The sequence continues at coordinate 132,938,809 of CM070032.1, read as the reverse complement.
TAACCACCGCACATAGGTAATATTACGTGGTCGGATCACGCCCCTATATCTATCTCACTATCCTTAAATCCACAATCTACTTTCAAATCTTCAATTTGGAAATTGGAATACTTCCATCTTAACGACAATGGCGACACTGATCCAATGTTGCTATGGGAAGCACATAAACCTTTCATTAGAGGGACTCTGATAAAACATGGAGCAAGATTAAAAAAAGAAAGAGATAGACAAACTAACGAATTATTAGAACAAATCAGAACACTTGAAAGAAGACACAAACAGAATCCCTCAGATCCATGTTTGCCTGAACTCACAACCTGTAGGCTTCAGTTGCGCGATCTCTTCTGGGGCAAAGCTAAAGACTCTGCGGCTCGCTGCCACAGATTGTTCTATGAACATGGTGATAAATGCGGCAAGCTCTTGGCCTCTGCTCTCAGAGAACGTAAAACGCAATCTTACATTCCTCTAATAATTTCAAGAACGGGAACGTGCTGCCATAAACCTCTGGAAATAGCAGACGCCTTTGCTGATTACTATACCACACTATATAACCTAAACGATAGCCCTAATCAACCTCATTCTTTGACAGAATTACCGACTATTTGGTCTCCTCCAATATGCACAAATTGGATGACTCAGTGGAACTTTCTTTGGAGTCACCTATTACTGAAGAGGAATTGAATTGGGCAATCAAAACCTTTAAGCCTGGGAAAACCCCAGCGCCGGACGGTTTTTCCCTACATTATTACAAGACACTCTTGCCTCACTTGTCCAGATATTTTCTCTCTGCATATAACTCGCTCACCGAAACATCTACCTTTATAACAGATTCCCTAAGAGCACACATAACAGTACTCCTTAAAGCGGACCTACCACATTGTAGGTCACTTTGCACTATCAGCATCAGGCTGCCAATAGATAGGGCAATCACTGTCCAAAAAGAAAAAAAAAATCATACAGCAGGAAAAGTTTTTCCGAGGTAGCACAGCCCATGATGTGACGTTGAGCCGCGGCGCCGAGGTCGCTTGTTAGAGCTGAGAGCTAAGACTGCTGGG
>CM070032.1:132920252-132937654 GCA_036250615.1 Ptychadena robeensis | reverse complement strand
GTAATATGTCCATGTCATGTATGTGGGGGATTTTTTTTTTTGAGTTTACTTCCGCTTTAAAGAAAACAAGGACCCCAGCGCTTGCCCGAGTTACCACCCCATCTCTTTATTAAACATTGATTTGAAACTATTTACCAAAATCATTGCCAACAGACTACTCCCACATCTCCCCTCCATGATACATTTAGACCAAATAGGCTTTATTTCCCAGAGGGAAGCATGTGACAACGTCATCAAAATGTTGAACTTGATCCATTATACCAATATCTCTCACACCCCATTAGTATGTTTTGCAACAGACGCGGAGAAGGCTTTCGATCGCGTAAACTGGAACCTCCTATTTCACATACTGTCATATATTGGTCTTGGAGACCATATGCGAAGATGGATCACGGCCATTTACTCAAAACCCTCTGCCTCAGTGAAGGCTAATGGGACCTTGTCTTCCCCATTCCAGATAACAAACGGCACTCGACAAGGATGCTCTCTCTCTCCCCTCCTATTCGTCCTCACCTTTGAGCCTTTTCTCTGCAGAATCAGAGCCAATCGCTCCCTATCGCTCGAGAGCTAGACATTTATAAGACAATCTCCCATTTTCAGATTAATATCCAAAAATCAGAAGCGTTCGCGATAAACATACCCCCTACCCGTTTCTTAAGTATGCAACAATCTTTCTCATTCAGATGGGCCACCGAAACTATCACCTATCTCGGTACCAAAATTCCACGTCACACTCGGGACTTCAGAATTTCCCTTACGATCACTGCCGTGGGAACAATCACGCACCCCGACCCACCTTCTCCACCACCCCACTATCACTCCCACCCCTGGGGCTTGTCGTAGCTCTTTTCACAGCCCTCGCATTGTGCACAGTAGGTCCCCACTCTTTCCTATAATTGGCAATTCACAATTTCCACTGAGCCAGATTTCAGGTCCCTTTACAAGACTTTTGGCTGAAGAACTACACCTGGCTAAGGCCTATTCACAACTACAGGATTGGCCTTCCATAGAAGACCTCATGTTACCAACAGGCCCTTACAAGCTGGATTTTTGGAAGGCCCTTCAACTTTGTAATTTTCTACGCACCCTACCGGCTCTGACTAGCTTTGCCCGAGACCTAACCACTAACCACTTTGCTCCGATACCGCCACACGTTAGCTATTACACATTCACTTCTGGTGGAAGACCTGCAGCCAGAACGCTTACCATTCCTTCGGGCTTGGGAGGGAGAATTGGGGATGCAGCTCACGCCACAACAAGAAACCAAAATGCTTGAGATAGCTGTAAAATCTTCTATTTGCATGCATATCCAAGAAGCGAATTACAAGCTTCTATCCAGGTGGTATCGGACTCCCTGTGCCCTCTGCAGGTTCTACCCAGATCTGTCAGACAAATGTTGGAGATGCAATCAATCGATGGGCTCTTTCATTCACGCCCGAAATTGCAGACCTTTTGGTCAGAGGTTAAAAAGATGATTAAAAAACTATTGGATCATGTTCTACCTGACGATCCATAATTTTTTCTCCTACACAATAATAATATGGCCACTCCGCAATACAAAAAAATCCCTGTTGATGCACCTTCTGAATGCAGCCAAACTGTGCATTACTTTGAAATGGAAAGACCCGAACCTTCCCACACTACAATTATGGGCCAGAAAATTAAACGCTATCAGGGAAATGGAAGATATGTACCTTTCCCTCAAAAACAAACATGAGCAATATAAAGCCACCTGGACCAAATGGGATCAATTTCGTTTCTCAGATGAGGGAAAAGCGATCCTGGGGGGTTGTTAACCTGACACTGTCCTCTCAGTCCCCTTATCCAGTCCCACTACCCTTTCGTCTTCTTTCTTTTTCCTTACCCTTCTCTTCTGCTGTCTTGGTCTAGTTGTTACTTTCTATTCCTTTTCTTTATATATCTGTATAAGAAATCTATGCATTATACTAGGAAAATGTTTGGTACTGGATTTAGCTTCCTAAAAGACATGATAGGATAATAAGGTACCAATGTGCATTTCTATTGGTGTTGAGGATCCGGCCCAGTTCTTCCAGTTGGTTCAGATTACAGTTTAGTACCTTTTTAATTGGTGTAGATATTATGTTGATCACTCGGGTACGAAAAGTTGTCCCGAATAATCTGATATTTCTCACATGAAGCCTTTACTTTGTTCTTTGACCTAGAACGGTCCATATTGCTGCAATATGTATGTTATTGTTTCTACTGTGCTTTATTGATTTTTGTAATGTATATTTTTTATGTTCTGAAAAAATTTCAATAAAATCAAAAAAAAAAAAAAAAAAAGGAGAATGAGACTTTTCCATTGATCCCCCTACCAGAAGGTAACAATTGAGTGGGAGTTATATCAGCCTCTGAAGTCAATACTTGCAAAAAAAAGGTTCAAAATGAAAGATCTTGGATAACTTACATAGTTTCTAGGTATTATTTTTTAACAAACCGGTGTTTGAGGGGCTGTCAAGATATGTATTATTGTGAATGTTCTTATACAGTTTATATCACACACAGGGCCTTTGTCATGTGACAGTATTGTCTGTTTAAGACATGTGTGTAAATAAATTTTTTTCTGCTGCGAGACTTCCTACAGGAAGAGAAGCATGGTGTTTGTGTGCAGTTAGTTATTCCTCCATCTAAGAACTTTAGGAGTTTACAAGATAAGTTCCTAGAATGTTACCATACTGGTTATCCCATCTCTTACTACAATGACAACAAAGGCGGATGCTTTCACTGATTTACTGGTTTCATTTATTGGGCAAACTGTCGGATCCAAATCTGAGCCCCCAATCAATTGGACGCGATCACTCAGACAAGGTGGTATGCAGCGATCGGATCCTCTTAAGTGGCTGATTGATTACAGCTCCCATTCCCGCTGAGATCGCCGGAATCAATTGGGTGAGTGATCAATTGGCCATGGAATCCGACACGTGTATGGCTAGCTTAATAGTGATGGGAAAAATTGAGATTTTGTTTTCTTAAAGAGTAATGAAATGCTAAATGACCCCTGAACGTCGTATTGTCATCAAAACTGTTAAGGACAAAAAAAAGCCTACAAACAGCTACTGGAACCCAACATCTGGTGATGTCCATGAGTTCATGACTTCAGTCATTATGTTAATATAAGGCTTTAGCTCCTCACATTTCTTTGCAATCTTTTTGTTCTACCCACTGAATTTAAGCAGAAAGTCTTCAGTTTAATTGCATCTAAAGCCAGCCATACACAGTCGGATTCCATGGCCGCTCGATCACCCATCCGATCGATTCCGACGATTCTGCCGGGAATCGCAGGTGTGATCGATCGGCCAATTAAGAGAATCCGATCGCTGCATACCACCTTGTCCAAGGGATTCCGGGACGATTCCGTGTCTGATTCCATCTCCGACTCCACCTTACAAATGGCAACTCCCCCTGATCTGTGCAGAATCAATCTGATGGAACCAACATGTTGGTTCTCTGTCGGATCCGATTCTGAGCCCCTGATCAATCGGATCGATCGATCGGACAAGGTGGGCTGCACACGATTCCGGCACGATCGATTCGCGTGCACGCGCCCGGAATCGATCGTGCCGGAATCCGACCCGTGTATGGGGGCCTTAAGATGTTTCATTAAACATTTGTTGGAATGTACATTACTGTAACATATACTATAATTATAGTTGGAAGCCACCTTAATTTCTAAGCAAGAATAGTTTTCTACTTATGTTTGGAAAATCCTCTCTCTCTCCTGTGGAGCTTCTATTTATTTTCCAAGGTTTTGTTTTGTGCAGCTCAAATGTTCTGTCTAGTGTAGTGTTCTCATAAATAAAACACCTATGCTATACACCACACAACTACAAAAAAAATAATTATTTGGCATTAGTTGCCAATGGTAGACTACAACAACAGGCCATCTTAGCTGAGGATTATAACACAGTGCACATGTACCATAATACAGCATACTCCACCCCTATAAAAGGGCTTTTTCGGCCCAGTAATGATGAACTGCTTGTTGTAGAACAACTTAACTATATTTACAGATCACTGGATGGAGTATATAATAGCAAAGTAGCTAAGCTATCCCTTAATCAGCAGCAGCTCTCCCTATCTATCTAGTACTAGACAAAAGCACAGGAGGGGGACACTATGGGGTATGGTGGGTGAGGGGTGTAAATCCCCGTCCAATGTTTCCCCACAGTTATCCGCCTCTCTGTTTTTCCCTAAACAATAGGGACCAGGGGACTTTGAGGCAATAGTGCATCTGGCACAGTGTGTCAATCAGTTAGGTAGATTGACATAATGGATCCCTTAACGGATGAACCGTGTATAACATCAAGTAAAATAAATACAAAAAGTCCACTCTCGAGTATACAGTGGGTAAAAGAAATAAGTCCAGTCTTTTTATTCATGTCCATATAGTAGTAGATGCATCTTGAGTTGTTGCTACTGTCTCGTTAGATGGTGGCACGAGAGATATGAGAAGGGGAATAGTCCCATAGGTGAATCAGGTATGGAGTGACCCCGACATATGTTTCAAGCAGTGGTTTTCCTCAGGGGTTCCCCGAAGATATCCTATAGGTCCCGTATTCCCACAGCCTGCGCTTAGGGTGAATCCTCACATCCAGGACACGGCCAGGACAGAACCTGAAAAACGGGAACGGGGGCCATCTCCTGGGGCACCACGGCTAGATCAATGGCGTATATTATTTGTCTGATGAGGTGATTTAGACGATAAGTACAGAGAGGATAACTGAGATCCTTTATGTTAGATGAAGTATGTGCCCCATGGAGGTCCCCAGCGTTCCAGACAGTCACGCTGTCCGGCACGCTGGGGACCTCCATGGGGCACATACTTCATCTAACAAAGGATCTGAGTCCCCGTCCCCGTGCTTTTGTCTTGGTTATTTGGGATGTTGGCATAGTTTTGGTATCATCCCTTCACTGTTCAGGATCACTCTCTATCTATGTATCTAGTACTAGAGACACAGGATAAATGTAAAATGGCCACTGGGCTGCTTCTTTTTTATGGGGGGGGGGTGTCCTCCCAAAGACAAAAAATTTGTTATTGGTTTTACTGTCCCACCTGACTGTGGGGTGTAGGGTCAAAAATTGGCTCCATGTTAAATTATAGGGGGTGGGTCGAACATACATAATTTTGCAGGCATGGCGCACTTTGAACATGTTATGTCACTGCGAACTGTCCACCGGGCAAACTTTTCACCCATCACTTACCCTTACCAATACTTCCACACGTGTTGTGGGATCATGCCCCTTTTGCCCCTACTCATGAATGCACACACACATGATATAGATTGATACATGATTCATCATTACATTAATAGGGAGGGATGCAAAAAAAAATTAACTGTAAGGACTAATTAAACAAGATCCCTCACAGCCCCTCCTCTCTCCCTGGCTCTGATGAGGCACGCGGGGATGCCCCTGGAACTCACTGCAAAGATAGACAGGTAAATCTCTAATCTAGGCTCTACATTAAAATTAATTTGACAACATTTCCCATAGAAAACCATTATAAATGTCCACAGTTGCCATTCGCAACATTGCACCCTGTGTTAAGCCCCAGAAGCCTGAAAAATAAAGATGGAAGCTCTCATATGGTTCCAGGGAACAGCAGGTAAAAAGATTTTTTGCAACCATTATACCAGCTCAGAGGTTGGTCAATTTTTAATTGTACATAATGCAGCACAACTATCACTATTATTTTGGGGTTGTCCATGATTTTGCAGCTATCTGGTTGTATAGAGGTTTTTTTTTTTACAACTGATGGAAAACTGAAGCTGAAGGCTATACAGACCCCACGATTTTTACGTCATCAATTGTCATGTACAATACATGTTTTAGCCTGCAGTTCTTGCTGAGATACGCATGTCCCCTCAAAAGAGTACAAAGTCTCCCTTTGAAAATCTTATGGGATGAAAATTTCCAACACCTTGGACTAATAAGCCATGTGTGTTAATGCCAGGAGTTTTGTAGTAGATACAAGAACATTATGTTACTTAACCTTCTGGGCGTTTGGCCGGAGTGAACTCGGGCTGAGTTTCATCTATCATTAAACTCTGCCCGCGTTAACATTGGAGAAACCTAGCTGTCTGCTGGATTCCTCTGGCGATTCTGTGCATCAGCGTGTATGCTGATGCTTCTGGGTCTGCTCCCGATCATATCACCGGTGACACGAATGGGGCAGGGGTAGGCAGCACCATAGACCTCCATGTAATGGAGGATGCATCACCTATTCCCAGCACAACTCCGGCGTCTTTGGTGATGGGAACCTCGGGCGGGCAGAAAAAAAAGTGTGACATGAGTAACCCCCAGGAGGTTAATTGACCCCACTAGCGCTTCTGACGGCTCCATCTCGTCCAGCACTTTCTTGCCAGTATTGCAGTTGACGAGATGGAGCCGTCCAGCTAAGCTCAGATCCCCCGGCAGCAGCACATACTCACTGTTCTATGCTGCTGCCGGGGGATACTCTAAGCTGGCCGATGTCACCCCTCTCCCAGCTATCTTCAAAGAGCACATCTGGAAAATCACCCCCAGTGGCATTTCAAGAGTGATAACTGTATCCAATACAATTCAAAGTAAAAAAAAAAAACACATTTCCAATTGTAATAAAAATGTTATTATAAACAAACATAAATATCTTTCATACCAAATAAGTATTCAAGAGATTTTATCATTCAAATTATACATTTTATAATTTTTTTAATGTACTTTTTTTTATAATAATTGTGTGTTTTAAACATTATTATATTGAGGATGTCTATTAGACCCGTGTATGGCCATATTTTTGGAAGTTGCAGGCTTACAACACAAAAAAATTCCATTAGAGTCTATGGTGCGCCTCAGCAGAGCGCTAGGGAGGTTAATAAGGATATTAAATAGCAATCTTGGTGATGTATTTTCTACCATTCCTCTTTCTTTACAGGAACCAACACTACTACACAAACATAAGAAGTCAACAGCTCCTTTTGGTCACCCAGTCGATGTACAGCCCTGGCCAAAAGTTTTGAGAACGACACAAATATTAGTTTTCACAAAGTTTGCTGCTAAACCTCTTTTAGATCTTTGTTGCAGTTCTGTGATGTACTGAAATATAATTAAAAGCACTTCATACGTTTCAAAAACTTTCATTGACAATTACATGAGATTTAAGCAGAGTCAGTATTTGCAGTGTTGGCCCTTCTTTTTCGGGACCTCTGCGACTGGGCATGCTCTCAATCAACTTTTGGGCCAAATCCTGACTGATAGCAACACATTCTTTCATAATCACTTTTTTGAGTTTGTCAGAATTAGTTGTTTTTTTGTTTGTTCACCGCCTCTTGAGAAATGACCACAAGTTCTCAATGGGATTAAGATCTGGGGAGTTTCCAGGCCATGGACCGGAAATGTAAAAATTTTGGTCCCCGAGCCACTTAGTTATCACTTATGCCTTATGGCAAGGTGCTCCATCGTGCAGTGCATTGTTCTTTACCAAACTGTTGTTGGAAGAAGTTGCTTTTGGAGGGTGTTTTAGTACCATTCTTTTTTCATGGCTGTGTTTTTGGTCAATCCCTTGGATTAGAAGCAACCCCTCACATGAATGGTCTCAGGATGCTTTACTGTTGGCATGACACAGGACTGATGGTAGCGCTTACCTTTTCTTCTTCAAGCAAGCCCTTTTCTAGATGTCCCAAATATTCGGAACTAGGCTTCATCTGAGAATATGACTTTGCCCCAGTCCTGAGCAGTCCATTCACCATACTGCAGAAGATCAATCTGTCCCTGATGTTTTTTTGGGAGAGAAGTGGCTTCTTTGCTGCCCTTCTTGACACCAGGCCCTCTTCCAAAAGTCTTCGCCTCACTGCGTGTGCAGATGCGTTCACACCTGCCTGCTGCAATTTCTGAGCAACCTCTGCACTGGTGGCACTCCGATCCTGCTGATAAATCCTCTTTAGGAAACGATCCAGCGCTTACTGGACTTTCTTGGACGCCTTGAAGCCTTCTTAACAAGAATTGAACCTCTTTCCTTGAAGGTTTTTTGGGGATTGTGTTAATTTTCATGGCAAAGAAGGATAATGCAATTCACCTGAACATGCTTCATAAGATTCTGGAGTATATGCAAATTGCTATTAAAAAAACCTAAGCAGCAACTTTTCAAATTTCAAATATTTGTGTAATTCTCAAAACTTTTGGCCAGGACTGTACTATCAGGGACCCAGATGGTTGTCCTTACTGATCCTGCATCCATGCGTCAAGAGTGAAGAAGGCTCCTGAGACCCTCAACGCCCTCAAAGGAACACAATGCTACATTATTGGTTCTGGAAACAAAATGTGTGCTTTCTTATCTTTCTTATTGTTTGACTCTTGACTTATTGCTGTACTCTTGGCTACAACCAGACAAATCTTCTGGGATACAACTATACGAAGATAGATGCTTTTGAGCACCTTTATTAGACACCAATATATGGATATATAGTACAAGATATAATTTGTCTGCAGCACTTAACAAGAACCAAAATTAATAAGTTCTCTCTGTCCAAATTCTGTATTTATGGACCTAATTTGGAAACCAAATAAATATGTGGAGATATGCAATAGTTTTTGTTTGTAAATAACAATGTAAATTGTCAAAAAGGTGTCATGTAGAATCACACACAAAATGACAAATGGTATCATTACTAAATTTACTGGAGATGTAGAGAAGCATTTTGGAAAAAATATTGCTCTAGCATATGACGTTTAAACTTAAGTTATGCAAAAACTTCATAAGCTAAATCAATACTTTTTTTCTTTATAATGAAAAACCCTTCCCTACTTCAGCAATTTTGGTGATGATATCATGTTATGGGGCATTGCAATTAACTTACAAATCAATTAGTTGAAATAATAACATCTCAAAGCAAAAGCATATTTGCTGAGTGTTTCTGTACCTTGTAACTGTACCTCCCACCCTAGGCTTATATTCGAGTCATTTAGTTTTCCTGGATTTTTTGTAAAATAAGGTATCTCAGCTTATATTCAGATCTGCTTATACTCAAATATATATGTAGCACTCACCCCCGCAGGAGCTGCTTGATGTGTTGTGTTGTGGGACTGGGTAGCGGCAATGAAGGTTCTCCGAGATGTCAGATATGCTGCATAAACTTTATATTGAATGGCACATCAAATGCGAAGGCTGTTCTGCACACACAGGTCAATGCACATCTCAGGCTATTTCCTTTCCCCCACTGCCTTTTCTGTCTTCTGGGTAGACCTGATGAAGCAGGCTCCTTGTTAGAGTGGCCGCCTGTTCGATGAGACATATGCACAGAGTCCCTTTTAAGCTCTCTTGACTAGGACTTGCATAAGAAACTTGCCCTCTTGGCCTTGACCCCAAATATGATCAAATCGACAATCGAATCTCAAAAAAGGGAAAAGTCTATGGCTACCTTAAGATACTTGCCGAACTTTGCTTTATCCTGCATATGCTGGCCTTTAAGTTATTTTCTGTTTGTATCTAACCAAGTATATTTTCATATTGTGAACACCACCATGTGGTTTACTACATTGTACTGCTTGCAAACAAAATAAACTATAAATCCAAGTGATATTCTAAATCCACTGTGGGGAATCAGCTCTAAACGGTTGCTCTCAAAGCATCAATCCACATGATTGATTATCCTTTAGGGCTCCTGCCCGTGTTTATTTGCACACAAATAAGTCCAAAATAAAGGTTTACCCTCACAGGGGTTAAGATCAATCCAAATAAAAAAAGTCCAGAAAATGCCACACCACCTGGCTTTGCAACTTTAAACATAAATTGAAGTCCTTGGCTTCTTGGCAGCAACAGGCCTAGGCCTCACACACTCTGTGAGCCCCCTGTAGCAGCTGCCCCCGTAACCACAGGCCTAGGCACCACACTCTTTGTGTGCCCCCTGTCTTCACTCAGAAGCCTTGTCTCGAACTACTTGGGAGCTGTGTCCACTCTGTGGCAAGCCCTGACACTATGGTCTGAGCTCCTTTTGTGAAGAAACACCTGGCTCCACTCACCTGCAAACAGGTGTTAACTGTTTAGTGGACCCTGGGGGAATAGAGAGGCCCACCCAATTCTATCCTCTCTATCCCAGAGTCCGGGAGCCCTTTAAGAAAACAAAACACATTCAGCAACCTAATTGTGCTGGGCAATAATATCCCGGACTCTTTCCAGGATACCACCAAATGGTCCATACACACAGTGACAGATGACCAGTCTGTCACACCACATATTACAAATCAATTACTAAAATGTTAATGATGTGAAATAGTATATGAATCCTGTTAAACCCTTGGTCAGCAATCCATAATAAATGTAAAAAACAGAGAAGTGAATTACAGAACCACAAACATTTTTTTTAACATGTTGCAAGCAAGTTGTATCAGAATGCATTTTGTACCATAACATTTCAGTATTGTGTTTTGACCAATCATTGATGATTCTCTTAAATCTTTTACTCCTAATGATGAAAAGTTCCAATTCTTTAGCCCACAATTATTTCTATAAATATAAAAATTTACTGATATAGACAAAGTATATTATGCAATGTACTTTGCCTGTGTTATATCAATTCTAAACTAAAACTGTGAAAAAAAATTAGCCTCACTTACCATTTTAAGTCATTCAGCCACTTATACCCTGTATACGATGTGCTACAAATGAGGAAACAGCATACATGGTCCTGGTATTTTGCAATGTCTTTAATCTGTGGGCTGGTTCCACAATAAAAGGAAGCAGTCATGCTATTTCATCACACTGTGCAATATCAGGAAGTAAGTGGTAAATATCTGTAAGGCTGGGTTATGTGACCTGGATTTCAAGTTCAGACTGTCTCTTGTTAATATAGAAATAAACACATTTTTGTACTATTTGTGAATTTAAAATATAGTCCTATTAAGTATCTATGTACATAGTATATATGAAATTTGGAACAAGATATAAAACAAAACAAGAAAGAGTCTTAAGTGCCTACTACTTATTTTACCCTGCAATGCTTGGTTTGTGCTCTGAACTGTCATTACATGACATTATAAGACAGGTGTGTTACTTCCAAATCATGTCCAATCACCTGAGTTTACCACAAATGGACTTCAATAAAGCTGCAAAAACATCTCAAGAATGATTAGGGGAAACAGATTGCACCCAAGCTCAATGATATGCAAAGCCTGTTAATACTTAGTACATGTGCATTTTCATTTATTTTATTTTTTTAAATACATTTGCCAAAATCTCAAGTCAACGTTTTCACATTGTTATTATGTGCTGCTGTGTGTAAAATACTGGAGAAAAAATAGATTTATTCTATTATGTAATACGGCTGTAGCATACCGGAATGTGGAAAAAGTTATGCTTTTGCTTCTTTCACTTATTTTGTCACTTTCTTCAGCATAGGAAGCATGTTATTTTGTATAACTTGACTGCTGGCCCAACAACATGGTTAGTAATTTGAAGTTTTCACATCCAACAATGTTCTTGATCATCTGAATTCCAAATCCCGCCAAACCCATCATGCCCTTCACATCCCGCCAAACTAAAAACATGAGCTGAGTTTTGGATGGAATTTTTAAAATATTTTTTCTGGTTTTAGTTTTTGGTTGCAGAACTGTGTTATTAATCGATCGATTGGTATTTCTACTTTATTATCAAATAACAGTTTATTTTATTTCAACAGTTTAACAGTTTATTTTAACTCAATAGTAAACATTTCTTATCAGTTCTACATGTAGACAGGCCCTGCTCGATTTACTATTAACATCAATATGACCAGTGCTACAATATGCAGGACAGAAGAAATGTTGAAAGGACAAAAAGATGCTTCTTCACCAAATCATGAACATTTCAGCAAAGCTTACATTTTAAGTACTTCGAGGTATATAAGAATAATTCAGATGACATTTGATCAATACAACAGAAGCTAAACAAACTGTTTTTTAAGTGGGGGAACATTGACAGAATCAGCTGAACACACTGTATAATGCTTAAAAATTATCATGATTTTCTGGCAGTTTACTAAAACACTGTCACAGTGGGTGACACCAGAGAATCAAGGGTATGGACCCACTGGACCAACTTGCACGATTGGCAGGGATGCAATGCAAGGCACAGAGTCTAAGTCCCTACCTGGTATTCACCAGAGCTCCCCGCGAAGTGAGTTGGGTTTGGCTGCAGGTAATCCCCAGGTTGTGGTCTCTAGAAAGCACCCGTGCAAGATGGCTTGTTAAATCAATATGCGGTACAATACGTTCAAGAGTGAGGGAAGTCCAATAAACAAGCCTGGGGTCAGAAGCCATGGAGTCAGGAGAGATACAGGGATGCAGTGCACTATATTGCAAAAAAAAACCCCATCACAAATGATATGGTGTTCCAATAATTTCCATGACCCCAGATGTACAAGCCTTTCTGCAAATATTTGCAAAAGAATAGACCCCACTCAGTGAGGATGCCACAATTGACAGTCATATGTGGGTTATTGAATCTGTACTGTTATGTTCTTATAATCTTAATGACGTACTAACATCTCCCTAATATGCTGGTAATTTGATATTAAGACTCACTCCTAGAAACATCTAGATATTATATGTAGAGGGGTCAGGGTTTCAGGATTTTTAAGTATGGTATAAAGTTCCAAGTATTTTTGGTAAATTTTCATTTTTTTTTGCAGGTTACCAGGTTTGCTCTGGTAGGTAAGTTAAGAACCTTGTGTGTTAAGGTTCTGCTTTTAGTGAAGAGAGAGAACACAAAAAAACGGCAAACAAACGAAGCATTTAATAAATGCAGAAGCTGATTTAGTAATCATGGACTTCCTTTGTCATATTTATGCTCTGTATTTTCTTCCTCATAACACTATAGTTTCACAATCCTAAAAAACACATTTGGGAAACACTATTAGTTAAAAAACCATACAGTAAGTCACAAAAGCGAGTACACCTCTGAATGTGGGTAAATAGTCAAAATCTCTTTTCATAGGAAAACACTGAAGCTATGACAATATAAATATAATATAAAAGAGTAAGTGTATAGGTTGCATCAAAATAGCTTTACACACAACTACTACTTATTGGATAATGGGAACCATTTTCTCTGAGTTGTACGCCACTTTTACACACTGACAAAAACAGGCCCATAGTCCCCCAAATAATAAATTTTACAGGAAAAAGAACGCTCAAAAACATCATATGCCAGTGCCTGCAATTGAGCTGATGTACTAAAACATCATAAGGCAGTGCCAGAGGTTGAGCTGGAGCTCTAAAACATTATACGGCAGTGCCAGAAGTTGAGTTGACGCTCATGCAGCAATGCCAAGGGTTGAGCTGACACTCTAAAACCTAGGTGCCCAACCTGAGGCCCGGGGGCCTCATGCGGCCCTTTGGTTGTTGTTCGGCGGCCCCCCTTGGTCCTCCCCATGCGGCCTCCAAAACCTAACCTGTGAAGTGGTCACACACTGACCCAGCTTTCCTAATCCACTTTGGTGGTCCTACATCAGTAAAATTGTCAATGTTGACCACAGAAACCAGGTCTACATATGAGCGCTGCACCCAGGGGCAGGAGGGGGTGGTTTTGACTGCCTGTCAAGATCTGGTCCACCGCCTGCTGAGATATGTTGATGAGGGTCTGGATTGATGTTATGTGCGGCCCTTTAGTGATGCCGAGGGCCGCACTTGTGGCCCTGCATATCAACTTGGTTGCCCACCACTGCTCTAAAAAATTGGGTGGCATGGTCTGCCGGTGAGCTGACGCTCTCAAACATTGATTGCCATGGTCTGACCGTGACAGTCTCCAGCAGCTCCTCCTCCTCTTAATGCTCCAAGTCAGGCTCTGAAGCCAAAGTTTGGGTGGTATCGCTATTACCTTGTGTCATCTCCTCCTCTGCCACATTCAGAGTGTCCTCCTGAATTGTGAGCAGCGATTGTTTCAGTAGACACAGCAATGGGATGGTAACACTAATGATAGCGTGATCACCACTTACCATCTTTGTAGATTCATAAAAATGTTTTTAAATTTCACACGCATCTGACATCAATGCCCAGTCCTCGTTGCAAATTGTGGCAGTCGACTGTAAAGGCGATGACCAAGTTGCAGCTGGTATTCCACGATTGCCCTCTGCTGCTCACAAAGCCTGGACAACATGTAAAACGTGGAGCTCTAGTACATGGATGACTTTCGGAAATGGGCACACAAGGGGCGCACCTTGCAAATTGGGGTAGGTTTTGAGAAACTGCTGAACAACTACATTTAAAACATGAGCTAGGCAGGGAATGTGGGTCAGGTTGCCAAGTTCCAAAGCCGCCACCAAGTTACGGCCATTGTCAGTCACAACCATGCCTAGTTGAAGGTTAAGTGGCGAGAACCACAGCTCGGTCTGGCCCCTTATACCCTGCCACAGCTCTGCTGTGGTGTGCTGTTTTTCCCCCAACAGATCAGCTTACGCACGGCCTGTTGGCACTTCCCCACAAAAGTCTTACACTGTTTCCAGCAAGTGAGCAACTGCGGACTGGTGTTGAGGTGGAAGTGGAGGAGGAGGTGACGGAGGAGGACCCTGATGACGTAGGGCTCACAATCCTGGGCGTGGGTAGCACCTGTGCCGTCCCAGGATATGACTCACTCCCAGCTTCCACAACATTCACCCAGTGCGCCGTGAGGGAGATGTAGCGCCACTGGCCAGCAGCACTTATCCATATGTCCGTGGTGAGGTGGACCTTCGCAGTTACTGCATTTGTCAGGGCACGAGTGATGTTCTGGGACACATGCTGGGGTAAAGCACACCGGGAAAAAAAGTGGCGACTAGGGACTATGTACCTAGGGACGGCCGCTGGCATCAAGCTGCGGAAGGCCTCCACAAGCCTAAATGGCAACATATTAAGGGCCAGTAATTTGGAAAGTTGTGCATTTAGGGCCATGGCCTGAGGGTGAGTTGCTAACAATTTGCGTTTGTGCTCAAATGTCTTTTTTATCAGCATTTGGATGCTGCGCTGGTACAGGGTAGTGGGCGTAGATGCTGCTGGTCCAGGTGCAGGGAACGGGACATCTGGGCCAGCACCTTTTACAGGCAGGAGGCAGGAGGAGAAGGCAATTATTAGGGTGTTTGGATGCTATGTGGCGGTGGTGAGTGTTTACACCCCGGCTCATTTTGGTACTGCACAGGTTGCAAACTAACATTTGGCAAGGCAGATTTCCGCAGGGTGGTGCTTGGTGTAACAGTTGCAGGCCTGCTTGGTGTGGCCAGACTTTTCCCATATACCACACCACTTCCTCTTCCTGCCTGTTGCAGTGCTGCAGATCCCTCTTCCTCTGACATGCTATCCTCCCTTGGCTTTTCCCCTTCCCAGTTTGGGTCAGTGACCTCATTGGACACCACCTCCTCTTCCACTTCCTCAATCTGATCATCCTCCTCACTTGACATAAACATAATCTGAGTGTTCTAATGATTGCTGATCCCCACCATCATCTTCTTGGGACTGTGGAGGCTCAAGACGTTGGGAGTCAGGACACAATATCTCAGGTCCCTCATCCAGAGTGCTGGGCAATAGGGTCAAACGTAATTGTAGTGGTGTAAAGAGCTCATCGGAATATCTGAGTGTGGGATCACTGGTTTGGCATGCCTCAACATGGTAGGAGGAAGGATAATCAGAGGTAGGATTTGCTTGACCAGGCTCTTGGCTACGCAGAGTGGACCTGGTGGAAGAGAGGGTGGTGTTCAACGGACTGTGACCATTTTCTTCTGCAATCCAACCAACCAACTGACCAACGGAATTTATTACAGTCAATTGTAAGAGCTGCAATAATTTTTTTGCAACACTAGAAATTTTTTTTCGTAATAATTCTGAAAAGACCCAACAGGCCCCAAAAAAGGGAGGAATGTGTCCCACATTAATGCAGACACAATTCTGAAAAATAACTTATTTTAAATCAGTGAACAATGAATCACTGTTACAGAAAAACTGTGTATATGTCCCCAAAACAGCACTGGAGCATGTATAGTGGTCAAATGAATGTCAGGAAAGATTAATCCTTGTTACAGCACACCAGTGTATATGTCCCCAAAACACTGTATAGCACTGTAAAACAATGTGTAGCACTGAATCATGTATTGTGGCCAAATGAATGTCAGGAAAGATTAATCCCTGAGCAGAAAACAGAAATTTCCTCTATATCAAGGTTTAAAGCCGGCATCCCAGAATTATATTGAAAAAGGAAAACAAACGAGAATCTCCCCTGTAGGGACCACAAGGGCGGGGGGACTTTAAAGGCTTAACCAATATATTATCCAAAATTAAAAATGTATTACATCAGACAAAAAGCAAAGGATGTAAATAGATAACAGCGATATTCATCAAATATCAGATGTGGATACATCAATCACAGGCAGTTGAGGTACACAGAAGCATATGTCCGGCGTCGCACTCTCACAAAGACCTAAAAGGTTGGTCAAAGTTGCAGATCATAGACCACACATAAGAGTGTCCCCAGCTGTTAGGCGTGACCCCGACGCGCGTTTCGTCGCATATGCAACTTCCTCAGGGGGTAGAGATGAAACCAGCCGGATAGGATAAATGATCTATTGGACAGAGTATTCAAAATAAGTCGGCAGCTAGCAGGTAGGTAGGTTACACGATTATTAAGACGAGCCCCGGTAGGGGTACTCACTGCTGTATGCCACTGATAGAGAAATAGGTAAGGGCCGCGGAGTGTGGGTCCTCCCAAAAGAACGGAGAGCACCAACAAATGCAGACCATCAAAACCAGGACCAGAATTCATCTGTAAATTTAGCAAGATTGAATCAGATTAAAGAGACCAAAAGTTCATAGTGTGAAGTGTAGGAGGTGAAGGAGCGTGTGGGGAGTGAACCCTCAGGTGTCAAAGCCAGTGTGTAGGTTGGTGCTGATAACAAGGTGTGCATAGTGAGGCGGTATATGGGGTATAGACCTGGTGGTGAGTGGTGTGCACAGGGGTGCCAGAAGAATAAATAAACCACAAAATTAGGTGAAAAAGGTAAAACAAAACAACGTGAAGGAGTACGTGTGCGGTAAGTGGGGATCCAGGGGAACAAAGTTCCCATCACTTGAGTGAGAGTGACAGCTGTAGTGCCGTGAACGTGACATGGTATAGACATTAAGAGTGGGGGTGAAAAGGGTAAAAAGTTGAGACAAATAAAGGTAGTAAGGGTTCCAAAGTTGAGAGTTAAGAGGTGACCCCAAACCGGGGATCGCACCGTAAGTGAAGCGATAACCGTGGGCATATACACCAAGAGCCAGGTGAGACTTACATACTGTAGGTAGGTTAATATGGTCAGGTACAGGTACAAATCCCAAAGCTAAAATAAACCAAATGCAGAGACAGCAAGTTAAACTTAAAGCGGACCTACCACCAGGAATCTTTGTTTTCATGAATGGCACTAGAAGTG
>CM070032.1:132891715-132903595 GCA_036250615.1 Ptychadena robeensis | reverse complement strand
TATAGCTGTGTTATCACTGCTAAAGGTTGTGCGCAACTACCCATTATCTTTCTTAGCTTGCCTGACTTAAACCCCACCTGTCCTGTCAAGTCAACTGGACTTCTCAGCCTTGGTAGGGGAACAGGGTACCCCACTTCCTTTTGCCTTTGGTGGCCTGCCATGGTTTCTTCCCAGGGGGCTCTTTGAATTTGGGGTCTGCAATTCTCCCACCCTGAAAGGGCCGCTTTAAGGAGAGTTTGGATTTATTAGTGGGAAAAGCTTTCTTCCTGTCCCCGTTTCTATCCAGGATCTGCTCTAGGTTCGGGCTAAACAAAAGATCTCCCGTAAAGGGCAGGCCACATAGGTTCCCTTTGAGGCAGGTGCTGATTTACTCTGGAACAAAAATTCTAAAATGGATGCGGCCTTCTCTCAGGTCTCCAAACCAACGGATTTGTCTTTTGAGGACATTGGGGGTACTCAAAGACCCTATGGGCAAGAGAATGGACATTCTCCTCAAGCTGGGAGTGCAGTCTCTGTAGCCTCAAGCCGGCTTTAGCGTCCTCATGTGTGGCCAGGAACCTACGAACTAGAGGGGCTAGAAGGAATGCCTGCTCTACTTAAGGTGGTAAACTTTCTGGCAGATGCCTCGGTGGAGTCAGTCAGATTGGCAGCAAGGTCAGGGGGCCCTGGTCAGGGGATGTTGCATCCAAGGTGCGGCTATGTGGCCTGCCCTTTACGGGAGATCTTTTGTTTAGCCTGAACCTAGAGAAGATCCTGGATAGAAACAGGGACAGGAAGAATTGCAGACCCCAAATTCAAAGAGCCCCCTGAGAAGAACCTACCTTTTTGCTTGACGTAGGGTCAGGCTCACTTGGAGGCAGGGGCTAGAGGGAATGCCTGCTCTACTTAAGGTGGTAAACTTTCTGGCAGATGCCTCGGTGGAGTCAGTCAGATTGGCAGCAAGGTCAGGGGGCCCTGGTCGGGGGATGTTGCATCCAAGGTGCAGCTCTTTATATGACTTACCATTCTGAAAGAAAAGAATGGCAGTTTCCTGAGTGCAAGCCTTTTTTTTGGTATCGGTTAAACAAGGAGTGGACGGGAAAGACCCTCCCTTTATGACCCTCTAACCCAATACATCCCATCATGGAGCGAAGAAATAATTTTCTCTTCCTCAATATCTAAGGTCTCGTAGATAGCTTTGTAGCAGCCACAGCAGAGGTTACCTCCTCCCTGACTAGCGTGTCAAGACATTTGGGACAGAATGGCATAGTGGTATCTGACAGTGTAACGCTAGAAGTGGCCCGACCTGGTCCATCTTAACCATCATCTTGGCCTATTTAACAAGGGAAACAAAAATAAGCCACAGTACCACAAACCATATGACCACAAATAACCACTATACTGGGACAAGTCACCAGCCCGCCCTTTGCCAACCAGGAGAGGCGCTCGCTGCAAGGGGATTAATGTGCGCACCAAAGGGGACACCAAACCTGACCCTTAATCGCCACCGGCGGGATGGCAGGTAAGCTTTTATTCTTGTCTAAACGGACCAGACACCAGGCAGCACTCTTTGTACAGGGTATTAGTTCCCCTCCGATATTTAAAGATTTGGCGTGTGTTTCCTCACTCTGGGGGTGAAGTCCTATCTCTCATGTATGCTGTCTTGGAAGAGAAGACTTGGGGAAAACCACACACCAGTTTTAGGTTTACTGGTTTCTGATGTGAACCATGACTCACAAAAAAAAAACTCTCAGAAGACCCACGATCAAGAATTGTTGCCTTGCATGAAGCTGGAAAGGGTTAAACAAGTATCTCCAAAAGTCTTGATGTTCATGTGTCCATGGTAAGAGACTGTCAAATGGAGAAAGTTGAGCACTGTTGCTACTCTCCTGAGGCATGGTCCTCCTGTAGAGACGACTGCAAGTGCACAGCAAAGAATGCTTAATGAGGTAAAGAAAAATCCTACAGTGTCATCTTAAGATTTACAGGAAACTCTGCCACATGCTAACATTTGTGTTAACACATCTACAATAAGGGAGACATTAAACAAGTATTGAGTACATGGGAGGACACCACGGAGGAGACCATTTGCAGTCCCAAAAAAAATATTGCAGCACGTTTAAAATTTGCAAAAGAGCACCTGGATGTTCCACAGCACTACTGGCAAAATATTCCGTGGACAGATAAACCCAAAATGTAGTTGTTTGGAAAAACAATGTGTGGAGAAAAAAAAAAAAAAAAAAAAAAAAAAAAAAAAGGCACAGCACACCAACCTCAAAACCTCATCCCCAGTGTAACATTGGCAGAGGGAGCATCATGGGTTGGGGCTGCTTTGCTGTCTCAGGGCCTGGACAGATTGTGGTCATTGAAATTCATTTTTCCATCAGAGTTTATCAAGACATTTTGCAGGAAAACTTAAGACCATCTGTCTGCCCACTGAAGATCCGCAGAGGATGGGTGATGCAATAGGACAATGAACCAAAGCATACAAGTTATTCAACAAAAGAACAGAACAAAATACACCTTAAGGAGTGGCCCAGTCACTCAGGAGTCCTGACCTCAACCCATCTGATATGCTGTGGCATGATCTTAAGAGATTCACATCAGACATCCCAAGAAAATTGCTACACTAAAACAGTTTTGTGGTCCAAAATTACTCCAGATCGTTGTGCAGGTCTGATCTGCAACTACAGGTTATTGATAAAAGGCAGGGTAACTAGTTATTAAGTCCAAAGGTTCACATACATTTTCCACCCTGCACTGTGAATGTTTATATGTTTTCATTGAACATAACAGGTAATGTTTGTGTGGTATTATTTTTTTCTATTGGTGTGACTTGAGATCAGAGCACATTTTATGACCAATTCATGCAAAATCCCTCGGAATCCCAAAAGGTTCACATACTTTTTCTTGCAACTGTACGTAAAAATCTACATATGCTAGAGAAATACTTTTCTTTTTCATGTTCCCACGGCCCTACGACCCAGTTGCTGGAGATGCAAATTCCAAAGTAGCTATACATGGAAAGACTTTTGCTCGATCAACGATTAAAATTCCAGTTTCACATCAGTCTTTGTACTTTGATTCAAAACAGATTGAAGGATGTGCACAGACCTAAGGAAAGGAATCAATCACATTGTACCACAACACGATCAGATACAAATCTATTCAAATACCTAGAAAAACCATCACATACTTGTACCATTCACTGAAACGTCACTTTTGGACAAATCGATTCAGGTAAAAAATTATTGCTATTCAAACCATCAGATCCATGCATGGCCAACTTAATTCTTTACATATTCCATGCTGGCCACTGGTTCACAGGGAAAATATCTCCGAACACTGGCAGCCTCTGTGAATGCTCCGTTTCTGAGATCGGCTGGTGAAATGCAAGCAAATTACATGACATCTAGTGGACAGTTTGTAAATTTTTAACAATTTCAATTAGAAAACTCCACTACTCATGATTCAAACATAAACATAAATTTACATTTCCGTTTCATGTATTTGTCCCAATAATAATAATAAAGACTTTTTAAATGGAAACGTTTTTTAATGTTAGAATCATAAGAAGTGCCTTGAAAACCCATCCTGCAATAACAATAAACCTGTGTTTTCTCAACTGTATTGAGGGTGTGGCACTAAGATTCACCTGTTTGATACATTCCTAGGGGCAATGGCGCTTTTTTTCATTTAGAAAACTCCACTATCTGACTTTGCATTTCCCACTCTTGACTTGAGTCAATAAGTTTTTCCCATTTTTGTCGATAAAATTAGGTACCTCGGCTTATTTTCAGGTATGCTTATACTTGAGTTTATACAGTAATTGTGTTATTCAAAACTTTATCAGGTTCATGATCTCCACTAGACTC
The DNA here is from genome assembly GCA_036250615.1 of Ptychadena robeensis. Classification (NCBI taxonomy): domain Eukaryota; kingdom Metazoa; phylum Chordata; class Amphibia; order Anura; family Ptychadenidae; genus Ptychadena; species Ptychadena robeensis. The sequence goes on along the minus strand of CM070032.1, from coordinate 132,899,741 downwards.
GTCTGATATATTGCAGTATGTTGCAGGCCTACATTCATCAAAAATAATGTAATGCTTTTGGTACACAAATCTAGACGTAAGTGAAACGACCAGGAGGTTAATTACTATACAATTCTAAGAACTCTGTGCCAGTCAGAAAAAAGCACATCAATATATTCCTTTCGCTTTTAAGCAAATTAGGTTTGCTCCAAGACAAGGTAGTCCAATACAAAAAGACAGGATATAACAATAAAAAAGTAGCTCACATTTTAATAACACTAATAAAGAGACAACAACTCAATATGGTGAAGAAAAAACATATTTACAGAGCACTTGTTACTTGTGATAGCTGGCTATGGCAGATTCAGTCTCATCCATATTTTCTTCTTTCTTCCACTCAAAAAAAATAATAAAAATAACTCATTTTCTGCAGCTATATGGTCATGCAATGCACAAATTCTGGTCAGATGCTACAGAGATAAAGATACGAATTTTAAAAGACCTATAGATAGAAAGCCTTTAGAGGCCCTGCCTACAAAAAAAGAAAAGCCTCCAATATCTAAAACATTTAGTAACGATGTGTATATCGTGGTTCATTGGGCCTGTTCTGTCCTCCAAAGTTTCCACCTTGAATCCCAATTGCGGACATACTTTGAGAATTATCATTTGGAAGAAACCTGCATTATACAAAAGAAATAATTAATAATAAAAAAACAACTACATTTAAAACACTTATACTTTTTCACCCCCAAATCAGGGGGGGGGGTGCCTGATCTGTGTGTGGGAAAGCTGCACTAACACTGGCACCTTTCTCACACACACACAGCCTGGAAGGAAGACATATAGCTGCTATCACCCCCCCCCCTTGCTTCTAATATAAGCCCTTTCTCAAAAATAAGACCTACCATGTCCCAGAGAAAGCTTCCATACTTAGAAAAGACATAGCAGAAGGGGTTTTGTCACTTCTTCTAAGCCCAGAAATAAGCCCTAGTGCATTTTTCGCATCTAAAATTAATATAAGACAGTGTCTTATATATGGGGAAACACGGTAGGAAGCAGTCACACCATCATGTCTCTATAGAATGCAATAACATTGTTTTAGGATTTTGAAATTACTTTGAACCAACGTGAGAGCACATAGGTAAGAAAATGTGAAGCAATTTGTCTTTTTTTGGTTTCAGAATTTAGCTGTGCTTAACCTTCTGAGCGGTTCACCCATGGCACGTTTTTTGTTTTTTTTATAACCGTGCCACGGGCAATCGCGGTGCACAATATGCTCTGCCGTGATTGCCTGCCCAGCTAAAGGTTGTAAACATAAGTAGAGTGTCACTGTAGACCGCCATCTGGCGCTACGTAGGGCGTGGCTCTAGTTAACTGAGTTTCATGGCTGAGGGCTGAGTTTCATGATGCATGAAAGCCCGAGTTAATTTGGGCTAAAAGCTCAGAAGGTTAAACAAGACATATGAAAGTGCTCCCTCATACATATAGTTCAGTAGACAAAATACAGTACAGGGATAAGACGCACGTTACCAATAAAATCACGTGACCCAACCATCCTCGGACCAATAGCTATGCATCCCAGGAGACAAATATGTTAGATTAGTTCCAGCCAAGACAAAAAGCCACTGCCAAAAGGGAGATCTTATTTGCATTAGCAGTACAAATTCTCTGAACACACTCACCAACTTATGGAGAGAGACATTTTACAATAGATAGCATGAGTTGTGCATTACAATTAACATTCTGCATTGTAACAAATACATTTTGTGACAGACTCATATATCCTCCTATATGTAAACAGCTGCTCATGATTAAGTTGTTCAGTGCCAGATTGTAAAATGTGTCCCTTCATAAGTTGATCAGCGTGTTTAAAGAATGGGTACTACTAACGTATAGGCACATGCTCAAGTTTCAGCTCTGCACACTCTGCTGCAGTGAAGACCTTCCTCCTGGCACTGGGCTTTTGGCTGACAGACTGCAAGGTTCAGTCCTGCCCTGTTTGCTCGAACATTCTGTATATTGACTTGATATCTGAATAGCTGTGTTTTTTTTCCCCCATTTTTCTCTCCAAAGCTTTGAGGTGCGTCTCATGATCCGTTGCATCCTATAGTGTGAAAAATGCGGTACTTAAAAATTAAAAAAAAAAAAACTCTGCTAAGTATTAAATTAGAAGAGGGACAACTGGCTTCAAAGGGTGAACAAATTCACTGGTAGTGACCAGTAGACACTAGGATGATTTACATGGCTCTGTTCAGGCGGAGCAGCAAGTAGATGATTTCACAATTGCTAGTGAATAACATCAGATAAGAGCCAAAGCCAACAGAAATGGATGTGGAAAGTGGTCAGTAAATTGACTGACATGAAGGCAATATGTCTCACGGCATTCTGTGCTTTAGTCCCATTGTAGTAAACCCCACTTCATTCGTCGAGTGAAGTAGGACATCAAATAGATATAAAACCCCAAACCATGTTACTTATAGTCTTATGCCATTATAACAGTTGTATTCTTACCCATGTACTCCTTCTCTATTCAGGTGTCCTTGCCCTGATGCACCTGGCAAACCACGATCCCCTTTATTTAAAAAAAAAAAAAAATTAATAAAAAAAATAAAAAGGTCTTTATTTTGCAAAGTGCATCCGCCTACAGAGAATGCAGCAGAATGTTTAAGAGCTTTCAATATATTTTCAAAAACTGTTTACATCTAATTATGACCTTGTGGTTACCATCTAAAATTTCAGCTACATTACCAGGCCTTGACCGTTCAGAGTCCATCTTGCGACCATGATCTCCCCAATTACGTCCATCCCTAAAAATTTCAAGGAAACACTTATCTTGAAACAATTTGACACCATAATTTATCCAAATAAAATCAGACCTTTTGGTAAAACAGCGTGGATCCTCTGAGTATTTAAATACTATATGTAAGTACACATTAACATGAGTAGTAGTGCATAGGAGGAAGCTAGCAATTAATTTACCAGGTATTAGGCCTGTGCTCTCTGCTACTATTTAAAGAATAACTGCTAGTTACCCACATCACACAAAATAGGTCAAGGCAGCAAAACATTTAAGCTGTAAACATTCAGGGTATGTCAAGAGTGTTTAGAGCATTAATTCCTTTAAAGAAAAAAAATACAAAAAAAGTTTGCAACTTTGTTAAAAATACTAGAATGGTTTGTTTATGAGTTTGGGTTACAATGACTACTTTCACATCTACACTGTCACACCAAGACAGAAACTATGTTAAGATCAGCAGAATTAATACACAGCCATCCACCATGTCAAGTATGGTACACATTTACAGTAAAATAAAAAAAAAGTAAACAAGAAATATATTGAAATTACTATGCCAAATCAGGTTTTGCTTTGTATCTGCAAAGAACCTGACTAATACCATGAAAATTTAATCTGTACTGTAACAGGCTTCTAAGATGCTACACGAAAATCAACATAACTAAACCAAAATAAGTTTTAAAAGGTGTCAACAGGAAAGTTACTGTGTTAATCAGACAATAAGACATTCTTTCCCCATTAAAATCAACAAGAAAATGCATTGCACAGCAATGTCTTTCTGCATTTTGCATGCACAGCGTAATAAAAAAAACCACAGCTTTCCTCATGAATGGACACAATTTGTGGATGCGGTAGTGTTACAGACAGCATGTCTGTTACTGGCCAGAAATCACCCTGTGAATGGGCCCAGAATGTAAATACACAACTCATGCTATGAAAATAGCATCAACTTACTCAGCTATTACCGTTAGGAGCGCAGTCTGTTGCTGTGAATATATAATGTGACTCCCAAATTTAAATAGCTGTGCAATAGCTTGCTTGAATTAAGGTGATTCAGATTGTGTATTTACATTAACATTCAGCGCTTAAATAAAAAAATTACAGACTTATCTCTTCTCCCATATGTAAACGTAAAAGATACTGCAAGTGTATAGACACAAGCCAAAGTTTTAGCGCTTCACCATCTGTTGGATCTAATCCTTGACTCGGAGGGGGGTGAATAAATCTCTGCCTCCTGGCCACTTGGCTGGAGCAATAGAGTGGATACTGCATGGCCCAGCCCTGCCTACTTTGCTGGAACATGGTGTAAGTTCATTTATATGCGAATGAGTGTATTTCTGGCTTTATTTTATTTTTTCTAATTTTCTGTCCAAACCTATGGGGTTGCATCTGTCTTGTGGTCCAGTGCATCTTATAGTGCAAAAAATATAGTAGCTTTTATTTGGTCAGAAACATGAGTTATCCCCTTGACTAAGCGCTATGTAAAAGGAAGCAAAAAAATGACAAACCTTCCAGGTGGTGGCGCAGACCTTCCATCATCTACACGTCTAACATAATCGCCCCACCCATCGCGCTGATCTCTCCCATGACGATCTGAGTAATTCTAAAGAAGAAAATCAGATTAGGACCAAATATTGTGATGAAGCCAACTAGTGTTCTCATACAGTTTTCTTAAACTTCCCTGGTGGTTAACTGAGGTCCAGATTTTTGTACAAAGCGGTACAGTGTTTTGCATTAATTTTTTTTCCTCTGTAGTAGGCCTGTTAACCTCCCTAGCATTCTGCCCGTACAGCACGGTATGGGCAATCACAGCAGTGTAGAAAGTACACTGCATACAATACCCGCCCTCCCCCCATCACCGGCATCATTTATTACGCCGGCTGTGGTCGGAGAGAACATTCACAGCAGCTTTCCAGGGATATGCGGTGTTCATGGGACCCCTCCTCATCCAGAGTTAATTTTTCAAACAAATTCTGGACAAACTAGGCACGTCATAAACGTTAGGGAGGTTAAGGTGGCCATATACTGTTTTTAATATTTTTGTTCAATCGATCAGGAACAAAATATTTTCTGTTGGATTGAAGATCGAGAACCGAACAACTTGTTTTTTCGAAAAAAAAAAAAAAAAGAAAAAAAAAAAAATCGATCTAAAGTTATCAGCCATGTTGGTAAATTTTGATTGAATTGGTAACCATCGAATGTAAATCAAACATGTCAAATAATTTCATTTGATAATTTTGGTTCAATCTAATAAATTTTAATGAATTTCCTCTTAAAACGATTTTAAGTTCAAATACATCTGAACTAAATTTCATTCGTTCAAACGAAAAAAAGTATAATACATTCAATTTAGGGACAATCAATATTCAATCAAAATATTGAACATATTGTGCAAAAATCTAGTATGGCTAGCTTAACTTTCCTATAGAAACCTGTGAAACATGCAGTACACCAGCACTCATATGGTCTGCCGCATGTGAACCTTATACAGCAGCTTCATCTGGTGTCATTAGTAGAGAAAGTTCAAATCAATTTTGGGTTGGGTTTAATGGCAAAGCTCCTAAACATGATATCACCAAATGGATGAAAATTTTACCACGTTCAGGGGCTTCACAAACAACTCACAGTGGAATTTGGAAAACAATATTCAACGGAGAGTAAACAAAGCTAGGGAGGTTAATACACTTACCATATCTCTGCCACCCATGCCAACCCGGGAATCATCCCTTCTGAGAAAAAATAAATAAATAAAAAAACTGTTATGGAATACATAGGGCAATATTACAATGCCTTGCCCATACACAATGATAATTGCAATACTTTTAAAAAATATATAATACTTACTACTGAAGTATTTTAGGTTAAACACCCAACAACAAAAAACATTACAGTAGCAGTTTACTGAAAATAAATTCAGTTTAACCATTTCAGCTATTGCAAGCAGGGTAGGAGATGGTTCCTATTAGTAATAATTTAGTAAAAAAGTTCTTAAAAAATTTGGCGTTACGCATGTGGCATGTTTTTTTTTTACCCGCCCGGAGGTCTATGGCGCCGCCTACCCCCACCCTCGCCTCACCGGTGAGGCAATCAAGAGCAGACCCGGAAGCGGGGGAATGCGGCGGACAGGTAAGTTTTTCTATAGTTCACTCGGGCTGAGTTTCATGATGGATGAAACTCATCGCGACTTAACTCCGGCCAAACACCCGGGAGGTTAAAAAAACTACAAGGAGCTAGAGCTATAATTTTTCCAAATGTTCCTATAACCCTTCTCTACATCTCCAGTATATTTGCAGATGATGCCATGTTCAGGGGCATTGCAATTTGCTCACAGTCGACCCACAAAATGCAGCAATTGTGATCTCTTCACTTGCGTATATGCCAAATTTAATTTTTTCAGCACATTTTGGGTGCTGAAATATTCAGCTTGCATTCAGTTAGGTACTGTACTTTCTGAATCTCTGAGATAAGAGTGAATCGTTCAGTTTATCATTTCAAAATATTTTCAAATCCAACATCAGGGTTCAGTTTTCAACAAAAAATTCAAAAAAGAGCATTCACTTACCTGTCCATATGATCCATGTATCTACCACGATCTCGGTTCTCAAAATCATGAAATCTATCTGGCCTTCCAAAATCTCGATATCTATCATCCAAAGCCATTCGTTTTGAATCAGGCCAGTATGGCTCATCTCTTCTAAACAAAGCAGAAAGAAAATGTATAGAAATTTCAGGGATAACCTTTACATCAGCAAAAAAATCTCTCTGTGGACAAAGCAAGACTTCCTTTCAGGTTACACAGTTCGATATATACAGGGGTGGTCCTAGCCTGGTTGATGACCTGGGCGAGCACCCCCTTTGGTGCCCCCCTCCACAAACACAAGCATGGTTTTAATAAATGCAGTGTTCCTCAGTGATTCACCCACATAATTATATATTATATAAATTGATTCAATTAAGTTAAAGGAATTTGTCTGTACACCTCCAAGAAAGGATTGTGTTGAGGTACAAATCTGGGGAAGGTGTCAGAAGGTGTGAGCACAGTGGCCTCAAGCATCCATGTATGGAAGAAGTTCTAAACCAAAATGACTCTTCCTAGGGCTTGACAGCAATCTAAACTGAGCAATTGGAGTAGAAGGGCCTTAAGGCAGCCACTATATAATCGGGCAGGGATCGACCCGTGTATGCCTACATTTAGACAGGGAGGTGACCAAGAACTCAACTGTCACATCTCCTCTGTGAAGAGAAAGAACCTTTCACAAGGACAACCATCTCTGCAGCAATCCACCAATCTGCTCAGTACTGAAACTGCCCACTTTCTGGGCGGTGTGTCAGCAAAGCACCTAAAGCCTGAGCTGAGCTAGTCATCAGGAAGTTTTCACTCTTTTGCTCAGCATCCATACTAATATTAAACCACTGTGGAGATGGTATTTGGTATCAGTGAAGCTGGCAAAAATACATGACTTAGTTTAAGACAATGTGGGGAGAAAAGGTTCATGTTTCATACTTGATGGGAATGTCCTAAAGTCTTAACCTTTTTGGACACGTATCCATTATTTAATATACACAATAACTCAAATCGGTATTCCCAAAACTCCAAGAAATGCTTTATTCCTGACTTTTGAGATTAAGCTGCCAAAATACAGGCACTCCTGTCCCTGGCTGCCCATCTAGGGAAGTCCGTAGGTCTTCGCTCCCACACTGCACGCTGGCCGACAGAACCAGAGGGAGAGATCTTCAGAATCCCCCTCCAGCCCCTCCTTCTCCTTCCCGGTATATGTATCGGCTAGAATAGCTATTGCATCTAGCTGGGAAAAAACACCAGTACCTATAGAGATAGTTAAGCAAAGGCTAAATTGGATAAAAATAGTATTGTTAGAAACAAAACATTGACATTCAAGCCGATTTGGCATCCATGGATTTGTTGATATATCTCAAGGTGTTACTTGATGCAAGTACTGTGTACTGAATCAATGCATTTTAAATTCCCTTTTTTTTCATGTAATGTCTTTAACAAACAGAGTTCTCATAGTGGGGGGGCGGTTATTTCTTTATCCTTTCCCTGCTCTCCCCCTCCCCTCCCCCCGACCTGGCATCTACACGAGTTTAATGGTTTGAGTAAGTAATCTGCACTTTGATTATTATTTGTGGATTAATAAGTGGGTATTTTGGGAATTTCACATGGACGACTGTGTACTACCCCCAACATGGATGCTGTGAATGGTGTAGCTGGATAGATAATACCCCAATTCTTCC
>CM070032.1:132880567-132891589 GCA_036250615.1 Ptychadena robeensis | reverse complement strand
GTGGGTATTTTGGGAATTTCACATGGAGGACTGTGTACTACCCCCAACATGGATGCTGTGAATGGTGTAGCTGGATGGATAATACCCCAATTCTTCCCTTCCCCCCTCGTCTCTTTTTTCGTTTCTCTTTTGAGGATTTGAACAGACCGCTATGAGACCATATACTGTAACACTGACAGATTGATAATATGTATAACATGGATTGTCTAATAGATGTGGTTTTACCCACAGAGAAAGTCCTGACGGTAAAATCTTCTGAGGAAGCCCCGTAGAAAAGGGGAGAAACGTGTCAAGATGTTTTCAGGACTCATCAAACCTATGGACCTAATTGATTAAATAGGACTCGTAACCCCCAACACTCCAGTCCCTCCTTGGCAAAGGAACTGGGCTGTTGGGGGCGAACGGACGCATAATTTGGAGACGTTTGTTTTTAAACAACTATGTATATATGTTGATATTGTATGACTTTATTGTTTTAAACTCTATTATGTGGTCATTATTAATAAAGATTTGATTTTAACTGAGACAGTTGATAATCTAGAAATTAATTAAGTGCCTTAAAAGCCCCATCGCCCCCCCCCCCATGCTTCCTCCCTTCCCCCTTGCTTATATTGTTTTTTCAGTGAATTCATAGGGTGTTGGCACATTTAATAACCTATATCTGATACGATATGTAGGGAGTTGCATGTCCTGTTCTTTTTTGTCCTCAGGAAACTCATGTCAGCTTCACTGCCTCAATAGACCTTACTCATGCTTAATGCCAGAATTATGCTCTCCTCTTATGGGTAGGCAAGCACTGTGGCTGAATCCGTAGATGGCACCATCCCACATCTACACAGTCATGGTGTAAGATTCCGTTTAAAGGGCAATACATTTTTGGGAAACAAACAAGATTCGACAAGACAAACCGTTCTCAGCTCCATAAGGGGAATTTCTTACATACTCCAGGACAGGAGGCTCTGCAGGAACATGTGACAATTGTCTTCCAGCTTCAATTAAAATGGCCAGAAAGAAGTCCATTCATATAGACCAGGGCATGAGGAAGGAAGTGCCCATCCAAGTCCAGACATTTCATTGCACCATGCCTGGAGCTTCAAGCGGTCACCAAAACAGTTTTTCAAAGAGACTGTCCTGTTGTTCAGAAGAACACTAGATAAACCTTTAACTCTCCGCTTCAACTAGGAGTGGACATTTTAGTACCTCAAGCAAATCTAACTTTCGAGAGGATGACCGGTTATCTTTCTTTAACAGGTCCATCAAGAACATGAAGTACTTGTAGACTATTCTGCAAACTATTCATCCAGAAGACTGTATGCTGTCAATCGATCTCCAGGACGATTTCCACATGCCAGTGCTTTAAAGCTTCCAGAACTTTTGATGTTTTGCATGGATGTTCTCCACCTTCAGTTCAGATACCTTTGTTTGGGCTACCTACATCTCCAAGTGTCTTCACCAATTCCCAGGTTTTTGTCGAGGTCTTTCAAAAAAGGGGGCATACAGTAGATTGTTCCTAGATCAAGACAATCTGCTATTGTCACACAAGGGTCAACAGCTCTTCTGGAACAACGGTTAAAATCCTCTCCACCCTTCAGCTCATCGCCTCGTTCATCAATGTAGGAGAAGCCATACGTCTCATCCCCTTGTCTCATCTTTCTTGGAGAAAAAAAAATTAACACGGCCCTCACCATGGTGAGCCTCACCTCAGAACAGGTGTTCCTCCAGCATATTCAAGATCGGTTGCATCAATAATTTACCTCACCAAGACCCCATAGTCTCATTGTGGGTTCCATTCCCCATGGTTAGAAGGGCACAATAGCACTCAAGCATATTACAAAAGGTTATGCGGGACCAATGGCTTTCACAACACTTGTCTCCATACAGTCTTCCCTGGCAATTAGAACTACTCACTCTTCGAGTCTACTTGTCTGATTGTTCTATCAAATACCAGAAATTATGGCTGAGGAGAAATATGTGAAATTAAAATGATTCAAGGGACCTGGCTAGTAGATCCTTCTTTGGTCAGCCTCAAACAGGTTACAGGTGAGGCTGCCTTCCAAGCCTTGCTGCACTTTCAGAATCTCATTGAAGGTTGGTCAGTGATGTTTCCAATTGACAATACTTTTGCTGCGTCCTATGTTGGCAAACTGGGAGGTAGCCACAGGCATTTATTAAGTTGCTCAGATTATGGACTTGGGCTCAGTATCATTTGTGGAATCTAACAGCCTCCAATCTTCCAGGCAAAGAGAATATTCAAGCAGTCTATCTTTTACAGCAAATGCTAGATGACAATAAATGGAAATTCGACCACAAAGTATTTCACTACTTTGCTCAGTGGTCATTTCAGTCAGAAGTCCATTTAATTGCCTCCACATTTAATGCTACGATTTTCAGGTTCTTCACTTGTTTTCGCTGCAATGAAGCGGAATCACAGGCCGCTCAGTTTTATCCACGGAGGAGTACACTTTCCCATCTGTACGGTGATCTTCTGGTTCCTTCAGAGATTGTGAGTCTGGACGGTGACTATTCTTCCTCCATGAAATTACTCCTAACCTCTTGAAGCCCAGTCCTCCAATAGATATGAAATTGTTTTGAGGGAAGTTCTCATAGAGTACATTTATTGATGGCTTCCAGAAGCTCATCTTTTGGAGTTTGTTCAGAAAAGCTATCAATAAGCTCTTGGTCTCAACACCCTCAGGGGTCACTTCTCGCTAGTCCAAGCCCTTTTCTAGCAAATGGTGTGCCTAGCATAGCCAGGTTTTGCAGTCCCATGGAAATAGTCTGGCTATGTCCTACTAGAAGAATTAAACATCCTCCAAGGGATCTTCTGTTAGTGCTGGTTTTCCTCATGTCTGATGCTTCAGGTACTGCTCATGCACCCCCCTGTTAAGGCATTCTTGGTGTTTTATAGTTCGTGCAGAAGACTTCCAGTAGTATCTACCTTGGTTCACGTTTCTCCATAAAATCAACTTTTTTCAGATAGGATTGTGTGATTCCTGAGTAATTATTTATCCTTTCCTGTAGATGAAGTTTCTCCAATGCATACTCTAGAGCAGCGGTTCTCAACCTGTGGGTCGGGACCCCATTGGGCGTCGACCAACCATTTCATAGGGGTCACCACATTCACTCAAAGCTAACAAGCAGCACCTTTGATTCCCACAAGCAGTGTGGGAAGTTAGGAGGTGGATAAATGCCCTCTCCCTCCTCTCTTCCCACCCCGCACATCATTTCAGGGTGGGAAAAATCGGAGGGAGGGGGCATCTCACTTACCTGATCATGCCGCCCCAGGACTTCCAGGGCCGCGGACATAAAAAGGTTGAGAACCACTGCTCTAGAAGTTGTGGTCCTGCCCCCCTCCTTATGATCAGTGAAGAGGTGACGTGTGTGCGTGTGCGCTCTGAATAGCTGAAAAACTCAAAAAAGATCTGGCCAACTATTTTATTTTCTTTATGTGTTAAACTATTGTAATTTTTTTTTTAAATTACATTCTTCTGTAAACCACAATATATCACACAAAGCTTAAAGAATTTATCTGCGAAAATAGATCAAATATCTGTAAACTACCAAGCTCACAAACAATGCAACAACCCTATTTATGGGCTAGCAAAATTCCACTATATGACACTTTATCGCAGATTTTATTTACCTTCCATCCATGTCATAAGGCCTTCTTATACCACGACGGTCCTGCTCATAACGTAAACGATCCTGTTGGCGCCTTAACTCTTCTCGCTCTCTCTGGATACGCTCTTGTTCAATCCGTCTTTCTTCCTCAATCCGCATTCTCTCCCTTTCCAATCTTTCCCGCTCCATTCGCTCTCTGTCAAGTCTTTCCCTTTCAAACTGAAGCCTGACACGCTCTCGTCTTAATCTCTCTCGTTCTTCTCTTTCACGCATCACTAAAAGTCTTTCACGCACCCTTCTATCTCTTTCTCTGTTGTAAAGATAAAAAAAAAAATTTTATGTTACAGTTTAAGGCCAATTTTGAAAAGAAAACTCTTTGCCAGGAGTAACATAAGCATGGAAAACATGATATGAAGCTTACAACTGCACTTGGTGGTTGGACACAAAAATGCAACAGCGGGCATATTGTGCTATTGCACAGTAGGGACACGGTTACACAGAAGTGCGAGTTGTTACATAAAAATAAAACCATTATCTCTTCCCTTAAGAAGAAGCGTTACTTAAGGATTGTTGTGCACTTTGTGCAATCGATTCCATTAAATACTTTGGATGGGGACCATGGTCTCCATCCAAAATAATGGCAATCCCTGTTCAGTCAACATTTTTTTTGATCAACAGTGATCAAGGAAAGGGTGCCTGCATTTGATTCCCGAACTATTGCGAATGGTGATCAAACGTGTGGGAATCAAATGAAAAATCGACCAGTGTGTGGACAGCTTTAGAGGTCCCTAAATTGCTCCACAAGGGAATTAACTTGACACTGAACAGTAAAAAAAAAAAATACAAATTCCTATGGAAACCTGTGTACCTTTCACACTTACCCTGCACTTGAGTTATCAATAACACCCATAGTAGGCATTTTTTTTTTTAAAGTGCAGTGCAAGTATATCCCATACAGACGCAAACAAAGAGTGCAAAATGTGCTTTTTGCCGGTAATGGACGTGATTAGCTCTACCACTTCTGTTAACCGCAAAACCGTAACTGCAGCATAGCTAGTGTGAACGAGCACTTGACAGAGACTGGTTGGATAACAGTTGATGCCTTTAAACTTGTACAGATAAAGAATTGAAATATAAAACAATGTCAAGAGGATGTTTGCAATGAACAACACTCTGCTGATTATTTCTTTAGGCAGTGGTTCAGTAGCTGAAAATCATTAAAATATACTTGCTATTTTAAAACAAGTAATATTTAAATTCCCCAATAACAGTTATCTATAGTAGGAACTAGAAAAGTTAGAAATAGATGAATATTTGAGTTCTTTATTGAACCTTTATGAAAGTAAGTCACATGCCTAAAATTCTGATCCTTTGACCAAGCTATTTAAAGCGGACCTCACAAGGTTAAAGGAAGCTTACCAACACTTTGTCATCAGAGATGCATTAAGGTGCACTTTAACAATACTAACAGGTATGCAGACAAGCAGCCCTAATTTCCATGCCTATTTAGGTGAGCAATTTTAAAAGTATAATGGTCAGATCACTAAAGCAAACAAAGCAATTTTAGGTATTCTTTAGTTCAGTCTTATTAATAATAGGTACCTACCTCTGTCTCTCCATTTCTCTTATCTCTCGTTCTCTTTGCCTCTGACGCTCACGCTCTCGCTGCTCTTTTATCTTCTCAAAAGATAATATTTCTTTCTTTTCTTTACTCCCAGATTTGCGGTCTTGACTTTTAGAACTCTAGAAAAGAAGCAATTGTGCAAGTCTATTTGGGTGGGTGTTAAACAGACAAAAAAAAAAACTTCATGTGTATGTGGGAACCTGTATAAAATGAGAGCTGCCCAACATCAACCATAACACCTATGTATGCAGACACTAGTTATATGTACATACACATGCGATGTGTAAATATGTATTGTGTGTGCATAAGGATTACCACTCCAAATACGGCAAATAAAATGAGCCACATATACCTCTGATCCATACAATATTTTAAAACCCTCTGCAATATGTATATTACATAAACTAGGTCACTACACCAGGAAAAACCTTTGGAGGTGATCAACTTGTCAAGACCCATGACCTTACCTATTACGGTCTCTTAACCCACACAACAAATACAAATACCATATTGCTCACATTAATGTAGCTTGCCCGCCACCATTAAGACAAAAAATATGGCCCTCATTTCTTTGAAGTTGCACAGCATTGATGTGTGTTAATGTGTTTGAAAAAAAGTTTTATGCCCCTTCTTGCACCCCAAACAAAAACACAGAAAACTGTAAATATTTAGGTAATTGAATAATTTATGTTCCTTATATACATACCCTTTCCTTTGAGTCAGAAGATGTTTTTACACTAATTACAGGCTCTCCCTTTGACTTATCCATGACAACAGTCCTTTCTGTTCCTCTACTTCCTAAAACATTAGAATGCAAATTAGGAAACTTGAAATATTACTGGCAATTTAGGTAGTGAAATTTGCAATGGTAGAGGCAAGTAAAGACTGCTTTTACAAAATGTTTCTAACAATTGTGCCCACTAAAATGTACCTACTTTTTTAGATTTTGCAGCACCAAAACAGTCACTCAATAGACTCGGAGAATCTGATATTAACAATTCGGGCTAGTCTCCACTGTGTGTGATGTGAGTCTGTAACATGCCCATTGATATTCAATGAACGAGTACACACAGCAGACTCCGCAATGTGTTGACATCAACAAGCCCTGTATATAGAAGCATTTCATTACCACTTTAATGGGTTGTTATGCTGGGTTGGTTGCAAGTGTCCACTTAACATCCAACTTAAAATGAACAAGCTATAAAATATGGAAAATTGCCTAACCATACTTACCTGTCCCCTAGACCCCGTAGGACAACCCTAACTAGCCCCTTAAAAAAGGTGCGAGCAGTAGATGTTTATACTCCGATGTTTAGACTCTGAGCAAGACTCATGACAGATTGAGGTGGACATAAGGTGATGGCCAGGAAAATTACAGGTAAGTGTGAAGACACAATTTTCTGTATCTGTATCAGACTACCATAGGACACAACAAGCAATGCCCAATAGGAGGCAAATAGAAAAACCAAGCACCACTGCGAAAATAGAAAAATTGTATTCAGGTAAGGCCTATAAAAAGATACTGTAAGTACCCACAGACCCCTGTGGGTTCATGGACACATCCTTAGGATAAGGCCGAACAAAATGTGTTTGGTGACGACTTGCCAGCCCGGCTGAAACAAATTCCGCTAAAACCTTGCTTGGATGCTGCCATGGCTCTGACAGAGTGAGCTCAGATCTTGGAAGGAGACCATTACAGCATGCCAACCGTATAGTCTTCACCATCCAAACAAAAACCCTCCTCTGAGAAATCAGATAACCCCTCTTCAGACCAGATGGAAACACAAAATTATCAGCTTTTAAAAAGATGCTTGTTCTGTCAATGTAGAGTGTCAGCTGAGCTTTCAAATCTACCTCCAACCCATCTAGGAACACCTTTTTCATGATAAAGGCAGTTCGCCAAATTCAGATGAAATGGAGCCACAACCTTTGGCAGGAAAGACAGGACAGGCTGCAGGACTGCCTTACCATGGAAGAAGGTGCAGAAATGTTCATTGCAGAAGAATGCACACATTTCTGAGCCTCTTCTAAAAGATGTCAATTCCAGTATTGGAAGTAGATTTACCTCCCTAGCGCACTGCTGAGGTCAAGATTTCTGTACCAAAAGTGCACCATAGACTTCAATGGTAAATTTTTCTTTATGCTGTAAGCCTGTAACTTCCCAAAATATGTCCGTACAAGGGTCTAATAGACATCCTGAATATATTGTTTGAAACTATTATGTAAAAAAAAAAAAAAAATTTAATACAATTAATGAGAAAACACAAAAATCAGGGCCCAAAGCTATGCTGCTTTGTACTAAATCTTGCCCAAATAAAGTTTCTGGTGCCCCAGATGTGCCCATTTGCAGTTAACCCTCTCTAACCTGGTGTGATGGATGTGGTAAAATCACACCAGGGAAGAGAGGGTTACTGCAAATGGGCACATCTGGGGCACCAGAGACTTTTTATTCTTGCGATATTTAGTACATAGAAGCACATTGAAAGCAGTTTTCTACAAAGAAAACTGGATTTCATGCAATGTACTTTCAAATTTCCTGCCGCCTCCCCGATGTGATGTCATCGTCATTGGGCACACCGTGACAGCGCAAAACTGTAAGTATTCGCTGCCGGAGCCCCAATGTTTACTGGACGGCACCATCTCATCCAGTGGTATAGTGGGAGTAGCAGCGCTGAACGAGATGGTGCCGTCCCGACTGCTAGGGCGGTTAATGGACTGACTTAAAGACTTGTGATTCCATTGCTGGAGAATATTTAACTGGAGCGTGTTGCCAGCTGGCCCATGGTACCGCTGGAAAAATTGCTGTAAGTGTACGAGTCTCATACACTGCCAGGCAATACAGTAGTGGACATGCGCTTTCTGGCTGGGTTTGAACCACTTAAGTCTGGTAAAGACACCACTCCACTTTATGTCAAACTTCATACCAAGATATTTGAGGCTTTGAGCAGTGACTCTTTCAATTGTTGATGAGCCACCCAAATCTTTGAAGCATCTTGTGCTGTGTACTCTCAAGGTCAACCCTGTACTTGCCAAGATGAAATCCTCACACTCTGAAGACTAATCAGAGCCACTACTGGTAATAAAAAAATTATCACTGATGAAACAGGTCTGTTGGCAAGTAGGCGTTGGCCAAATTTATTGCAGCCATCCAGTCTGACTTATCACAGCAGTTTGGATAGATCCCATAAAGAAAGCAGGAGGAACTCAATTCCTTTACCCACTTCACATATCCCCGTTTTTCAGCAAACAGCTCATCAATCCAGAAGTAACAGATGATGTCCTTGCAACAAGGCAGAGAGTGGCCATGACATCTTCCAGCCTGCCATTTGGCAATTTCCTACAAAGTCGATAAATTGACTAGTCAGTTAGAGTCGACCCCTCAAAAGACTAGTCGCCTCCCTCTGCATGCAGATTGTCACACACTTTGAGAGAGAAAGTTTTGTGTTCTCCCTCTATGTGCGATTGGTGGGAAGGTAAGGGACTGGATACTTAATTTGATTTTTATATATTTGTTCCTGTATATCTAGAAAACACCCTGCCTAGGTGAAATTGTCTCCTTAACCCTCCCTGCCAAAACAGCAACACAAGACAAAAGCATCTGAGCACCAATGCACACCACTTTTTAAGGGTTTAGCGAGTGTAGTCCTGCAGGGTCAATGTTTGCAATGTATTGCATTTTAGAAATAACATTAGAACATACCCGATTTGCTAGTTCTGGATCGATCACTCCTGTGTTCTTCCTTTGCTTTTTCCTTATCAACTGTTTTATCGACCTCTTTATTAGATGTGTCATCTTTTAAGCTTGGTGAAGACCTGCAAAGTGAAGACAGATTCCAATAGAAGTCTAAGATGCATATAGTACAAAATTCC
This sequence comes from Ptychadena robeensis, assembly GCA_036250615.1. Taxonomy (NCBI): domain Eukaryota; kingdom Metazoa; phylum Chordata; class Amphibia; order Anura; family Ptychadenidae; genus Ptychadena; species Ptychadena robeensis. The sequence continues at coordinate 132,882,474 of CM070032.1, read as the reverse complement.
CCAACAAAAGAAAGGACACAAGGCTAGAAGTAAACAAAAAGAGAGGACCCTGGATTTTGTGAAGTATGAATATGCTCATGGAGAGGTCGTGAATAGGAATAGGGAAGAAGGGAACCGGCTTTCATTTTTGTGTAGATTATGGCCTCAGAATTACTCTTCCCAGTGCGATACCCAAAACATAATGCGCATAAAGCATTAGTTTTTAAATATTGAACATTCTGCAGCCCATAGCTGCCCTCCCTTGAACAGCATTATTATGCTTTAGTGTGTGTCCTCTAATGCCCCAACAAGTTCTCTTTCTAGAACACAAGAAAACAATATAAAATGTTCCAAATCACAGATTAATGCTAGAAAAAAAAAATGAAATTCCAAAAGCAGAAAATTTTACATATGCACTTAGGGTGCAAGCAAAACCCTTAAGGTTACTTGGGGTCAACAAGTTTGCAGCTAGGGGAAGAAGGATACATTCTCCGGCTTTCAGCTGCAACCAAACCATTCCACAAGGTAAAGTGGACCTACCACCTGGTAGGTAACTCTGCAGTATCGGCTCCCTCCCACTGTTACATATCGCCTCAGCAATTATGTCTGGGAATTCTGCCCCAAAAGCCCCTGTGGCTCAGTCTCACAGATTTGATGTTAGCGTCACATCTGCAAGACTTTGTGATGGATGAAGAGGGGAGAGAAGCCTCTCTTCAACCAGCCAACAGCTCCATGGATGCAGCCGACTGCATGGAAGAATGGATCCAGAAGTGGCTTCTCTTGTCCTTAACCTCCTGAGCGTTTCGCCCATGGCACGGTTTCTTCCTAACCGTGCCACGGGCAATCGCAGCGGAGCACTCCGCCGCAATTTCCTGCTCAGCTGGAGGAGGTAAACGTAAGTACGGCGTCACTGGAGACGCCGGACTTACGCTGAAAGAAAGCGACGCCCCTCCAGTTAGACGGAGGTCTATGGCGCCGCCTACCCCCGCCCCCTTCACGACGCGATCGGGGGGGATCCGGAAGCATTGGCATACATGCCGATGCTCCCGACCACCGTAGAAAGACGGCGATACCTAGAGCGCGGCTCTAGTTAACTGGGGCTGAGTTTCATGATGCATGACATTCAGCCCGAGTTAACTCGGGCTGGACGCTCAGAAGGTTAATTAAGATGTTCCCACCATCAGTGAAAACGTGAGGAAGGTAAAAAAATATTTTTTTTGTTTTGCAGTTTTCCTGGATATGAACTGCTGACAGGTAAGTAATGTGCCTATTTCCTGTAGGTGCTTTTTATTTTGGTTTTAGTTTAAAACCGCTTTAAGGAGTTAAATATCCAAGAGGGACAAATTATAATTAAAAAAAAGCCTTACTTTTCATGCTTGTCAGTTAAGTGCCGTTGGTCACTACTTGAGGACTTCTTTGGCTCACTTTCTTTCTTTTCAGAAGGTTTCTTACCAGCAGGCTCGTTCTTTGCCTACAAAAAAAATTAAAATAAAAAAAAACCGTTTGCTTTTGTAAAAGGTGATTTCCTTTTGCCTTTTCCCTTTCTTCTGCTAAACAACCACATGAGCTTCACAAGTTGGATGACTAGCAAAAGGTCTATTAACAGGGGTGAACATAACTTTTTTAGTGAGTTCCTCAGATGACTACCAGGAGATAATGTTTGATACTCGCCCCATATGTAGCGTGGTCTACTCACTGGCCTCTGCGTTGTAGATTCTGCTGCAGATGGACCTCCCTGTTCCTCATTATTCCTCCGATTAGCTGTCGCCATCCACAGGTGACCTGTGTTTGAATTAGTAATTTGCATTCCCAATTTGACACCCCTAAAGCTAAGTTTACACTGGCGTTTTTTTACCGCCAGATAAACGACCGTTTAACCTCCCTAGCGCACTGCTGAGGTCCAGATTTCTGTACCAAAAGCGCACCAT
>CM070032.1:132845754-132861801 GCA_036250615.1 Ptychadena robeensis | reverse complement strand
CTCAATTGAAAAACAAACTGAAATCTTTTAGGTGGATGGAAGAAAAAATATAAAAATAAAGTGGTTGCATAAGTGAGTGCACACCCTTATAATAATACATTGTTAAACCTTTTGTTGAATATACGTTCTTATTAATAATTTTCAAAGAGATACAAAATACGCTAAGCAAGAGACATTACAAGCAAAACAAAATCAGACTAATAGAGTTTGCAAAAGGAAGCAGAAATCACTGCCCGGTCGCCCTGATCATATGTGCATTTATATGGTAGAAATATCCTCCCCCCAGGAGGCAAAGTCAGGGACAAACAATCCCACTTTAGCAGAACCCAGAAGGAATAAACTACAAGGTATGACAATCAGGGGCGGTGGGATGCTATGAGGCATAGGGCCATCCCCCAGGGTGAGGAGTTTCAGGCGGTCACCGTGCGAACCGAGGCTGAGAAAACATGAACATAGTAAAAAAAAGATAAAGGAATAGAAGTGAAAAAGGAGAAGGAAGGTGGTAAAGAAAAGAAAAAAAAAAGGGAGGAGGGTTAGTTGTTGTGGGGGAGTTCCCACTGTTTGTGGCGAGTTCAGAAAGGAGTGTTCAATGGAGGATAATTCTTCTAGCCATTCCAAGATAGAGCGAGGGGTGGTGGAAAGCCAATGTATAAGTATTAATGTGCGAGCCACAATCAAGAAAAAGCAGAGAGTGTCCCGCTTAAAAGACTTGATGGGGCCAGGGAGCATTGGCAGTAAAGCTATAGCTGTTGTGTTGGGGACTGCTAAGGAGTGCATGGTGTTGTAAATAAGAAAGAGAGCGTCCTAAAGGGGGCATATCAGAGGGCATTCTCACCAGATATGGGCCATAGTACCCCTGTGCAGCAAGCAACGCCAACAGCAATCAGATACATCAGAGGAGTAGTGAGCCAAAATATTCGGGCAGCGGTACCAGCGTGTCAGAAGCTTGAAGTTGGTTTCTTGTGCTTTACTGATGGAGGAGAGTGTGTGGGTTAGTTCAAAGGATTTTGACCATTCTAGTGCTGGAAACATTTCACTCAGTTCTGTTTCCCAGCAGGAAGTGTAAGAGGGTCTTACGTCCGCAGGCCCCTGCACGAGCAAATGTTTGTCATTGTCAGTAAGTAATGATTCAAACGGCATAAGCAGTCTAGACAGGGGGCCTACATCAGCGAATGAAGCGCTTGTTCACACGCTACCCACAACTTGTGGTTGGAATTGTGGAACCAATCCAGTACTCCGCCGAGTAATAGGCAGAAGTGTCGGGGAGGTTTCCCCCCTCCCGTTTAGTGAGGTATAGGGGGCAGATAGCCACACGAGATTGTCTCCCCTGCCACACAAAGCTCCGAAAAAGCTGCCCGCAGGGCCAGGAGGTATGAAGCGGGTACATGTATGGCTAAGGTCTAGAACAAGTAAAGAAATTTAGGAAGAGCATCCATCTTCAGGTCATTAATGCTAGCGAGGAGAACTGGTTAGTATCATATGAACTCAACAGAGTCTGGATCTGGAGTTATGTAGCATGGGTACATAATTGGAGGTAAATAGATGTGAGGGGTTGGCTGTGAGGTTGACACCCAGGTATTTCAGGGAGTCAGAGCAGTTGCGGAAGGGAAAATTAGAGACTATAGATGCGTAGGTAGATGCAGGAATGGATACGTTGAGCAGTTCAGATTTTGAGTAATTGACTAAATCTCGAGTATGGATGGGAGAGATATGTGTGGGGAGGTGATATAGCAAAGGATGTCATCCGCAAACAGGAAAATCTTGTAGGAGTGGTCGCCCACAGTGAGGCTGTGAATGTTCGGGTTGGAACGGATAGCAGTAATGTATGTGTCGCTTTTTATTTTGAGTGTAGAACCTTGTTCTCATTAATCACCACTTTAATATGCCACACCTGTGAGCTGGGATGGATTATCTTGGCAAAGGAGAAGCTCTCACTAAGGCTAAGTTTACACTGTCTCTTGCAAGGTCCTTTTCTGGTCTTTTAAGTTTAAAGAACAGAAAATGCTTAATCAAGCAGTACGTTTTCTGTTCGTTTTTTGAACACCTTCTGTCGCGTTCAGAGGGTCGCTTGGTTGTTAAACGACCCCATTGACTTCAATGGTGAAGCCCTGAAAGCTACTGCAACAAGTTTGCAGAGCTCTTTTCACTCGTTTTCCAGTCATGAACAAAACGACCTGGGAGGGGCTTTCACACATTTCCAGGCACTCTGCAGAGTCAGGTGACCTCCTGTGGCTGCTTGAAGCTCAATCCCTGCCACCCTGGACGTTTTTCAGTCTTTAAAGCTAGAGTACAAGGGTCTTTGCTTTAAAGCATCTTTAAAGCCTTTCTGCCACTGGAGAGCGTCTAGGAAGCTTTAACCCTCTGAGCGTTTCGCCCATGGCACGTTTTTTTTATAACCGTGCCACTGGCAATCGCGGCGGAGCACAATGTGCTCCGCCGCGATTGCCTGCTCAGCTCAGGGTTGTAAACATAAGCCCGGCGTCACTGGAGACGCCGGACTTATGCTGAAGAAAGGCGACGCCTCTCCATTTACATGGAGGTCTATGGCGCCGCCTACCCCCGCCCCCTTCGCGTCACCGGTGACGCGATCGGGGGCGGACCCAGAAGCATCGGCATACATGCCGGTGCTCCCGCTGCCGTCAGAAGACGGCGAGACCTCGGGCGTGGCTCCAGTTAACTGGGGCTGAGTTTCATGAAGCATGAAACTCAGCCCGAGTTAACTCGGGGAGAACGCTCAGAAGGTTAAACGTGACGACAGTGTAAACTTAGCCTAAAGCTATCCATGCCTGATTTTTTGACTGCCATGAGCATTTCCGCCAATCTGAAGCCAGTTGCTCGGCCTAAAATCTGGTGCTCCCACTTGGCTAGCTTAACACAAATTTAGTCAGATCTGTGAACAATATTTGAGAGTAATGGGTCTTTTGTGTAAAAACATTTTCAGATCTTTCAGTTCAGCTCATGCAAAATGGGTTTAGCTCATTAAAGTATTGCATTTATATTTTTGCTCAGTGTATATACACACACACATATATATAGACAGTTGACTTTTTAACTTGAGTGTATTAGCTTTTTTGGCCAAAGTGTCAATATGTGGCCATCGTTATTTTCTAGAACTGCCTTAATGCTCTTGGGAGGTGTTCACTAAAGCTTCACAGGATGTTCCACTGCTCCACAACAGGACACCTTCCACCTTCTGTATGTAGACATGTTTGACCATCCCACCGCCTTAACCATCAGTTTCTTTAACAAGGCAGTGCTCATCTTGGGGTGTGTTTGTTGTTATTATGTTGGAATAATGCAGCTCCAAACCAAGACACTTTCACCCCCATGCTTTGACTGTAGGCAACACACTTGTCTTTGCCTCCCACAAACACCTGACACCATCCGAACCAGATAAAATTACGTTGTTCTCATCAGACTGCATTAGATTGTTCTAGTAATCACTGTTAATTAATGGTTAATGGTCTTCTTGATTTCAGCAAAAATGTTGTGTTTTTGTTTTGTTTTTTCTTTTTTGTTCAGGGTGCAGTAGCCATGCAGACTAAATTTGGTGCAGTGTGTTACACATGGTCTGAGCAATGACAAGCTGACCTCCTGCTCCCCCACCTTTTTAACCTCTGCAGCAATGAGGGCAGCACTCACTTATCTATTTAAAAAGTTAACCTCTAAGAAGGACGTCATGCATGTGCTTTGAATTCAGCTCTTTTGATCCACCCTAGCAAGGCCTGTTTCAAGGGGAACCTGTCCTGCTAAACCACTGTATGGTCTTGCTCACCATGCTGCAGCTTATTTTCAGGATGTGGGCAACCTTCTTTTAACCTAGGCCCTCTTTATGTATAGCTACAATAATTTTTTGTAAGAGCCATGAGGTGCTATGCTGAACTTCCAGGCATTTGAATGAGAGAGCCCTCACTCCCCATTCACAACTGAGACCTTGTAATGAGTCACATGACATGAGAGGATGGAGAAATGGCTAAATGGTATGGAAGTTTTTAACTTAGGGGTGTAAATACTTTTGTTGACAAAGGTTTAGACATTATTGGCTGTGTGTGTTAATTCCCATTTGTGAGATTCTGTTTATATGTGTGTGTATATTTTCACACACATATATACTAAATCAATGTGGTGGAAAATGAAGTACAGAATGCATTACAAACAGAAGAAACAGAAGAATTCACTTAAAGAACAAATAGAGAAAGAGATCAATTTGTTCCGAATAGATCTTCAGTGTAGAAAAAGATCAAAGTAGATTTGATCGAGATGCTGAGGATTACAGTAATCAAAGAGTGCAAATTCCTGAGAATTTCCAGAGAAGTAATGGAAGGAATACACACAGAGATCCCATATGTCTGCAACATCAAATACCTCGGACACTAACTACTTTACGTTTTTTTTAGACCACAGACATCAGACCACAGACATCAGACCACAGACAAACCTGAGGGAGCAGCTTGTCAAACCATGAAAATCTGACAATGGACAATCTGACAAAATTCAGATGGCAGTTTAATTCATCTTGTCTACATCAATACATTTTGTCTACACCACTCTCATGGGAGGAGATTTACCGTATATAAGCTGCTTCGGAATATCCGTTGGAAGGTACATATATCTTTAACACCTGCATCGCTATTATCAATGTCCACAAGTGTTGTGGACTGTAAATCTTTGGGATTGACATATTGGACAAACTGTACCTACAACTGTTAATGAGATGTTTATTGCTAGATAAGGCTAAGGGATTGTTTCCATTATACGTCGGGACTCCCTCCGCTACGTGAATTGCTTGGCAGGGACCCCGACGGAGCACATAGACCTTACCTGCTCAGCGGATGCTCTGTTTACACATCCGCAGATGCAGAGGCTCAAAGTACTCGATTACATTCAGCCTTGCATCGGCGGAGCAGCTTGGCGCAGTAAAGACACAGCATCCTCCGAGCAGGTAAGCCTATGTGCTCCGTCGGGATCCCCACCAAGCAATGCACTTAGCGGAGGGGGTCCCACCATATAGTGGAAACCTTAGGCTCCACAATACATTAAAGGTAGCCATACATGGTTCAATTTGCAACAAATTGATCATCAATTTGATCAAAGTATTAGACCATTGAATCGTATATTGATTGTATTTGAATTGAATGACACACCACATTGAGTGTTCGATCTTAAACATTTCCATTACTGCAACAGCAGTCTCAAGATAACCTAACCTATGCATAGTAATCATACTGTAGTGGTCTGACTACAGTCAAAGTGACGACTGAACGAATCGGGGTTTATTACTTGTGCAGGAGTATGTAGTCTCTCTATGAAGTCTCCGCTGCATCAATCACATTCAAGCACACTACCTATTATGACAACTTTTTTTTCATGGGTAAACATTTCCATTACTGCAACAGCAGCCTCAAGATAACCTGACCTATGCGGAGTCATCATAGTGGTCTGACTACAGTAAAAAAAAAAAGCATACATACAAACATCCTATTCTGCCTACCAGTAGATAGAACAGTATGCTTATTGATTGGCTCTAATAACAATTGGTTGGGACAAGACATAGTATTTAATTTACACTTGATGTGGTAGCAATCAATTAGAATTTTCCAACTGGTCCGATCAAATTTCGATCGAGCAAATTAAAAATGTAAATCGAATTGAAACTATCATTCAATGTGGTCATGATTAAATTTTCAATGGACCGACCAAAATAATCGATCAAATTAAATCAATTGAACAGTCAATTGAACCGTGTATGGCTAGCTTAAGGATGCTCTGCGTTAACGGATCCAATAAATGCATTAGGGATGCGTAAGGGATCTGTCAGGGATGCTTTTGTGACGTATCTGTTTTTTTGTGATTGATTGATCAACGTATCGAACAAAGCATACCATTGCGTTTCAACGGACTCAATTCATTTTCTATGGGTGACGCACCCATACTTACATTGCCTTACAGAGCACTGTGTTGATATTAACGCAGCGCAAGCTGACGGATCACACCAACGGATGTGTAGACACATCCATTGGCTTTCAATGGATGCGTCAACATCCCTGCATTTAACGTACGTCAAACGCAGGGTTTAAACGCATAATGGAGACTAAGCCTAATATATACCCTGCTAAAAATATTAAAGGAACACTTAATCAACATAATGTAACTTCAAGTCAATCACACTTCTGTGAAATCAAACTGTCCATTTAGGTAGCAACACTGGTTGACAATTTATTTCACATGCTGTTGTGCAAAGGCAAATTAGCAAGACATCCCCAATAATGGACTGGTTCTGCAGGTGGTGACCTAAGATCACTTTTCAGTTCCTATGCTTTCTGGCCGATGTTTTGGTCACTTTTAAATGATGGCGGTGCTTTCACACTAGTGGTAGCATAAGACAGAGTCCACAACAAACACGAGTGTGCAGCTCATCCAGGAGGGCACATCAAAGTCTGTCTTCTGTCCATTAAGCAGCTACCAGGAGACAGGCCAGTATGTCGTGGAGGTGGAGGAATCTGTAGGAGGAAAACAACCCAGCATTAGGACTGCCAGCTTTGCCTTTGTGCAAGGAGGAACCACAGAAGCACTGCCAGAGCCCTGCACAATGATCTCCAACAGGCCACAAATGAGCATTTGTCTTCTCAAACGGTCAGAAAAAGACACTATGAGGGTGGTATGAGGGTCTGATGTCCACAGATAGGGGGTGTACTTACAGCCCAACACTGTGCAGGATGTTTGGCATTTGCCAGAGAACACCAAGATTGGCAAATTCACCACTGGCGCCCTGTGCTCTTCACAGATGAAAGCAGGTTCACACTGAGCACATGTGACAGAAGTGTCTGGAGTCTTGAGGTTCTGCTGCCTGCAAAATCCTCCAACATGACAGGTCACACAGCCCTCCACGTGCTTGCCAGAGGTAGCCTGACTGCAATTAGGTATCGAGTTGAGATCCTCAGACCCCTTGTGAGACCATATGCTGGTGTGATTGGCCCTGGGTTCCTTGTAATGCAAGGCAATGCTAGAACTCATGTGGCTGGAGTGTGTCAGCAGTTCCTACAAGATGAAGGCATTGATGCTAGACTGCGGGGGATGCGGGACTGGCCCGCCCGCCTGCTTGCTCGCTCCCCAGACCTGAATCCAATTGAGCACATCTGGAAAATCATGTCTTGCTCCATTCATCAATGCCATGTTGCACCACAGACTGTCCAGGAGTTGGGGATGCTTTAGTCCAGGTGTGGGAGGAGACCCCTTAGGAGACCACCCATCACCCCATCAGAAGCAGGCCCAGGCATTGTAGGGAGGTCATACAGGCATGTAGAGGCCACACACACTACTGGTCTTCATCTTGACTTGTTTTAAGGAAATTACATCAACGTTGGATCAGCCTGTAGTGTTTTTTTCCACTTTAATTTTGAGTGTTACTCCAAAATCAGACCTCCATGGGGTGATACATTTATTAATAATTTTTGTGAGATTTTGTTGTCCGCACATTCAACGATGTAAAGAACACCGTATTTTTAGGACCATAAGACGGGGGGCAAAAAGTGCCTGTGTCTTATGGTCCGAATGTGCGAACTGTGTATTTGCCTATGCTCAGAGCTTTGCTACCATAGGCAATGGAGAGAGAGAGATAGATGCACTGCCATTTATATCTCTCTCTCCTGTCCGTGGGAACTGCAATCACTCTGCAGCTCCCACGGACACAGGCACAGCAACATCGGCAGAGAGAGCAGAGGAGAGTAGGAGACAGCCCGACCCCCTCCTGCCGATCAGTGTGGAAAATGACATGTTCTTCTGAGAGTGTACTGCTGCTAGTTACACCTACTGGCTGAATTGAATATTGCATTCACTGAATTTATTGCATTAACCTAATTGATGTGAAAACTTATTAAATATTATTTTCTGGTTTTACTGCCCTAAAAATTGGGTGCGTCTCATGGTCCAAAAATACGGTAATAAAAAGATTAAATTAATTTAGATCTAGGATGTCTTATTTCTGTGTTCCCTTTATTTTTTGAGCAGTGTATATGTGTATATCAAAACCGTAATATATATGGAAACTGTAGTTGGTGTCATAGACATCCAACAACAGCAGGGATTCCCCCCGAACAAATCAGGGGCAAGGGGACTTTAATGGCCACCAATCTCCAAAGAAAGGAGAAAATAAGTAAAGGAATGAGGTATATATAAAAAACATTGGTAAGTTTATTATGTGGTCATAAAACATATAACATGGCAAGGCTGAGTTGGCAAACATCAATACATCACATAGGTACAGTTGGTAGTATAAATAAATAAATACATAGGTCAAGATTTGTACAAAATGTCAGGATATGGGGCCCATTTGAACAGGGTCCACTTCACCCCACAAAACCGTAATATTTGGTTTGGTCAGTGTATGAATAAACAAATAAACAAATAATACACATAAAGACATCCGGTTCCGGTGCCCCATGAGATAGCTGCAAGCAGCTGGAGCTCCGTCTCGCCGCCAACTCCCTGCTGGCATCCGTGCCCCCCCCCTGCACAGGCACACAGCAGTGCACGGTTGCGCTACCTACCTACCCACCCATAGACCAATATTTGGTGAGGGGCAGAACCTCCAAGCGCCCCATACAGGACACTATTGCCGGCCCTGGAACAACAATTATCTGACACCATCAATGTCCTTCAGGAGAGGGAGGGGTCACTCTTACTGCATAATAAGGCCATGGCGACCAAGTTAGATGATTTGGAGAATAGATTTTGCCGCAACAACCTGACCTTCGTGGGCATCACAGAGTCAGTGACTGGAGCGTATATCACAAAATGATGTTCGACAATTATTCAGTCTGCACTGGGCCTGCAACCATGTAAGGTCGAAAGGGCGCATCGTCTGGGCCCTACGTGAGCAGATGCGAAATGGCCCCGACCGGTCATTGCCAAATATCTGCTGACAGAACCCAGTTGCAGCGTGCCTATCGCGCGATGAGAGGACTCACTGTGGACGGCCACAAAATCCTGCTGTTTGCCGACTACTCGGCGGAGGTCGCAAGAAAGTGTAAGGCCTTTGGTCCCGTCTGCAAAAATTTGGTCACTCATGGCCTCAAATTCACTTTGGCGCAACTACGTCTCAACCTCCCAGGGGGCCAACAGAAATCATTCCCTAATCCTGAAAAAGTGACCAGATTCGTGGACACTTTCCTGAGCAGAGATACAACTGCTTTCCAAGGGGAGACCGAGAATCGCTGGCGATCACCCTCTGGACCGTATGGAGAATCACCACAAAGGGGTCATGCCGCCCAGGAGGAATCAATGCTTGGCAGCCCAAATGTTCTGTGACTTCCCCTTCCCAGACCTCAGTGGCTGAGGTAATCATCTGCTGTTCGTGGACGCTGGACTTAAGGGTAAAGTGGTTGGTCTGGGACACTTTTGGTGGGAGATAGTGGATATTTCGGGGGGATGCTTACTTACTTAGTGACTTGGTTACAGATCCGGTCCCTCTTGGGGGCTCATTTGGGGTAAATGGGACTCGTTTGTCATTCCTCTACAAGATATGTACAGAGTTATATCAGCCAGCATATGCTGGGGATAATGTGTGAAGAGCAGGTGAGATGGTTAACCGGGAATAAGGGGAGTCACAGAATACTATTGTTTGTGGGGTGGTTCCGATCTTTGTGGGGTGGTGGGCTTCAGGCACTGGGGAATCGGCCCACGGTTAAGAGCTTCTTTTTGGGAATGGGGGTGTACAGAACGAAATTCTCCCGGTCAGGGCAAGACAGGGGAGACTCGCGTCGCAGTATGTCTGTTTACTAGTCTGCTGAGTTGGTGTTTGCCTAGTCTACAATGACGCCTAAACCGCTAAAGGTTGTTACATGGAATGTAAATGGTCTCAGGACCTCACAGAAGCGTAGCAAGAGACTCATTTAACTGGGGAGGAATTCAGGCTGTTGAAGAAGTTGTGGGCGGGGGTCATCAGGCTGATCCATTAAGCGCTCCCATGTAAGGTACTACAGCATGTCTTGGACAAGGGGGAAGGGCAGTGGTCCATTGTTAGCCAAGCCCTTCAGGGAAAGATCCTTGACTTTGTCAATGTGTATGGCCCCAACTCCAACAATAATCGTTTCTTTGCTCAGTTGGTGGATGTCTGCATGAATAGGGATGATTCTCGACCACTGTTGGTGGGGGAGGGGGGGGGAGTTTAATGCGCTACTGGAAACTAGGGAGGATTGGACTGTCGAGTGGGATGGCTGTGTCCCCAGTAGACTTACGGAAACTCAAGATGACACGTTTTGGTCATGGTTGCAAGCAGGGGACCTTGTGGATCTTTGGCAGCACTGGCACCTGGTGGACAGGGATTACACCAACTACTCCCACGCCCATGACGTGTTCTCCCGTATTGATACCTTCTAAACGAAATCACCATTAGTTACCTTATTCCCAACTGTACGCATTCAGGATATCCTTGTCTCCGACCATGCACCAGTGGTAGCGACGGTAGTAGGGTTGGGTGTCCCAGTATCCCCAAGGGTGTGGCGTTTTCCTCAACATGACACGCTCCATGACCATATTCGGGATTGGTGGGCGGAATACGAGGCGTGGAATGCAGCCTATAAGGATGACACGTCCCTCCTTTGGGTGGCAGGTAAGGCGGTGCTCAGAGGAAAGATTTTGGCCTATGCTTCTGCAAAAAATAAATCTTCCCTCCAACAGTACACGGAGGCTTGCCGACAAGTGCGACAGGCCTACACGACTTACAGGGACAATGCCACCGAGGAACACAGGGAGTCCTGGCTGAAGGCCAAACAGTTGTGCGACTATTGGTTGCGGGAACTGGATCAGTATGTCCAGACCCACAGGGCAGTAGACTTTTTCTGCTTTAGATAGCCAGTATCCTCAGGGAGTTTTACTCCTCACTGTATGCACCCCATGAGGGGGGGTTTGGAGAGTGGCAGGCAGTTTCTGGAGGAGGTGCAGTTACCCTCCCTGTCCAGTTGGATTGCTTGAATGCCCCGATAGACAAAGATAAGATCATTCATGTGATAAGGCATACTAGTTGTGGCAAAGCCCCGGGTCCTGATGGGTTCTACAAGATGTCCCAGGAGAGTGTTGTAGGCCCTCCTTTGCTGCGACTGTACAATTCTATATTGTCGTCTGGCAGGTTCCCTTGGATGGGTAATGAAGCGTTTATCAGATAAAAGGCTGGCCAGATTCTTCCCAGCTTGATTCACAAGGACCAGGTGGGATTTGTGCATGGACGGAGCGGGGTATTCAATATCCGCAAAGTTCTAGCGGGAATGGAATACTATGCCCCGGCACAGAAAATCTCTCCCTCCTTGGGCATTAGTGTCCCTGGATGCGGAGAAAGCTTTTGACAATGTGTCCTGGCAATGGCTGACCATGGTGATGAGAAGTATGGGCTTTGAGGGTCGCTTTCTCAACTACATTTTAGCCATGTACGCTTCGCCCACTGCACAGATCTGCACTGATCTGCTTCACCCACTGCACTGTATCATCGGAACTATCAATCGATCATTTAAAAAATTGTGCCGGAACTGGAGGCTTGGCGGGATTTGCCGTTTACCCTTTTGGGCCAGAGCCACCTTATAAAGATGGTCAGCTTCCCGAGGCTATTATATCCCTTGCAGACCCTGCCCCTCTGGATGAAACATAATGATATAAGAAGACTGCAGTACTCTTACCGGTCCTTTCATTGGCGGGGCAAGTGATCGAGAATTGCTCTTTCCAAATTCAAGGAACCGACCTCGGAGGTGGGTCATTAGACATAACTTGGCCAGCATGGTGAGATTTGCCAGGGACTGGCACAATGGCTCATCGCACTTCACGTCGGTGCAGCTGGATGCCCAGTTGGTCCAACCATGGTCACTGTTGGGGGTCTTGTATGTGCCCTACTCTCATCTCCCCTCTCCCATCAAGAAATGTGCATTCGTGAGAGATATAGCCTGGAGGGAGGTAAGGAAATTGTTTGGGCTGTCGGGTATGCTATCCCCGGCCTTCCCTATCCGGTCCTCGCCAAGCTTCCGTCAAGGGAGGGAGGGGGTGAGGTTCCGACAGTGGGAGGTGAAGGGGGTACTCAGCTGAAAGACCTTCTGTCAGACTGGGACGGCCTTATGACTTTCCAACAGATGTGAGACACCTATGGGATCCCTGCTCATACTATATTTAATTTCCTTCAATTAGCTTGGTTCCTCATCACAGTACTGGGGACGGCAGGGGTGCTTCCATCACATAATCTTACATCAAGGACTGTAGGAAGTCCCTAGCAGACTTATACCTCAGATTGCGTCAAGGGGCTTGAGTCAGCACAGGACCATAGAGCATCCCATATATGGAAGTGGTCGGAGGACCTAAGGGTCTCCCCTGAGATGTTAGCCCAGGGACTGGCGAAGGGGTGGAGAGCCGTTAGAGCCGCTGTGGTCTGTGAGTCCTGGTGGGAAACATACTTCAAAATTGTCCACCAAGCCTATTTAGGTCTCCAATACCCACCCAGGGCCTCAGCCAGTAGCTGGTTATCTGACTGTCCTAAGTGTAGCGTATGGGGATGCCCAAAGATCCAGCAGTTTTGGGAGCAGGCCTGGCAGTTCATGGGAGGTATCACTGAACGCCAGCTATCCAGGACTTTGGTCTAGGGCTTGCTGCACCTTCATACTTCAGAGGAAGGGGAACCGGGGGAGGAAACCCCACTGTCTACATGGGAACACATATTTTTACTTAGCGTTAAAAAGTCTATTTTGTCCAAATGGCTGCTACCAGCCCTGCCCACTATGTCAGAGTTTCAGCATAGCCTACAATATGTGATGCTGATGGAACAACTGTATGCCCATAGCACTACAGAAAAACGGACACATTTTTTTTCAAAGTATAGAAACATTACATCGTTAAAGAACTTGATGATGACCAAGTGAAAGCACTTATGACCATGTTTCGGTTTTCTGCCTGGTACGCCAGGCATTTTAACCCCTTTCGCTGGGGGTTAGGGGACGGCGACAGTTTGGTATCCTCTACACAATATTTTTTTTTTTTTTGGCTTCATGTAACAAACTTCTTAATTCGCAACTTACGCCATGTTCTTGCTGACTAGGAGGAAGTAGGAATTTTGGTGGGTCAGAAGGGGGAGCAATGGAGTAGGGGTTTGGTGGGTGGGGGGGGGGGTTGGGTTAGTTAGTTTGGGGGGGAGGGGTTGATTCCGGGAGATGCAGTATGGATGTAGATTCATGGGTAGGTAGCTATGAGCTATGTTATGGATCCATCTGTACAACAATGCTCTTGGGTTTTATCAGATTGTGAGCCTCGTTGAGTGTAATGCTGTATCGCCCATATTGCTGTTATTGTTTTTGTATGCCTGTTATGTTTTCCTTGATGAAAATAATAAAAATTTACATGCTTTAAAAAATACACTTCTAAAAACCTAATGTCTCTTTTTTTATCTTTTATGCACAGAAACTCTTGATTACATATCATTTCCAAATGTTATTAAAAGGTCTTTATTAACCCCCCTAGCGCTTCTGATGGTTCCATCTCCAGCACTTTATGTCAGTATTGCAGAGGACGAGATGGAGCCGTCAGATCCCTGGAAGCAGCACATACTCACTGTTCTGTGCTGGGGGGATCTGATGCTCTAAGCCGGCTTCTTTAGGGCTTGTTTCCACCGGTGCGATTTGCTGCGGCTGTATCCGCACGGCTGCAGACGCTCCCGCCGGCACCCCAAGCTGTTTTCATGCGGATGCACGCGGATGTCTGTGCGTTCGGATGAAGACTCTGGGCAGCCCCCATGTGAAAGGATGCGATCGGTTACGGTTTCCGCACGAGAACGCTGAAGCTAGCGTTCGGAACCGCACCGCATCCACATCCGCACCGCATCCACACTCAGCCGCACCAATGGAGCCTGGCTGATGGTTTGCCTATGGATGCGGTCAGAGGGGCGGCAGCCGCGCGGATTCAACCACGGCAAATCACATCAATGGAAACAAGCCCATACTGAAGAAAGCCGGCTGATGTCACCCCTCTCCCAGCCCAGTTTGCATATGAATGTCCCACGCCCCCGGTGTCATTTCAAGATGTGCGCTTTCAAGTTAACCCTTTCAGAAGGTGCCAAATGGCTTGTATTGGATACAGTGATAACTGTATCCAATACAATTCAAAGTAAAACAAAACACATTTCCAATTGTAATCAAAATGTTTTTATAAACAAACATAAATACTGTTTTGAAATCTTTCATACCAAATGATAAATTCAAATGATACATTTAAAAAAAATGTATGTACTTTTTTTTTATAATAATTGTATGTTTCAAACATTATTATATTCAGGATGTCTACTAGACCCTTGTATGGACATATTTTGGGAAGTTACAGGACTACAACACAAAAAAAATTCCATTAGAGTCTATGGTGTGCTTTTGGTAGAGAAATCTGGACATTGCAAGAGCGCTAGGAAGGTTAATACAAATCAGGACCACATATACAAAGACAATCTTATAAAAAATAATAAAAAATTATTGCTATATAACAACTACTTGGGGGATCACCCAATAGGTTCTCCCAGATGCATGTGTTTACAGATGATCTTTGTTTAATGCCAGCCACCCGACACGTTTCACCCACATGGGCTTCCTCAGGGGGAGATTGATTCTATACAAACATGATACACACCATTAGAATTGTACATATGAACATACAATTAACATCAAAATATCTCCATTAATAAGATTAAAAAATCAAGTATTTCTCACAGAAAGATTATTGAAGTAACACATGTTTTGCTATACACATGTTTATTCCCTTTGTGTGTATTGGAACAAAACCAAAAACGGGAGGAAAAAATGCAAATTGGACATAATGTCACACAAACCTCCAAAAATGGGCTGGACAAAATTATTGGCACCCTTAACTTAAAATATTTTTTTGCACACCATTTGGGAAAAATAACTGAAATCAGTAGCTTACACCTCTCAGACGGAATTTTGGACCACTCTTCCTTTGCAAACTGCTGCAGGTCTCTCTTATTAAAAGGGTGCCTATTCCCAACAGCAATTTTAAGATCTCTCAACAGGTGTTCAATGGGATTTAGATCTGGACTCATTGCTGTCCATTTCAGAACTCTACATTGCTTTGTTGCCATCTATTTCTGCATGCTTTTTGGCGTACGTTTGCGGTCATTGTCCTGCTGGAAGACCCAAGATCTCGGAAGCAAGCCCAGCTTTCTGACACTGGGCTCTACAGTGAAACCCAAAATCCTTTGGTAATCCTCAGATTTCATGATACCTTGCACCCATGGCACCTATCAAGGCACCTAGTGCAAGAGGCAGCAAAAAAACAAAACAAAACATCATTACATCTCCACCATATTTCACTGTAGGTACTCTACCCAGGTATTCTAACACTCTACAACGTGTTTTTTTCTTTGTAGGCCTCATTCCGTTTTCGGTAAACAGTAAAATGATGTGCTCTATCTTGGTCTCAGCTGTCCACAAGATGTTTCCCAGAAAGATTTGGGCTTACTCAAGTACATTTCGACAAACTGTAGTCTTACTTTTTTATGTCTCTGTGTCAGCAGTCTCCTGCAATAGCGTTTCGTTTTATTTAAATGTCTACGGATGGTTCGCGCTGACACTGATGCTCCCTGAGCCTGCAGGAATGCTTGAATTTCTTTGGAACTTGATTGGGGCTGCTTATCCACCATCCGGACTATCCTGCGTTGACACCTTCCATCAATTTTTTCTTTTCTGTCCATGGCCAGGGAGATTAGTGCCATGGGTTGCAAACTTCAAGATAATCTTGCGCACTGTGCACTGCATGCCCTCATACAGTTCTCTTCTTTCTGTTGTTTATGATTATTGTGGCACACACAGACACATTCTTCTCCTTATAGTAGTTATTGTTATATAGGTACATATAATATGCATATAAGAATAACGCTACTCACTCAGTACAGGGAGTGCAGAATTATTAGGCAAATAAAAATTAGGCATATTTTGACCACATCATCCTCTTTATGCATGTTGTCTTAAGCAGGCCATACACTCTGAGATAAAAATTAGGATCCATTAAAACCGACCAATA
>CM070032.1:132827809-132838382 GCA_036250615.1 Ptychadena robeensis | reverse complement strand
CACTTCTAGTGCCATTAATGAAAACATAGATTCCTGGTGGTAGGTCCGCTTTAAGCATTAAGAAAAGCAACCGTTACTTTCCAACAGTTAACGTGGACATATCCAGTTTACATAAATTTTAACTTCTGTCCTGGAAATATAGTTTGTATAGTTAAATCTTATCTAAACCAAAGATTTGAATGAACTCGAACTTATAATTTCTTACATCAGTAGCTGCATTAGAATTAGATTTTAAAGGTTTAGTGTTCCTGGAGTTAAAAGCACATTGATCATTAGGGTTTACATATACTTGCTGCACTGCACATTAAATATGTTAAATCTGATTTGCACAAGAACTGATTTGCACAACTGAAATAGAACTACTACTTAGCAGGAACCGTTTACTAAGAAATCGAGGCTGCCATTCCAAATTTTAGGCTTCCACTATTAATCATTGCATCCCCAGTATTCTGACATTTCATGCTTTCAAAATGAAGCTAGGGAGAAGTCAAACAACATAATTTACAAAAAGGTGGCCACACCCTAAAAATATAGGGTACAGTTCTCACACAACTTTAAAAGCATTAACAACAAGCCAGAATATTGCCCATTGTAACGCAATTGTGTTTTTGGCCTTGCCAGAAATGAAAGGAAATCTTAACAAACAGATACCTCTAAACAGCTGAGTCTTTCCTGAATCTTGCTTTCTCTAAATAGAAATGTTTTAACACAGCATGGCTTTAGACCATCCTGTGTTGACTAATAAAACCAAGATGCATAGTACACCAAAGCATTATTTATCGTATACATTAAATCAGAGATGAATGGTTTGCGTTTCTACAGGAAGGTACAGAGGTAACAATGACCTAATTTCTACCTTTTAGAGAGTCCTCTGCACTGTGTGAGAACTATCACACACCTTTCAGTCTCAGC
Organism: Ptychadena robeensis; assembly: GCA_036250615.1. Classification (NCBI taxonomy): domain Eukaryota; kingdom Metazoa; phylum Chordata; class Amphibia; order Anura; family Ptychadenidae; genus Ptychadena; species Ptychadena robeensis. The sequence goes on along the minus strand of CM070032.1, from coordinate 132,837,470 downwards.
CTGCCAGCAACTATATACTCCAATGGCCTCCCTGATTGAATAAAGATTAGTCAGATCTATTAGAAGTGTACACATATAAAAGTGACCATACACGGGTAGATTTTTCAATTGATTCCAGAACAATCGATCATTGTGCGTATTTGCGATGATTAATTGTTCTGGAATTTATTGTGGTCACAATTGCGGTCACAATTCAAGCGGTAAGTAAGCTTGCTCGAACAGTGAACCAGGTTCCCCATGCAAAGTATCAAACGGGATCGATTGTGCAAAGTGGTGCACATTGCCATTTAATGGACAGACACTCGTGGTGACAGCATGGTGATGTCATCACGTTGAGCTTGAGGGTTCATCTATTGAATGGGTATCGACCCGTGTATGCCCACCTTAAAATCTAACCAGCAGCATAAATGTTTAAAATAATAAATACATTAAATAACCCAATAAGTTGTGAACTAAAATTATACCCGATAACATGGAATGAGCATATAATCATTCCCATACATTAACCCCTATGCTACAATAACCCATAATTCAAGGAAAGAATCATGACAGATAACATAGAACACAATGTAAAATCACAAACATTAATTATGGGTGCGAAGTAGTTAAAGTAAACATACATATACATTTAAACAGTTACATGTAATAATAACATTAATTATTACATGTAACTGATAGACATATGTCATATATGTGTTGCATAAGTCTTGGTGAGGTACCAATACAAATGCAATACATAGAAGAAATATACAAACCCACCCGAAAATTACATTATTGTAAAGTTACTTACAGTTAATATGTCCAATCCAGCGCTGTAGTCATTTCCCGAATAAGTAAAGCCAGACAAATATAAAAATAGTAGAGCCCCAAAATAAATCCAATCTTCTTCAAGATGAAAAAAGTGTCTTCACTCCTCTTCAAGAGTTCCACTGGATGGGTCCATCCGTGACGACGTCCCGCGATGAAAGAGAAAATAAATAAAGTAAATAAAATTTTCCCACGCTTATTGCACATGTCCGTGACGTCACAAGGCGCCTTTGTTGATCAACACTGGCCCCACATGATGTCCCTTAGAGACATCACATGGTACCATCGTGGCTGGACCTGTCCAGCGGAGCTCCGGAGAGGTAAAAAAGTTTTTTTTTTAATTTTGAAGATTGGATTTATTTTGGGGCGCCACTTACTGGATTCATTTATTTTTGGTCTGGCTTTTCTTTTTTTTATTATTCGGATAGAAGAGGGAATTCTTTTTTTTTTTTTTTTTTTTTTTTTTTTTAACGTGGATAGATTTTTTATTTTGTTTCATGGCTTTTTGAATTTTTTTGGATTGTTAGATGGAAGCTAGATTCATTTTGTATGTGTTTATTAATTTATTAAAGAATTGATTTTTTGGATTTATTTGCAAAAGGGCTGCAGTGCTGGGTTGGACATTTTAACTGTAAGCAATTTTGCATCTATTTAATATGATTTTTGGTGGGTTTGTATATTTTTTAAATATATTGCATTTGTGTTGGTAACTCAGCTAGACTTACGCAACATATATATGACATATGTCTATCAGTTACATGTAATAATTAATGTTATTACATGTAACTGGTATTTAAATATATATATATAAACTTTATTTTAATTAGCGGCTTTGATGCCAATAGGTTAATATCACCTTTGTTTGGGGCACATTGAATATTTCATGTAGGTATGGAATGTAAATGTGTATGTGGGGGGTTATCTTATTTCAAGTTTGTGGTTACAATTGTCAGCTTTTGTGATTTTCACGGTTTGTTTATTGTTCTAGTGTGGCTTTTGGTGGTTAGGATTTGGTAGTAGTAGTAATATGGCTAGTGTGGCTTTTGGTGGTTAGGATGTGGAGGATTTAGTGAATTGCCATTTATTGTAACAATGTGTTATTTCAGGCTTTGCAATTGTCAGGTATAGCAAATTGTTCGGTCTTTAGAAGGAAAATATCAGTTATTAGAGGGTTTGAATTCACTTATTGCCGGTGCAGGGGTAAATGGACTTGGAACGAATAAGGGGCTAATATGACCCAATACTCGTTCCAAGTTATTATCTGTAATCATTTATTTCATGATTACAGATAAAGATTGGGGGGCTTATTTGATGTTTGTGGGGACATGTTTCTACTGTGTTGGATTACATAAGAGGTCGCAGAGACGTCTATATGCAGGATGCACATATGTGGTACTCAATATGTGATGGTGACAATAATGCAGGTATGCATGGCTAGTTCATGACTTCTTTTGTGTACCAAAGTTCATATGCGTATTAACAACGTGGAGGCACTTCATGTATGGGCGGCCGCAGCTAAATGTTAAACTTATACAATATTTGTCACTTGGACTTCTAAGTGTGTTTGAGATCTGGGGGATGAAAGTTAGAGTAGGCATATGAAAGGGTAAAATCTGACGAGAAAAGCACTATGTGACAGCTGGAATGTGACTATAAATGGATGACATTTGGACTGCAGGTAGTCTCAGATGTTAGTTACTTAGTCAGAAAAATTCAGGGTTGTACCACTCAGGTATGAGACCTGAGGGTTCCAACAGTGTTGTACTGTGGGAGTTACATTTGACCCAAAGCCAGCTGTTGACCTGTGGATGGAGACAGCTAATTGAAGGCTCAATCAGGAACAGGGAGATTCTGCACCTGCAGCAGAATCTACCATGCAGGAGGCTGATGCAGAAGACAGTGAGGAAGACCACCCTACATATGGGGTGAGTACCAAGCACCATCTCTTGGTACTCATCTTATGATCTCACTAAAAAAATTACATGCACCCCTAGATACATGCAATCCAAAGGGCAGGCTACAGGGATAAAGATATATTTATTCTTACATATAATCATTCTATGCCATCATTGCTGATCAAATGCATTTCAGGAATCAACCTGTTGGTTTTCAGCCTTCGATTGGCAGGGGCAAAATCTACTAAATATCAATGACCCAAGGTAGGCTTCATGTGATAGCAATTTTAACATGCAAACATTGTGATCAATCACACAGGAATCATCACATATACGTCGAGCTTAATAATATGATTCATTTTATAATATGATTCCATTTGATACGAGTTAGCAGATTTGTTTGTGTGGTCAAAGCTCAGGTAACCATTGTGTAAAGAGATTCTAAAAGATGCACATAATCATCATATGTTATCATGAGAGGATGACCACTATAGGCAAGACTAGTTTAGCAGCTATATGAATAGTACATGGTGTGATTTAATAGGTCTAGCTAAATGTTAATAAATGGAGGTTGTAAGAACAAATTGACAAAATCTTACATACAAATTGCTACAGAAATATGAAATCATGCTACAAAAAAAAGAACCTAAAAATTTGTGCAAAACCTCAACAAGTAGAAAATGTTCAAAATGTATTAAACTTGAAACATAACTGCTTCCAGAAGCACAAATATATAAAGTGTGATTTAGAGCTTGCAAATTTAGCAATCATGATAATTCTCCAAAAAAGCACTGCATATATACTAGTTCCATGTCTAATCTAAGAAAGATAATAAATAGTTGTGCACAACCTTCAGCAGTGATTACACAGTTACAGTGATTTCAGTGGCCAGAAGGGCCCTCAGTGGGTGTATGGGGCCTGAGCAAGGATTGCAGAGTAAAATGGAGTCAGTATGAGCGATGCATGTTTAAGGAGCGTGTAGGTGTGCAGCTCTTAAAATGGAGGAGTGTGACCCCCTGTAACAGACAAATAAGAACAAGGACAGAGGCGCACAACCTATTACAACAAAGTAAGGTACTGTAAATAGTTAATTATATGGAATGTAATAAAATAAAGCACAACAGACAAGATACTTACATTAAAGGAGGTTTACAAGGATTGATCTCACTTACTGGTTGGGGATGAGATCACTACCTGCGTTCAACCATAGGGTTGATCAAGAGCCTCCGCTCGAAACGCGTCCCATTGTTCCTGTTGAGCCCTCCAGCATCTCTAAGCAGGAAGTGATCTCATCATCAACCAGGAAGAGAGGTCATCCTTGAAAACACATGGCCCTGAGAGATCAATCCTTGTAAACCTCGTCTAATGCAAGTATCGGTTTTATTTTATTCCATTCCATAATTTTTAACCATTTACAGTACCTTACTTTGTTGTACCAGGTTGTGCACCTCTGTCCTTGTTCTTATTTGCCATGTCTAATCTCATTATGTTTTTTACTGTTCACTCCCACTCACATTAACATGATTTAGGAAGGTCAAAGCTTGTAGGAGGGGTCTGCAGATTGACATACAAAACTTTATGAAAGTCTCCATGACTGAAAGAACTAAAATCCAACAAAACAGCAAGCCCAATGACAAGACTGGAACCAAAGAAGGCTTAGTCTGATTTGCGTCAGTTACTATTTCACATATTGGGAGAATATGGTAACTGTGTGAAGTGTAAGCAGAATATGCAATTTCAGCACAGGAGCTGTTACAATGTGAAAAGTTAAGGCTAAAGCCACATCCCCTATAAAAACATCTTAGTCCTGCTATTTTATTTACTAGAACAAGCCAATTAGGTGACTTTAAGTCATGACTGGAGATTGCAAGTACAAACAATTACCTCTCAAATAGTCCATGCTATTTCACCTTCAGAGGACACATGGCTACTTAAAACAGAAGACTAGAAGAAAGTCAGTCATGACATTTGAGAATCATATAGGTACCTAAAAAACAAGGTTGCCTTGTGAAAAAAACCAAGATGTCAAAACAATCCGCAGATCTAAAATAAAACTTTACTTAGGTTGCATGCAAATTTCTGCAAACTCACAATTTACTACGCGTTCGCGCCGATTGCCCAACAATCGAATGGAGTAGCATATATGTTGTTGCCTCTACGTTTTCACCGCTTTGAAATTTTTTTCATAATATCCTGTTTGAATGGCCCAGATTTGTAAGAGGTGTAGTGTATGTGTATATATATATTAAAGCCATGGTAAAACATCCACAGTTGCAAATTACACAAAACTGCCTCCCCAATATGGAAAACTCTCCCATCCTTAACTGGTTTACACTTTGCAAGGCCTCGGACATTCAAAAAACTAAATCTAGAAGATTTATATTATCACTACTAAAATAATGCCTCAACAGCTAGTAAAGGCACACTCCCTTTACAGGAAAGTGTGGGGGAAACAAAATGAAAAGATTTCAGCACTGGGTTAAAAAAAAAAAAAAAAGTTCAAAAAGGAGCATACAAAATAAAAGATTTCCTTTAGCAAATTAGGATGTTCGTAAAAATGGCATGCTTTAGGGCCATTTCACACTACATGCATTTTTAAAGGTATGCATTAACACATACGTTTTGCACATTACACATCTGCCATTTATAAGGGCCTTATAAAAAAACAAAAAGCTGTGTTTTCGAAAATGCTACGCATGCAGTGTGAATAGCAACATTGTTTTTCAGTAAAAAAAACCACAGTACTGTAAACACATATGCGTTTAAAGAAATGCACATGTTTAAGAAAAAGTAACAGTCCGCATAGTGTGCAAGACGCTCAAGTGGTTCCTCCACATAAAAAGAAAAATAATATATTTAACAGTCATCAGAATATATTTCAAAAACAGGGGAGTGCTTAAGAGATTAAGAGCATTTGTCAGTAAAATGAAGAGTTAAATATAGCAAAAAAATTCTAAAGCAGCATTAAACCTCCCCCAACTTGCACAGAAAACTTTAACAGTAGAGAGGTAGTTTGATTGAAAGCACTGCATAATTTGCTCTTTAACCCATCAGCATTCATTTATATTTTTATTATTCTACACTTCATTTGCATATTAGTAATGGAAATATTTAAAAACTACAGTTATGGAAAGTGAAAAACGATTATATTGCTGTGAAATTTTAAAACCCTCAGTAATAGCTCTTTTACATCAATGACTATTTACAGCAATGTTTGCCCTTTATTTTAAATGAAAACTCACAACCTTTAATGTAAATGTGCCCTCAGTATGTTCCTACATCCCCCAAATTGCCAAAGAAAGCAGAAAAAAAAACCCCAGAGCAATTCAATGATGCATTGTTTACAAGACATGGAATGTTTTTTTTCACTGTTAATGCCTCCTGAATGCATTTCAAAACACAATTAAAAAGAAACAAGTTTAATAAAAAAAAAATTGATAGAACAAAATTAAAACAGGGAGCCTTTTACTCTTTTACCAGTTGATCATGACCTTTTACACTTAAGTTAATGATGCTGCATAAAGGTCTTGATAGGAAGAGGGAACATAGCTCTTTAGCTATGTCTGTCTGAAATTAGAAAGTCCAAGTTTATTTTATGAAAGCAAGGAGGGTCAACAAGCAGATAAAAGCCCCTTTTCATAGCAGCGTCTTTTATGTGGTGGGCGATCTTCCTCCTCCTCTTCATCCTCTTCAGAAGATGATGATGATGACGAACTACTGTCCAATGTAAGGTCAACTACATCTGGGCCAGGTCTTCCATTTTCACTTGACACTGTGCTGCTGGGAGGGGGTATCTTTACTGCCATATCAGGAGATCCTATATAATAAAACGAGTGACTTGTTACAATATTAATATGTACTCAAAAACAGGATTTAGCTTCATGTATAAAATATGCATAAAAATATAGAAAAACACATGTACAATATGTATAGCTTACATTGAAAAACTGCAAAAATGTAGAGGAACATACCTATTTCAAGAACAGGACAGACCGGACTGCAGCTCCTTTCTTTTTCTGCTTTTATTGGGCGCCAAGAACCATCCACCAAAAACTCTATCTCATCTGCATCCTTACATTCACTAAGGATTTTGGACAATAGACTAAAGGAAAGCAATGAAACAAGGTTTAGATCACAATTCAAATACTTTAAAACCCAAAGTGCTGAACAGAAACATGACATGTGCCCACATATTTCCCCAATTACCCAGAAACTATAGTCTGAGTCTCTATAAAATTGTGACATTACCATCAAGATTCAAATAATTGTAAAAAGGTTTAAATTTCTATTGATGGAGACACTACCTCAATATTAACATCTGACAGTAGCATTGTTTAGATGGTACAGACCTTTTTCCACAACCTATAAAATCCCAAAAGATTGATGTAAGTTAAAAGGTTTGCAATTAACTGAAGTCTACCCCCAAAAATGTAAATTATCTGGCAAATAAAGAGAAAATCACCAACACCAAGAATCTACTTCACTGACTAAAATAAAATAAAAAAAACAAAAACACACACACATGCGACATAGCTGCTTTTACTACTTACCCATCTATTATAAGCTGATCATATTGAGCTGGCTTGTCACAAACTGGGCAAGTCCACGTAGGTTTTTTTTCATTCATTTGCAAGTAAAACACTGCATCAAAGCATTGAAGGTGAGCACATGTCTCTGCTCGACAGGGTACAGTTAGGCGCATCTTGACAAGCTGCAAATAAAAGCAAAAAATAGAATGAATGCAGTTATATTTGAATACAATGTTCTATTACAAATAAGCCAGATCACATTTGAATATAATATTGTTAGCAAAACAAAAAAAGGAAAGGTTTATGCCAACTAACTAGTAGAAGAACATTGCCAGAAGTGTCACTCAGGATATTTTCAACCTGGGATCCAATATTTGAAATGTTTTGAACCCTTTCTCTTTCTTGTTTTAAACCATATGTAATTCAGGTTTGTATTTGCTTGTTGGCAACATGAAACTACTTTGAAGGGAGAACAATATTTCAGTATGCATTAGTCAGAAAGGTGCAGACAGTCCTTCAGAATTACCAAAAAAATTGACTCAAGAGTTTAAAGTTTAAGGGGGTGCTGACATTAGAAGGACGGGTCATCTTCTTTACCAAAAGCAGTACATATGTTTTTTGAAATTTGGCAATTATTTTGGCTGATCCGGCATTCAGCTCAGGCTGACCGATTCTGGCAAGTGTTTTCAGCCCAAGCAGGACTGGCTTTTCAGGGGGTTAAAGACTTCATATGAGGGATACTCTGCATTATTATATTGTCTACATAAATGTAATGTGAAACATACCACCCTGAAAAGATGATCAACTAGATGAGATGCAAGTAACGCAAACAGGTGTATAAAGTCACACCTAGAAAATTTATTAAAACATATACATCTCATGTTACTTCCAGTTTTGATTAGCATGCTGATGTGAAGGAGGTAAAGTTTTGTTTATTATGCCAATACACTGCTCAAAAAATAAAGGCAACACAAAAATAAGACATCCTAGATCTGAATGAATAAAATATTCTTTTTTAATACTTTGTTCTTTACATAGTGGAATGTGTTGACAACAAAATCACACAAAATTTATCAGTGGAAATCAAATTTATCAGCCCATGGAGGTCTGGATTTAATATTAAAAGGGGAAAAAACTCTACAGACTGATTCAACTTTGATGTAATGTCTTAAAACAAGTCAAAATGAGGCTTTGTAGGGTGAGTGAGTGTGTGTGGCCTCCATGTGCCTCTATGACCTCCCTATAATGCCTGGGCATGCTACTGATGAGGTGGCAGGTTGTCTCCTGAGGAATCTCCTCCCATATATAAAGCATCGCCCAACTCCTGGACAGTTCAACGTGGTGGTGGATGGAGCGAGACATGATGTCCCTGAAGTCAGGATTCAGGTCTGGGGAACAGGCGGGTCAGTACATAGCATCAATGCCTTCACCATGCAGGAACTGCCAACACTCCAGCCACATGAGGTCTAGCATTGTCTCGCATTAGAAGGTACCTAGGGCCAATTACACCAACACATGTTCTCAGAAGGGGTCTGAGGATTTCATCTTGGTACCTAAAGACAGTCAGGCTACCTATGGCGATGCTGTGCGTTGCCCCTAAAGAAATGCCACCCTACACCATTACTGATCCACTGTCAAGTTAGTTATGCTGGAGGATGTTGCATGCAGCAGAATGTTCTTTACGGTGTCTGCAGACATGTGTGAACCTGCTTTCATCTGTGAAGGGCACTATGGCATATTTGGTGTTCTCTGGCAAATGCCAAACATCCTGCATGGTGTTGGGCTGTAAGCACAACCCCACCTGTGGATGTCAGGCCCCGAGTCATTACAACATAGATCAGCCTGTAATGTTTTTTTTCACATTAATTTTAAGTGTGACTCCAAATCCAGACCTCGGTGGGTTGATAAATTTGATTTCCATTGCTCATATTTTTGTGATTTTGTGGTCAGTACATTCAACTATGTTAGGCTATGTTTCCACATCCGTCGGGATCCCTTCCGGGTTGAGAACATAGACTTTACCTGCTCAGTGGATGCTGTGTTTAGACCAATGCAGAGGCTCAAAGTACTCCACTATGTTAAAGCTTGCATCAGCTGAATGGCTCGGTGCTGTGAAAACACAGCATTCGCCGAGCAGGTAAGTGAATGTGCTTCGTTGGGACCTGCCGTCAAGCAATACACTGAGGGCTGGAAATCCACCATGCTGCCAGGCTTGCTGGCAAGCTGGATTGTTTGCATGTCTGTTCTGGCCGAGCAAGACAGAAATCGGCACGGCAGGGACATATATGAATCCTATACACAGATTCGTATCTACATACACACAGGAGTAGCAAAAAGATGATCTTCTCTCTGCTACTGCTGTCTATGTCAGAGCAGGGACTGAGAAACTCTGTGCCTTGACTGGCAAAAGCACGTTTTTTTTTGTCTGTA
>CM070032.1:132814374-132827790 GCA_036250615.1 Ptychadena robeensis | reverse complement strand
CCCCCCCCCCCCCCCCAAAATAAGAAGCTCTAGTTTTATCAGCCTACCTAAAGTGAGAAAAAATATTTTTAGTTTTTTTTATTTAGGCTATGCATTTGATTTGAACTGCTTTATTTACATTTATTTAATTTAAAACTAGGGATTTTTTTTTATTAGTTTACAAAAACAAGTAAAACAACAGGAGATACATTATGCATATAAAGGCTGAAAACCTAATACATCTAAAAGCATTAGAGCTAAACCTTACCGGACAAATAAGAGATACTCTAACTCCCGTAGTGGCAATTTCACTGTCAGGATCCAAACACAATTTTTCCCTCACTGCAGGAATTGAAAAGAAAGAAAATTGAATGAGCAGTTAAGCCTCCCATACACCTTTAGATCACTCCATACAATTAGATCTACCAACAACTATGAAGTATATTGGCCATCTTGATAGAATACATAGTGATTGGATGGTTTAGAAAGGAAATCATATTACATGGTTTTGGAAGAACAAAAGTTGATTGTTCGGAAATTGTATGGAAAGAGTGTTAAGGTGTATGTACGTAAGTATGTATGTATGTATGTATGTATGTATGTATGTATGCCTTACAAATAGTCACCTCCATCACAACCAAGTCAAGCTTACTCCATCCAACTTCCATGAAACACAAAATATTGCAGTCATTGGGCATTTGTTAATGCAAAAAAAGTTATTGATTTCATATACAACCACTTCTTTTCCCCGTATTCTTACCTAGGGTCTTGCACAGCTCTGGATGCTTCACTCCAATGGTTTTCAGTCTCTGTAGAAGTTCAGATGAAGTTCTTTGCCTTACCAGGTACAAGCCAACTGAGTAACTCTGCACAAAATAAATGTAAAAACCCATAATACCAATAGTAAAGCAATGACGATAACACAGTATTATTCAAAAGCAACACACTTTTTCCTAGAAAAAAAAATTAACTGGTTTGGCAAGTCAGAATTTTACCCGTCCCAAAAATAAAAGATATCAGAGGTTAGCAACATTACAATTGAAAGAGCCATTTTGCCCCCTCAGGTCTCTCCCCTGGAGTGGCCATAGGCAGCTCTTGCGTTGGGCTAAGGTGAGAAGAACACCTGATTCTGCAACCAGAGCATGACTGTGGGGTGGACAGGTGTCTTTAAAGAGCTCAGACAGGTGCTACTAATTTAGATTAGATAAGTAGAGGTGGACTTTTTAAAGTAAGGCTAAGTTTACACTGGCGATTCCCGAGCTGCTTGCAGCTCGGAAACCGCCAGTGCGCTCCCGCAGCAGCAGGATAAACGACTCCCTGTAGTCGTCTGCACAACAGTGCAGGCGATAACAGGGTGTCGAATTAAGGAACCCATAGAGGTCCTATGGCACGGCCGCACGAAAACCGACCGGCGGACGCCTAATGTGGCGTCCGCTGGTCGGTTACGCTAAACTGTCGTTTACCTGGCGGTAAAAAACAGCCAGTGTAAACTTAGCCTAAGAGTAACAGGTCTTTGAGAGACAGAATTCTTGCTAGGTGTTCAAATTTGTGCAAAATTGCTAAATATGTGCAAAATTGCAATACAAATATATTCTTTAAAATCCAACAATGTGATTTCCTGATTTTTTAAATGCGGTCTCTCACAGTAGAAATGCACCGTCATGATTTCCAAGTGTGAGAACTGCAGGGTGTTCAAATACGCATGTTCCTCACTGTATATGGTATTCTGAAAGACACAAGTTGCTGAAAACAAGTAGCAGCAAGTAACAAGTGTAGCTTAGCATATATCAAGCCGTGTATGGCCAGCTTAAGTTTACACTATACTCCGCCTTGATTGCTGGCTCTTGAGAAAACATGGATGTCTATGACGCCGCCCCCTTCGGCATCACCGATGACACCGAAGACACGGGGCAGAAAGGCTCTGTGTGCCTGCAGCTCTGTAGAAATGCTGCAGGCACACAGATAGTCGGCGGCTGCACCCATTCCGGCACGAGCGCAGTATGATTCACAATCAAACTGCGCCTGTACTGGCTTCAGGGGTAACGCTAGGAGGGTTAAACTACCACTATCCACATGGCTGGGACCTATAACTTACCATGCCTTGCATGAAATGATTTGTTTTTGTCATTACGGCTCTTCTGAGAATACGTAACACAACTTACACAAATACTTGTTAAGAAAAACGTAAACCAATTCCAATACTCCAAAAGCACTTACAATGTCCATGAGTAAGAAAAGCAGCTAAAATAAACAGAACATAACACAAGCAAGCTGCAAAGTAATATTTTTCAAAGCTAAGTGTATGATATAGGCACATATGTACCGTATTTTTCAGACTATAAGACACAGAAGTTTTTAGAGCAGGAAAACCAGAAAAAAATATTTGAAGTGTTAAAATCAATTGGATCAATGCAATATTTCGGGGGGGGGGGGGGGGGGGGGGAAACGCCATTTCGTGGGGGAAAAAGTGCATCTTATAGTCTCAAAAATACGGTATATTGTACAGTCTTACCTTGCCATAATTTCCCCAAGTTACAGTCACTCTGTTGCTAGCTGAAGACAGATACATAAGATTAGTAAGATTTATGGGTCTGCATGGTCGTTTGGGTTCAACACCAGGTTTATTGGAGGGATAATAGCCCTAGAAAGACAAAACTACTGATTAGAAAAAAAATGTGGTTTAACCGTACAGAGCAGCATAAATCAGACCATAATTGAATCAACTTACTGGCACAGAACAATAGTTGTGATTAACTTTTACAGCAATGTTGGGTGGGTACTGGTCCTCCTGTGGGCAGCTGGTGTCTGTATAACAAATCCTATATCAAAAAAAATTAGAAAAAGAAAAAAAATGGAAATACTTTATAAAATGTACAAATATAACCAGCCTGAAGAAGAATGTTTCTGCACAGCTACCAAGATTAAGGTATTGTACAAATGTATGGAACACTCACCTCAGAACCACTTGAACAGATTTTGTGCCAGGGTGCAGGTCTCTATATTAAAAACAAAAAACACCCACCACCACAAGGGGGTGGGGGAAACTGCATTAGATTTACAACACCAGACAATATATTAATTTAGGGATTATATATCTATTAAATATAGAATCACACAATGAGGGAATGATGCAATGTAACAGTTTTACCTACCATCATTTGTAATTAAAGCAAACCTGGTATATTGAAACCAGGATTATTGACACCGATTAAAACCAGTAATTCTTTGTTCACTCTTGTATTTTATTTATTTTTTGCTCCTGAAACAGTATTAAAGATCAATTTGGAAGACAATATCTGTACAAAGAGCTGTCTATTATTCTGTTTGGAGAGGGGAAGGTGAAAGCTGAGCAGGAGGCAGCGCACTATGTTATTCTCAATAGAAAAGCACAGCAACCTTCTCTGACTTCTCTGTCAAAGTTGGGGTCCCCAACATAGGTCGATTTTTAGTTCCATTCACAATCAATCGGCAAGTACGTTTGCGGTGATCGATTGTTTGGGAATCAAACACGTCCATCCTTTTTTTTGGTCCTGCTGTAAGAAAGCTCGATCAAACCAAAATGTTGGTAAATCCCTGTTGGATTGTCATTACTTTGGATGGGGACCAATCAAACAGGAATCGATTGTACAAAGTGGTGCACATTGATTCGCTATTCAATTGATGAACAAAAGGAGATGAAATCTAGATGTCGGTGTGACAAGGCTTCTTCGAAGTACTGTAACGAAGGCACCAGTTTGAAAGTACAAGTACTTCATATGGCTCTCTAAAGTTGACATGAACAAATTACTTGGTGTCATTGGTATAACATTTCTGCAATACATATCCCTATTCACTGGTTACGTAGCTAAACACACATTTAATTGAAGTGATTACCAGAAGGCAAATAAAATTAGGAAATTGCACTGAAACCCCTACAACACCCACCTATCCCACCAACACACACACACAACCCCCTCACAGGTTTGTATTGAGCAAATTACCTAAAAGGTGCAAGAAAGCTTAATTGGACTATAAAGAAATTAACCCCTCTGGGCGTTATGCTCGAACCCAGTACAGTCACAGTTCGTTCTTAAAACAAACTGTGCCCGTGCTGGGATCAGCCAAAAACGCCTGTCCCTTGCGAGAACCAGCAAACTATAAACCTCCATATTAATGAAGGGGCATGGATTTTCCTGGCCCACAGCACCGGCATCTTGATGACACCAGCGATGGGTAAAATGGAGGGCGTGGAATCACAGCAGAGTACACTGTATTGTGAGATCTCGTTTTGCACCATAAAAAATGTAATGAAACTGCCCTAATTCCACGGAGGTTAATATTGACAAAACACTAGCAGTACCTTGAATTCTTTATTAGGTCGACTTGTCTTGGCGAGAGGACAAATACGCATGGACTATCTTGGAGTTTTTCTGTGTTCTGAGCAACTGCAAGAAAGAAAAAAAAAAAGAAAAAAAGGTAACTAAAGTTGAAATGTCTGTGTAAACACATTCAAAATCAACAAAACACATAACTTGACCGAACCCATCTCCTGCGGTTCCCCCTGCATCACTCCTCCGACTTACAGTACCTTAAGGAGCAGATGGGAGTATAGCATATCTGAAAGGGAACACACACAAGCACACTTGATTTTTATAGCGTTAAGGAAAGAAGGTCTGGTACGACTAACACAAATCTATAGCCTCATGAAAAAATATTGTTGGTTATCATAAAACAAAAATTTCACAGATCCTACAACACATCATTCAGTGTAATTAAACACTGAACTCTTATTGTTTGTATGGTCCCCCTATGTAAGAGTACTAACAGTTCTGCAAATGGTAACGAGGAAAGGAGGAGTACAAGAAAAAATATGAATTCACTGTAAAGTAACTCCGAAAAAGAGCTTGTGGTACTATTCACTGTCATTTACAAATTCCAGTATTAATGGCGGAATCCTAACTTGGATTAGGATATGACATCCAAACCATTAGCTAAATAGGTATCTAATGATTCAAACAGTCTGAAACTGTCAAGCCTAAAAGTGAGGGAAATCTGGGAAAGGGGCTCATCCATGTGCTTTTGTTCCCATCCAAAGTTCAGACCAGGCAATATTTTTGAAAAGTACCGTATATGCCGGCGTATAAGACGACTGGGCGTATAAGACGACCACCCAACTTTTCCAGTAAAAATATAGAGTTTGTTATATACTCGCCGTATAAGACTACCCCCTCTTCCAACGCACACCAAATAAAAAAAATGTCTACTCTGACTTTCAACCCACAGATCTCCAACACCCTTAGAAGTCTGATCTTTTTTTGTATTAGTAAGGATAGGATAAGTGAAAGCATGTATGCAGCAGAGCAGTGCTTTATGCTCATAGGGAAGCAATATTTTATAGGGGGCTATTAGTAGGAAGGATTATGCTCAGGGACCTGAAAATTTGCATGGATATAGTCTTAGGGGTTAACTAGTAAACCACAAAATTTCAAGGTTCTACCATGCAGGGATTTAAAGATATATGTGTTCAATGTAGGCAAGTTAAATGTTGCATATAGGAGTATATCACTGGCCATGAAAAAGCATGGTCTGGTGGCTGGAATTTAGCTGAAATGTATAAGTATTATAGCTAGAGTGGTGAAACTCTAGGTGTAAGTAGTAGTAGGTGAGCATAACTGACCCTGAAAGTTTCATCATTATACTATAAATGGTTTTCCTGCTATGAATGTTCAAAGTTAGACACGGTTTTATGTGTGTTCTCTGTGGAGTAGCATCCTGTAGCCATGGTAACACTGCTCTCTCGTTTGTTAGTTACAATGTATCTTGGCTACAATGTATCTCAGCTAGCAGTGCTCGCAGCACAGACAGCCCAGATATACGGTAGTTACCGGCTCCACTAGATGGTCCCCTGCACCCCCTGCCTGTGGCACCCGGCGTATAAGACGACATCCGACTTTGGGGAGGATTTTAAGGTACTGAAAAGTCATCTTATACGCCGCAATATACGGTAAATCTGCTTTGCTTTATAGGCAGACATACATACTATCTGCCTGCTATGTCCTCTACAGAGTGAATGTCAAGTCTTGTGTAAATTAAGGATTTTGAAACTGTAAAAGCTCACAAGACATTTACTATAACTAAGATAAAAAAAATATATATAATCTCATATGCAGTACATGCCCTAACATACATTTCCCAATGTTTTGTCTTTAAAAGTGCAAAATGGAACATAGTAAAGGTGTATAAATGGAACATTGAATCTTATTTGCTCTTGAGAGGACACCACTTAAAGTCTGAAGCACTGAAACTGCTAAACTACCAGCCCTACCTGTGTGGAAAACTACTAAACGTCACCTACTCCCAATCTTTACACTATGGAGACAAATTGTCCAGTTGCACAAGATAAATAAAGGTCGACTTCTTAAATGATAGATAAACTTTTATTTTAGAAAGCATGCTAACTAAGTGACAGCTAATTAAAAGCATAGGTTCAGTGCATTTGGGTCAAAACGCTAAGCACATTCCTTGGCAGGGATGCCGACGGACCCGATACATATTACCTGCCTACAGCACTGGCTGTTCCCACAGAGTTCTGCCAATCCACTGGCTGAAGGTTGACGTATTGCACTACCGATAGCGCCTTAAGGCTTACATACATTTTAATGTTCATGTATATTAATACTGTATGCAACATACTAGCATTTAGTAGATTAAAAAATGCTCAACACATTTGCGAAGAATGTCATCCAAAATGTCCTGTAATTCAACATAAAAGGTGAAACGAATATATGCTGGGGTGCACATAAGCAGTACGCTGGTATGCAAATGGGTCTAAAAACATGCTCTGCGTACCCGTTTTGCCCTTCCAAATCGCAGGACAGATTAATGAGGCTTCCGCCCCCCCCCCCCCCCCCCCCCCCCCCTTCCTGCTGTGTAAGGAGCAGTGCTTGTGTTGTGCTCTGACGGCAAGTGCTCTTTAGTGACACCTGGTGTCTGAAGCCGATATTGCAGCTTGAGTTGAGATTACAGCTCCACACAACATTACTATCTTTCAACACTACTGTAAATGTTTTTTTAATGCTAAAATCCTTTGGCAATTTTTATTGTTTTTATTGTTAAACATATACAATTTATGTCACTTGAAAAACCGCAGGGAAGCTTAAATAAACTATAAAAAGGTTGCAGTTATGGGTGTCAAATTGGGGATGCAAATTACTCATTTCAAAAAATTATTGGATTTAAATGAGTGTTGGAGATCTGGGGGACTAAAGTCAGAGTTGGCATATGTAGGGTAAAATCGGACAAGAGATACTGAGATATATAATGAGATCTGAGGGTTTAAATGAAGTTGTACTGTGAGAGTTATATTTGACCCAAAGCCAGCTGTTGACCTGTGGATGGAGACAGCCAATTGGAAGATCAATCAGAAACAGGGAGGTCCATCTGCAGCAGAATCTACCATGCAGGAAACTGACGAAGAGGACAGTGAGGAAGACCACCCGACATATGGGGTGAGTACCAATCATTCTCCTCTGGTACTCATCTGAGGAGCGCACTAAAAAATTTATGAGCACCCCTGAATATATGAAATAGACTGATTACATGCAAAGTATATATTAAGCCTTTGTTATAATATTGACATGACTTACAGTTATGAAAACACCAAAATCTCAGATGTATGATGTTCACACTGCCAAAAGTACTAAAACCTGGTTCAATGACCATGGGATTACTGTTTTTGATTGGCCAGCAAACTCGCCTGACCTGAACCCCTATAGAGAATATATGGGGCATTGCCAAGATAAAGATGAGAGACATGAAACCGAACAATGCATAAGAGCTGAAGCCCATCCTGGTCTATCACAACACCTCAGAAGTGCCATAGGCCGATAGCATTGAGGCAGTAATTGATGCAAAAGGGGCCCAAACATGGTACTGAGTACAAGTGCATGATTATATTTTTCACAAGGTCCGACATTTTTTTAATGAAAGTTTTTGTTTTATGAATTTATTTGTTTTTGTGGTTTTCTTAAGCTGCAAGCTATAATGATCAATGTGTAATGATTGAAATATCTTGTTTTGCCTGTAATCAGTCTATTTTATATATTAATAATAAAAACCATTATATTTATTCACCTTTTAAGTTGAATTTCTGAAATACACAGAACTTTTCCGACTAGCAGAGCAGGAGTTAAGGAGGCGAAGAAGCTCTCTGACAGTTTCCTGGCTGTCCGTTATCATGCGCCCATCAGAATAGTAGGTTAACTGATCTGGAGGAATCCGATTTACTTATCAAAGGAGCCGACTGTGGCACGATTATGTCATTGTGTTGCGGACGAGCGGGCCCCATGTCAAGTCGCATCGCTCTTGAGGCTGCCTGTCCCCATACTTTGGAAGGGGACCCTTGGTCCCCATCCAAAATAATTGACATTGAACAGGTTTTTCCAACATGTTGGAACCCTGTTTGATTGAGCTCCTTCAATAGATCCCGCTGGATTGCTAAAAATTTTATAGATTCGAGCACAATCAAGCTCCGTGAACATGCACAGCATTCGATTGTGCTTGAGCTGTGTATGCCTTGCTTAACTCTGTTATAGGTATTCAAAACCCCATATGAAGAAGCAAAGACAAAAGACATGAACAAATGAACATCACTCAACATCTAACACTTCAGCCTCCAGTTGTCCTGTATATAAATATTGCATGAAATTTCGTTCCCTTAAAGACCTGATGCGATATACCGAAGAAAGCGAGTTTACAACAG
Organism: Ptychadena robeensis; assembly: GCA_036250615.1. Classification (NCBI taxonomy): domain Eukaryota; kingdom Metazoa; phylum Chordata; class Amphibia; order Anura; family Ptychadenidae; genus Ptychadena; species Ptychadena robeensis. The sequence goes on along the minus strand of CM070032.1, from coordinate 132,819,071 downwards.
AGCAATGCGTTGTATTGATTTCATCCATCACTGCAAGATGTTAGGAGGTAACAAAGGAGATCCTCTACAGTAGGGATAGGAGCTTGTATCCAACAATGCAGTATGCACCGCTTTGCTGACAGAAGGCAAATTTGGGCAAATTTGATAAAATGGGGTTGAAAAGTATGTAGTGTAAAACCTTCAGCCAGAGCTGTTGAATAACAGGGCAGCCCAACAGATGTTCAATGTTCAACTTGGGTGTGGGGAATTTAGGGCACTCTTGAATCAACATCAGTAGTCCACCTCCTGCATGTGTCCACCTCTTGCAGTGTCATGTGCATAAAATGTCCTGTGAGCGATCTTAAAGAACATTCCCCCTCCATGATTCACTAACAAATACCCTACTTATCAATTGCCATTCCTTTTCCAAAATATTGTTAATTTCTTCCACATATGCCTGACAAAATTTGGCCCTGGATATTACAAGGGATTTAGCCTCAGAACTGCATACAGTCCTGACAGGGAAAATGGGGCAGATACCAGGAATAGCATTCGTTTAAAAAGTGGCTGGGTAAAAGGTTAATGGATATTCTTCTGAGGCTCACCAGAAAACCCTGAAGTTTGGCATAGCAAAGCACATGAAAAGAAGGTACGCCATACTTAGCGTGGATCACATTGATCATCATATGGGATCCCTCAGGGGTAAGAATAACTTTCAGGTGTCGCATACCCAGAGATTACCATGCCAGAAACAACTTATTACTGTTCTCCACAGGGAAGAAGCAAATAGGTAAGGGGAGGCAGAACCCTGATATTCCAATAATTTCCCAACCTCTTGCAAAGTACAGCCTAGATATTTAAAAAGGTATAGTGGGCAACCGGTATAACCTACACCCTGCCATAGGTGGTGCAGAACCCAAAAGGGTAATTTGCTTTTATGCTGGTTTATAGCAAACCCCGGCACTTAGATGTTTATGGCGAAACCTCACAACCAGTTGGGATCATGTTACACAGCAGAATGTCATCAGTTACACGGGCAAACCTTAAGATCTGGTTGCCTACTTGTATTCCATCGAAACTGTTAGGACACAGTAATGTGCAGGCCAAAAGTTATAATGCTATATTAAAGAGTAAAGGCAACAGGAAATCACCGCCTCATACCCTTCTGCAGAGGGATGGGCTGGGACAGAATGACATTCACAAGAATGCAGGCCATGGGAGATGTATAAAGAATTATCAAAGTAAAAGCAATGTACCTTGCAAACCAATGCGTCTCAGCAGTCAACTAATGCTGTCAAACGCTTCAAGAGCCAAAATCGCCAAACAATAGTGCTCTAAAACATCCTAGTGTTTGCAAAATAATAAACCACAGCCCTCCCGTTCACAAATTGCACATGTTAAGATTTAATAAGCTTAGGCAAGATGGAAGTAAGCCTGTCTGCCAGGATTTTCTCATGGTTCTGGTCTTTTCTATGGGATGAATAAGCAACATAGGCCACCCTATATTTAGCACAAGGATCTAGATTACCACCTAGCATCTTGAGTTTCGGGGCTGCCAAATTAGCTAAAATCTTACGCCCAGCACTGCTTTAGTTGTCTCCCAATAAAGTATGGAGTTCTCTTAATGCTGAGCATTATCGTACTGGAGCAACCAGTTATGGAGATAGGTCTAAAAAGACTCGTCAAAAAATGGTATGGAAAATACCATATGGGGGTGTTATGACTAGCATGCTATACTAGCATTGGTGCATGATCTGATCGGCTTCATAACCGACAAGCTCAACTTGGGTAGCACAGAAGTACCGACCATAGGTGAGAAAGTCCCAATCAAAAGTGCGCATATATCCAGGGCTGTGGAGTCAGAGTCGAGGAGTCAGACAATTTTGGGTACCTGGAGTCAGAGTCGGAAAGAAATGAACCAACTCCGACTCCTACTTAATTTAAATGGGAATAAAAAAAAAAATAATGCAAGTTCAAATGTCCCAATTTACAAACAGTCATAATGAACGACTTCTCTGCTATAAGAATAAATGCATGCATTGCGTAGCATGACCGCAGAAGGAACACGTTAAATGACAATGAAGCATGCTGCACATTGACTGTATCCGTCACTAAGTGGGACATAATGCTTAGTTAAGGTGCGGCACCGCTTTCAGTTGTGTTGTGTTCCGCTGTTACAGGAAACGCAGCACCCACTGTGATCCTAGCCTAACTCTTGCTGATAAAGTAGTAAATGTTTGTTGCCGGACTAGAGACACTTGTATAAGTGAAGGGAATGGATCGTCAATAGTTCAAGACTAAAGCTAAAACTGCTGTAATTTAGCTGAGGCTACAAATATTCAGATTGTTAGCTTCAACTTTAAACATGACTATGGGATTCAAGGGAAATCATGAATCATGTTTGAAGTGCCCCTTCACCCTGCCTCTTCTTGGAGCCTTCCACTGCCCTATCTTCAGCAGAACACTAAGGAAAAAGCAGCAGCATCTTCTGCCTAACTTCCTTTCTCTGCTTTAATTGGCCATTACAGTACAGTGTTGGTTTCCTAGCCAGTAGTTTTGTGATTAATGTATGTTACCTTCCTTTCCTTCAATGGATGTAATAAACACATTAGAGTCGGAAGTTTCAGAAACTGAGGAGTCAGAGAATTTATATACCGACTCCACAGCCCTGCATATATCTCCATGCATCATATAGATTACAAGTTTGGGCATACAGTTTGGCCTGCTGCTGCCACTTGGAGACATGATGGCATTGAAAACACCTACTACTAGGGAAGTGGTAGTGTGAGATTAAGTGGTTCAAGGGGAAAACAAACTGGACTGTTTCTCTGTGGTCCAAAGTATTTTCAAAATAAATTTTGCATTTAATTTGAACCAACACCAGCACAGTTCAATTTTTATAAAGGCCAAAAGCTGCCTACCTGGAAATTTTAGAAAACCCAGCTGACAAGCTTTATGACTTTTTGGGCTTCAAAAACACTTCAGTTTTCCCACAGGCTGTAGGCCAACATTTCTACTAGAAGTGGCTACCATGGGTAGAATGCAGCGTCTCACCCAAGGCTTTGGTAATTGACAACTAGGAGTTATGACCATATGCGATCAGGCCTTCACACTGTAAGCTTTTCCATTTTATTGTATGAGTTTTGGTGTTTCCAAGTAAAGAGCATCAAATACAGTAGTGTGTATGGTAACAGTTTTCATATTGTAAAACTGTTTACCATGCGAAATACACAATGCATGTGTTTTACAATATTCATGTTGTGTTCCCCTATTGACAAAGATTTGTTAGCACTTCAGTTTGTATATTTCAGCAGGGCTATGGAGTAGGAGACATTTTTGGGTACCTAGAGTCAGCAAAAAATGTCCCGACTCCGACTAAATTTAAATGGGAATCAAAAAAAAATATAAAAATTTACTTCAAATGTTGCAATTAACAGTGATAATGAAGGACTTCTCTGCAATAAGAATAAATGCATGCCGTGCGTAACATTACAGCACCCACTGTAACCTAGCCTTAAGGCCCCCACACACGTACCGATTGGGGGCCGACAGACCAGCTCAGATGAGCTCTATAGCGCAGCGTGATGACGTCATCACACTGCTCTTCAGAGCCGATAGCATCGGCCGTCCATTAATTTCAATGGAGACACCGGTCTCCACTGACACGAACAGCATCGGCCAGAGATTATCAGACATGTCCGTTCTCTGGCTGGCCGAGCTGTGGGGTGACAGCAATCTGTCGCCCCATGTGGGCAACCCCGATCGGCAAGCGTGCACGCCCATCGGTCGGCGGCAAAATCGGCTGCCGCTCGGTGCGTGTATGGCAGCCTTAACTCTCGCTGATAATAAAGTAAAATGTGTGTTGCCGGACTAGAGACGCTTGTATAAGTGAAGGGAATGGATCGCCAATAGTTCAAGACTGAAGCTGAAAAACATTTGAGAAACCGCTGTCATTCAGCTGAGGCGACAAATACTTAGATTGTTAGCTTCAACTTTACACATGACTATGGGGTTCAAGGGAAATTATGAATTATGTTTGAAGTGCCCCTTCACCCTGCCTCTTCTTGGAGCCTTCCACTGCCCTATCTTCAGAAGATCAGAACACTAAAGCTTGGCGCACACAGGTAGATCTGTAAAAGGATTACAATCAATTAACTTGCGCGCTCACGGTGATTGATTGTACTATAATCTGTTTACAAACCTACCCGTGTGTGCCTTCCTTTAGGCGGGATCAATAGAGCCGGCTCAAAGGAACTTGATTGAATGGGGTTCCAACATTTTGGAAAGACCCCGTTCAATCTCCAATACTTTGCATGGAGACATGAGTCTTCATGGAAAGTATTGAAACAGCTGTGGCTCCTGCCTCCTCCAGAGGCGTCGGCTGTCAGTGTGAAGGGGGCGGAGCCAGCACTCCTCACTCGGAAGCTGTGTGAGTGAGGCAGCTGTATGAGGCAGGCTGCTTCTCCCCAGCTTGCGGCGTGTTGTAAATCACACACTGCAAGCTGGGGACAACGGGTCCCCATTGAACAGGAATTGATTGTGCCCATGTGGTACATTGATTTCCGTTCAATTGATCCCTGATCAATGACAGCGTGGTGCCTAGCTTAAGGAAAAAGCAGCTGCATCTGCTGCCTAACTCCCTTTCTCTTCTTTAGTTAGCCATTACAGTCCAGTGTTGGTTTCCTGGCCAGTAGTTCTGTGGTTAATGTATGTCGCCT
>CM070032.1:132780144-132790876 GCA_036250615.1 Ptychadena robeensis | reverse complement strand
CTATCTATGACCCAATGACCACAATGTGCCTTTAAAGCCCAGGTTGTTCGATTCCATATTCTTTTTTAGAGGGAGCTGGACACAATATAAGGGGTTAGATTTGCAGCAAATTTCACCACAGATGGACTGCTGTGCATGTTCGCGACGATTGATTTGCCATGAAATGGGCAGCAAATCTTAAATTGGGCCATAAAATCGCCCTAGAAATCAATAGTAATGGAAATGTTTCTTAGCATGACGCCATCACACGTGGTTGATCTGCACCACAATGTCTTTAAACATTTTAGCCACAACCATTTGAGGGTAATCAACAAGACCTTTAATAACGTGAAAAAAAATTGGGGGGTTGTTTAAGCTACAAAAAGGCACTGAAAATTTTGTAAAAATTTATGGCAATTTGAATTCAGTTCTATTGCCTAGAGTTCTAAAGTGTCCACCTTGATATTAACAATTGAGCCATGCTGGGAAGAATTCAGATGTGCAGTTCATGCAAGTCTGTGCAAAAATTTACTGACACACAACTTCTGACACAGAACATCACTATCCCCCAACAGTAGTGGTGGACTACAAACAGCTAGCTTTAGAGGTCGCGGACCACCTGAATGATGACCCTACGTCCTCCATCCAGTGGGTGATAGCCATCTATCTCAGGCATTCGGGGTGCACTGGCTGGCAAGAGGCCAAAATATCGGCACTGGAGCCCATATCCAGCGAGACTACGGACGACGTAGTAGCCTTTTAGCGCGTGATCTCCTGGACAAAATCGTCCACATCATGTGTGACAAAATGAAGGACCAAAAATGAAGGATCAAACACCGATCCAGAAGAAAAAAACCTTTGCATAATCTGTCTCCCTAAATCATCCTGAGCGCTAACCCTGCTACAACTCTGCAGCTCCTCTATCCCCGCGGCCCTGGGCCTGATAGGCCCACCTAACCCGGACAGGAAATCATGCGTGGTCATCGCACGCTCTCTGGACTTCACGGACAAGACCTGGTCATAGATGGGCTTTACCTTCTTCTATTTTTTGACTACTCCTTGGACGTTACCAAACAAAGGCGAGCATTTCACACGGCCTGCCAAGCCCTGGTTCGCAAACTAATCAGATTCGCCCTGCTGTTTCCAGCGACTCTCTGTGTTACAACATTGGCCGGGAAGCAATTCACTTTCTCTACACCATTAGTAGCTAAGAAATTCATCTCCAGGCTGGATGACCCAGCATAGTCACCACAGTTGCATCCCGCAACTTTGCTTTCCAAGCAGTTGCCAATCCGTTCGCTACCTCAGCCCTCTCAAGTTGATTCAGCAGACAAGGAATGACCTTCTACAAATTTGTTTTTTTTCATAGAGATTCACTGGGATCCCTTCTATTCCTTTTTCATTTCTCCACTGCCCCTGCTACAATGCGGGGGCCCAGTGCAGAGGGTGGTTCTCACCCCATGAATTGTGTGTCTGAGGTTCGGTAGTGTTAGCCTTTGAGTGGCAGTTTCGCCCTGAAACCGGGAAAAAAGGAATTTCCTGCCGGTCGGGCTGTACTTGTTTTTCTTTGGCCGCTCTACTATTCCCCATCAGTGTGAGTACGGTGGGAATTCTCACTATATTTTTGTTTACCGTTTTTTTTTTGTATTGTTTACCCAGTTCTACCCCCCTCCCCGTTCTTCCAAGAGAATCATCTGTAAGGGAGAGGAGACTGAGCTCTCTGTGACACAAATTTTCCTCTCCTGACATGTTCGGTATCAATGTTTCAGTTATTGCACAAGGGGTGGACACCTTAGCTGTACGGTGGAACTCTTGCTACCCCCTGCACCCTCGCTAGCCATCTCCTCAGTCTATGGCACTAATACACTATCTTCCCCCTTCTACACCTACCTCACAGATCCTTTTCTCGGCATTCCCATGGGGCTCTCATGTGGTGATGGGTGGAGACCTTAATGCCATACACAATGCTATGGAGGATAGATGCCCATCCCCCCATGACAAGGCTTTCTCCACCTTTGCCCGCACTCTGGACCTGACGGACGTATGGCACCATCTTCACCCATTTGACAGGGACTTCACCCATCACTATGGTTTATAACCCCTTGTCATGTTTGGATACAGTTCTGGTCACCCAACCCTTACTCCTATGTGCCCCCTGGAATGTTTAGCATTCCACCTCCACCAGGATGAGCCTTTCCATTCCAAGAATCACCCTTACCATCACCGTATAGAACCGCTCAGACTTTCCTTGTAAGCTTTCTGACAGCTCGAAAACATTGACTTCTTTGGGGGGCGAAATAAAAGCCAATCTTGATGACCATTGAGGCATCATACAAAAGAATTTTGAGGGGGGAACTAAACCCTAGGGGTGGCCGGCCCCAACAGACGTTAAAGGTGAATGTAACACAGTGACCCCAAGATTGCCTGTGTCACTGGGCAGAGTGCTGGATGGTAGGTACATTGGACCACGGTATCTCAGATTTCCATTTTGAGGTAAAACCAGCAGTGTTATGTTTGCAGGGAACTTTCATGTTCTTATGCTGTTTTTCTGCATTGTGTTCTGGGGCTGGTTTTACTGGGAATCTGCAAGAGCAGGGAGGGGCGGATTCCCAATTCCTGGTCCAGTGTTTCCAGAGGCTCAGGAGCCATTAGAGCACCTGGTGCTGAGTGTCAGGTGGTGTGTGTGTGTGGAAGACAGTCTCTGGGCAGTCAGAGACAACTTTCGTGTTGGTTTAGAAGCCAGGAGGCTATTGATATTGTTTATGAACATTCTATGTTACCGCTGATGACCCCTGTGAGGGTATCTTCTTCTGTTTGAGCTTGGTATGCTCTAATAAACACGGGCAGGAGCCCTAGAAAGAATCCTTTTTCTTGTGGATATCCTTCATTCGCAGACGCCGTTTGAGCAATACCCCCACAATTGGTGTTCGAATGCGGGCAACCGAAGCCCTATCTCCAGACTGTGACTGTCCAGTAAGTCATCTTTATATTTCTCTGTTTTGGACTTGTATGGTGGGGTGCTGGTTCTGTTACAAGTAGCGGCATTTAAAGGGACATTTATAAACTGTTACTATGGAGGACCTGGTGAAGGCTTTGCTACAGGCCAATGCTACCCAGCAGCAAACCAATGTCACCCAGCAACAGAGCAATGCCAACCAGCAGCAGAGCATGGCACTACAACAGGAAACAGACTGTTGGCAGCCCAACTGGCTAGCACTGAGGCCCAAGTGGCTGCACTGGCCGCAGCAGCAGCACAGGATAGACAAACTATGACCGAACTGGTACAGAAGATGGCAACCTTGGTAACAGGGGGTCTTGCATCACCCTTAGGGGGTTCCCTGACCATCCCAGGAACCCACCTGCTCCGCAAGATGACAGCGCAGGATGAGGTGGAGGCGTTCCTATGTACCTTTGAGAGAGTTGCTGAACAGCAAGCCTGGCCAAAGAATCAGTGGGCAACAGTGGTGGCACCGCTATTAGTGGGAGATGCCCAGAAAGCTTTATTTGACCTGTCTGCTGAGGAAGCCCAGGACTATGACAAACTGAAGTCAGAAATCCTGCAGAGACTGGGAGTTACCACCTCTGTGCGTGCACAGCGGGTCCACAACTGGACCTTCCAGGCTAAAGGGTCCCCCCGCTCCCAGATGTATGACCTCATTAATCTGGTGGAATGCTGGCTGCAGCCAGAAGCGCTTACTGGCCCACAGATTGCAGAGACGGTTACAATGGACCGTTACCTTCGGTCCCTTCCACCAAAATTACGGAAGTGGGTGAGCCAAGCAGACCCAAAGACAGTGGACCAGTTGGTTGAACGTTTGGAGCGACATATTGCAGCAGAGGTATGGTCAAGCCTCAGATGACTAAGGTTGATGCTATCCAGGAGTGGCCCTGCCCAAAATCCAAGAAGCAAGTGAGAGCTTTTTTGTGTATACCTCAGTAGGAAATTGACCCCCGCTGAGAGCAGCTATGCCATTGTAGTGAGGGAATGCTTGGCTATCAAATGGGCTCTGGAGAGCCTTAGGTACTATTTGCTGGGTAGGAAATTCAGGCTCATCACAGACCACGCCCCTCTGATGGATAGCCAGAATAGAGAAAGAAATGCAAGACTTCAACTTCAGTGTGGAACACAGGCCGGAGTCACAGCATTTTGAGGTAATACCAGCAGTGTTATGTTTGCAGGGAACTTTCATGTCACTTTCTTATGCTGTTTTTCTGCATTGTGTTCTGGGGCTGGTTTTACTGGGAATCTGCAAGAGCAGGGAGGGGCGGATTCCCAATTCCTGGTCCAGTGTTTCCAGAGGCTCAGGAGCCATTAGAGCACCTGGTGCTGAGTGTCAGGTGGTGTGTGTGTGGAAGACAGTCTCTGGGCAGTCAGTATCCTTCATTCGTAGACGCCGTTTGAGTAAAACCCCAACATGAGTATATTGAAAAGAGTTTCAGTCAAGGGATTGACGTTTTACACTTTATTGGCACAGCTTACCACGGCAAAATACACAACATTTGTATTCCAGGATACCTTAATCCACAATTCAATATTGTTACCCTTAGGTTACATGACATTGAAGGGCATTTGGTCCTCCATACATTGATATAATACATTAAAATTCATCCAACATCTTGATGATCCAGGGGTAAAGTCCTATATAATCATGCTCCGATACGTTCCTACGGGTTTCGTCCCATTGGGACTTCATCAGGGATCTTTGGAGGTTGTTCCTGGAAACCATCAAGATGTCAATATATCAGTATCTTACAATATTCAATAAAAGCATGGATTATGCCTTCGCTCAATTATTCCTTCAATGTTACAGTATATTACAGTCAATAAAAACATTAATTTTTTCTACTACTTTGTTTCTTATTACTTCAACTTTATATGTCTATTCTGAATAATATTATATATCTAGGAAAACATAGTTCCTTACTGTCTGTCCCATGCTGTTTTTTAATTAAGTCATTTTTGTCTTTCCCAAATTGTTCCCTAGCGGGAACAAATATTCGGAGTAATAGATATTACTGGCTTAGCAGTATACTTCTTTGTTCCGTGTTGTGGACGGGTGGGCAGCGCAAGGCCGTTCCGAGTCTCCGCTCCACGGCCCGAGGCCGCACCAATGAATCTCTAGCACCTGGCATGTGGTTCCGCCAAGAGAGCACTCACACCGAGAGGGCGAGCCATTTCATCAATCAGTATGTCCGTCCCATGGTACACACATTGCCCTCATTTGTACAAGACACTCCGGATCTTCTCAGATCCTTGGAGGGGATAAGGATACCTGCTAATGCCTTTCTTGTAACTATAGATGTTGAAGCATTGTATTCCTCCATCCCACATGGGAGGGGCATACTGACGATGACCAGGTGGATCCGCCGTCTCTCGCAAGCGCCAGAAATAAGACAGATAATGGCAAAGCACTGGGCCCTTCTAAAGAATGACCCTAGATTGACCAAGTACATTAAGGATTATCCTCAAATCACCTATAGGAAAAATTTATCTCTCAGAGACGCTCTCGTACACACAGTCACTTTGGTGGCAGCAAAGTGAAGGTACAAGGGGGTACACGAAGATGCGGCAGATGCCCACAATGCCGGTTTATCAACGAAGCCGATGAGACTGTACTCCCTAATGGGAAAAAAATCAAACTGTAACACCAGGTGAACTGTAGAACGAAGGGAGTTGTGTATCTAATGACATGCAAATGCGGAATATTTTATATAGGAAAAACAAAGAGAGAATGGAGAATACGTATCAGAGAACATGTTAAGAGCATACAAAATGGTAAACTAACGACTCCAATAGCATATCACACGGCTCCTACAAGTCAAAACTAAATGGATCTTCCTGCTTAATGCAACCTTTTATCCGGGTATTAACCTTCTGAGTTTCACGCATCAAGAAACTCAAGCCCCAGTTAACTAGAGCCACGCTCTAGGTATCGCCGTCTTTCTACGGCGGTCGGGAGCATCGGCATGTATGCCGATGCTTCCAGGTCCGCCCCTGATCGCGTCATCTAACTGGAGGGGCGTCGCTTTCTTTTAACGTAAGTCCGGCGTCTCCAGTGACGCAGGACTTATGTTTACCTCCTCCAGCTGAGCAGGAGGTCGCAGCGGAGCATATTGTGTTCCGCCGCAATTGCCCGTGGCACGGTTAAGAATAAACCCTGCCATGGGCGAATTCAACAGTTACAAATCATTCCTAAAAATTCAAATTGCACAAGGACACAAAAAACAACAACTAAGAGGTTATATTTCGAAATTTTAATCACCCCAAGATCACACTTGGGGAAAACACTAGAATACAATTGTTAGGGATACGGATGTCATCATGCACACATTAGAAGAAAAAATAATTGACTCTTTGTTTTCAGGTTGTGGCGGTGAGACGCGCGGATCGCTGTTCCCCAACATGTGGGCTGCCCAGGCACCAAACAGTGTGGTATGTGTGGTTTTTGATAAGGGGCACTCTTGAGCGGGCGTTTTCCCATTGACATACTGGGGATCCGCCCTCCATCTGCTCACCTGGCCAGGTACTGACCAGAGGGCACCATCTTTCCCCTGAAATATCACGGGCTGGCCCCCACCCGCCCGCTATGGACCCTGCAGCGGGCCCGCTCCCCCTCTCTCTTCCCCCATCTCCCCCTCTTTCTAACCAAATTCTCCCCTCTTCCTGATCTTCCCCCCCTACTCTCACAATCCCCCACTCTTACTCTTCTCCCTTTTCGTCCCCTTCTCCCCGCTATTTCTCACTAGCGGTCTTCCCCTTCTCCTTTCCCGCAATATGACATCTTACCTCACCATCTACTCCCAACCGGTCACTATGGGTACACTCATCCAATATCTCACATTCTAGATTTGTGGGGCTTATGTTTTATAAATTTTTTGCTGTTTTTTATCACTCACATTACATTTTTTAGTCTCCCCACACATTTGTTTGCTACATCTTTACACATGCATACAGTTTCCCATAACACACACCTTTAGTTTCACTCATCTCTCACTTATAGGATCACACATTCATACACTATCCCGGAGCACATACACACACTTCCACTACACCGCGCACAAACATTCACTCAACTTCACTCATGAAGGTAGTCACCCACATTAATCCGCACCACAACAGCTTCCACGTCACCACAACATAGTTTTCAGTACACCACAATGATAGCATCTCACTCCATCGCCCCCTCACACTTCACACTCACCACAGTAACAAGCCCAGCACATACAGTAAGGCAGCATTACAGTTTCACTCATTCACATACATTTTCACAACCTTCACTATGCCGGCACCAGCACATTTCCCACACGTTCTAGCACCAAGTTCATAGCCACAAACAATACATTGTATAAGGAGGCAGATGTGGGGAGCTGAGAGCGTGAGCTCTGCGGTGTTGGTGGGCGTGGCGGCATGGGGGAGTAGACACTGGGCCCTGATTGGGCAGATGAAGGCATCCCTGTGTTGCCCAGGCAACCGGAGATGCCTGTGCGTCACTCCTGCTAAACAATGAGCTTGGCGGGAAGTGATGTAGATGATAGGGCAGAAAAGCGCCTCAATGAGGCGCATGGAGCCCGCGCAAGACAACGGACTGCCGGGAACGCCGCCCCTATGCACGAAGAGACTACCCGGCTTCCGAGGGGCGGGCCCAACCAGACTGTCAGAGTGGCGGGAAGCTCGGCAATACAAAGACTGACTCCAGACAGCAGGACTAACAGCACCTAATTGCGGACATGACTGAAGACTTCCTAAAGACCTGACAACAACTTTGCGCAGTGGCAGTATCATAGCCAATGAGGTCAAACCGAGGACGTTGGGAGTTGCTGCCTGCTCTACCCTGACATTTATAGGGTTTGGAGCCCGAAGAAACGGCCAGGATGGTTCCCCCATCTGAGGTTCAGAACACCTTAAGGGTGGTAGTTGCGGAGGAGGAGAGGAGAGCCATTGGAATATATCACATACAGAAGGATATGGTGGAGAACTTTCTTGGCGTGAGGAGGGAAGACATTTTTTGTGTACAGGAGTTCCCGAGTTCGGGAATATATGATTTTACGTTTGTTTCGCAGAGTGCTCTGCAAACATGCCTACAAAGATCTATTGAGAAGAGGGGAGCTCCGGAGCTGCAAGGCGTCCAGTTTATAGTGAATGAGTCGAAGCGGAGAATACCAGTGATTGTACATATGTACAATCCGTTTATGGAGGAACAAGTTATAAGAACTTTTCTTTTGAGGTACTGTGAGGAGGTCACCGGGGGTGTCAAGCGTTCCAATATTTTCAGAACATTTAACGGCCAGCGCAAGTACTGGTGCAAATTTAAGAAGGACGCGACGGGCATCGGCGGTCTCTGCCACCCGCCGCAGTCTTTTGCAATTGGACCCAACCGGGGGTACTTATTTTATCCGGAACAGCCGAGTTTTTGCAGGCAATGCTTTCAATTTGGCCATGTTAAAGACAATTGTAAAATCGGCATGGTATGCCGTAATTGTTTCAAGCCCGGACACTCGGCGGTGGCGTGTACACAGGGGAAGACCTGCCACCTCTGTGGAGAAGCCGGGCACTTGGCCCGGGATTGTGAACTAAAGAGGAAAAGCTACGCTGCAGCAATGAGATCGGAGAGACGAGAGGAGACGCAGTAGCAGCGACAGCAGGGAGCTGAGGATAAGCCAGAGGAGACACGGGAACAGCAGCCAGCGGAGGAGTCATCGGGAATTACGCTGGGGCAAGTTCCAGTTTTATCGCAAAGTGGGGAGATTTCTTCGGGTGGGGAGACCCTTATCTCCCAGGAAATTATTGCGGAGACCCCTAGAGAAAGCGCGGCGGAGGAGATGGAGGTGACCCAGCCGGGGAAACCCCAAGAGAGGAGCCGTTGTTCCGGTTCCCCTACCCGTGAAGAGATGGAATCGGAGTTAGAATATGACTCCGAATCATCGGCTCATTCTTTTTGGAGCGATACCCAGCTTAAAACAATGGAGTCCGTTATGGGTTTTAAAAAGGATCCACAAAAGAGAGCTTTACCGAGCCCAGACCGGGCAACAAAGAAGAAGCACAGAAATAAGAAACATGGTAAGAAGGATCAGTCTCCTGCCGTCAGGAAACGATGACTGAAAAAAGCATTTATGGCATACGTGGATAGACACGTTTATATAAATGGCATTTAATGTTTCCTCTTTGAATGTGAGGAGTATTTGCTCCTCCAGCCGGAGAGCAGCGGTGCTGAACACTTTGAAGAACTGTGCCAGCGATATCATTTGTATCCAGGATTGTAACCTTAAAGACATTCCTAAAACTGTTACATGGACTGCGGGACCTGTGGTGTGGTCTTTGAACCTGCACAATCATCAAGGTATTGCAGTGTTGTTTAGAAACAAGGGATACAAAATAACAAATGTTTTTCATGTGGTGAAGGGGAGGTGTGTGCTAGTTAATTTTCAGAGTCAGGGGAAGAGTTTTCAGTTGTTAAATGTGTATGCGCCAACCTCTTGTAAGGAGAGGCTGGAACTGTTTGAAAAGTTAAAGTTGCACTTGGGGGGGAGGGGGCCGATTATAGTGTGTGGGGATTTTAATAGTATTATAGTAGCAGGTGATAGAAATGGAGCAGGGGTATTGTTAGACAGCTCGGGCAAAATGCTAAAAGAAATTATACAAACATTTAAATTAGTAGATGCGGGAAAAGGCAAAGGCTATACATATTTTGCAGACAGAGGGCATGCCCAATCCCGAATTGATTTCATTTTTGTTTCTAAGTGTCTATTGGTTGAGCATTTTCAGGTGCATAGAGAGATCTTTACGGATCATGGCAGGCTCGAGTGTGGTCTGAAAGTGGATGGGAGTTGTGTGAGTGGGAGAGGTGTATGGAAATTAAATGTGAAGTTGCTAGAGAATGAGAGAGTGAGAGATGTTTTTAAAGGTTTGTGTGTCGACAGAAGAGGAAAATTTTACATTTTCCAACGATTGTTGAGTGGTGGGAAGATTTTAAAAAGAAAGTGAAGAGTTTTTTCATACGCCAAGGGCGTATACAAGCGCAGCGGGCTCGAGCCGACCACGAAAGGTGGCAGACCCGGCTGCTTTATTTGGAAACATTACGAGAACAGGGGGAAGATGTTCAGCAGGAGATTAGAGAGGCCAGAGAGAAGGCAAAAAAAGATTTACATGAAGTGGGCCAAAAAATTATTCTGCAGGCAAAAGTAGATATAAAGGAGCAGGATGAAAAATGTTCAAAATTTTTCTTTAAAAAAGCCTTTTCCTCAAAGTCAGTTTTACAGTTGGTGAAGGATGAAGGTGGGAGTGTGGTGAATGGGAATGATAGAGTGAAGGAGGAAGTATGTAAATTTTATTCCAATCTGTATGCGGAGAAAAGTAGGGATGTTGGAGTGGCTGTGGATGTTTTGGAGAGTGTAGAGACTAGTCTGAGTGAGGAAGATAAATTGTTTTTGGGTGATGATTTGCAGTTGAGTGAAGTGGAAGCGTGCATGAAGTCACTACAGCTTGGGAAAACCCCGGGCAGTGACGGTCTGCCTGTTGAGTTTTATAGGATGTTTTGGGATGAGATTGGTGACTGTGTACATGAGGTGTGTAAGAAAGTTTTGGAAGGTGGACGGATGAGTGACACTATGAGAGAGGGAGTGATTGTGATGCTGCATAAAAAAGGTGACAAGGCGCTTTTAAAAAATTGGAGGCCGATCACGCTGCTGAATACCAATTACAAAATAATCGCTAAGATTATGGCGGACCGGTTGAAGGCGGTGTTGGCGGACTTAG
>CM070032.1:132758292-132768301 GCA_036250615.1 Ptychadena robeensis | reverse complement strand
TCGGATGGTGAATCGATCAGCCAGGGAATCCGTGCCGTGTATGGCTAGCTTAAGAGTAACCTCATCTGAGATCTACAATAAATGGTCAACACTAAAATCTACACATATTTAACCATCATTAAATCACCAGAAAGCATGAACACCTTTCACTTTGTTTTGGGTCATGTAACTAATAATCTTTCTTTAAATACAAGGTCTGTGGGTAGACCTAAGCATTAGAAGATCAAGTGACCTGTGCCCTCAGTGTTGTAGTCAGGATTAAAGCAAAGACCAAGCCGATAGTTGGCTCTCCAGCAATTCTCTTTACATTTAAAGAACTGCACATTGTATTCAACATAATTAGCAAGTCTGTAATGTGGAAAATAGTTGAGGTTACCAGCCCTTTAGATTTGTAAAATACAGGTTTCTCAAGGTTTTATATACTGTGGAGAAAATATTCCCTCATCTGATCGCAATAATAAGGCCTAACGCACTGAGGAGCATTAAGAAAAGCTAAGCATACCTGCCTTTTTTGATGTATCACTTTAAACAATGTAACAGAATACATGCTTTAAGTTTCACAGGTTTAAAAAAAGAGGTTTAACCTGCTTACATTTGACCTTATTTACTTTGTTATAAAATTGTTCTCCTTTCTGTTTTTTAGTTTTTATTACTTATTGTATTTCACTGTGCTTTAGATCATTTCTGCTGGAAGTAAAATTCTAGGTAACACAATAATGCTGTTCATCTTTAAACTACTACATTAATTGGGCCTCAATTCAGAAAAGAGAACAACAGTGAATCAAAAGAGAATATAAAACTGAACAAGAGTTAAGTTACTGTATTTCACAAGCCAAAAGATTCCAACCAGCACCATATACAGCAGAAAAGCTTATCCCAGAGCTCCATGCTCTAACCGACTGAGTGGGAGTTGAAATCCAGCTTCAGCCTGCTTGCACACACAGCTCTGACAGCTTCCCCATTGCAGCTCAGGGTGTGACCATGGCGCCAGGCAATATAAGATGTACAGCTTATGTTCAATCATGTGATAACAAAAATTAATCAATATCAACTTACTTGTCCCAAACTCAAACTTTTTCTTGTAAAATACAGAAAGGTTAACACATGCAATGACAAAATTATCCACATTAGTGCTAACAGGTTAAATGTAACCCAATATAATTTTGTTAGATAATCTATAAACATGCTAATTTTTTAATCTTATTTTGCTCAAGCAAAATCTTTCTCCAGTAAAATAGTGCTGATTGGATGCTTCACAAAACCTGCAGATGACTTGGAAGCAACAGCAATTACATCTACTTCAACTCTGCAGCTAGCCAATTACCAAAATTCAAGCTTTAAACAAAATAAAGCTGCAAAAATTAGTTTTTTTGGTCAAAGTTCTGTACATCCTACTCTTAAAAAGTTTAATTTAAAAAAAAAAAAATGTCACAAAATAGATTTCACATAAAGTTGCCCATCAGTCATGAGTGTACAATACACGCACAAGCTATGAATAGAATTTAAGTAAACACAGAATTTTGTAAATGACTGAATACAACTTAAACCTTATGTTAAAGACTATTTACGGTTCAACAGAGGTCACCCTCTGCCATAGAGTTTTTTCCATGGGATTATTATAAAGAATGTTAGAGATCTCTATCAATAGTTTTCTCAGCTATGCATACTTTTACCATTATGTCTGCAACAACCATCCTGCAAAATGTCCACTTTGGCATACAAGCAAGCAGATTTTTTTTTGCTGCTGTTGTGAATTTATAATAAGAGAAGAAATTACTGGTCCTCTTAAAGGAAGATAGTACAAGCCTAAGATAAGGTATTCATTATTAATTGTAGCACTGAATTTAAGAGTTTTTCTCATATATCAATTTTCCTCAATGGCTATTTGACTTAAAAAAAATGTTTAACAGGTTTCAGAGCAAAAAAGGATCAGGACCTACAGTTCAACAGATGTATTCGCAAATGGGGATGAATTGCTCATCATGTTATTTATGTATGACCAATGTTCTTACAGTGCCATAAAATTTGCCAACATTTACAGTTTATCTTGGGCAGCTTTTTCAAGGTAATAAACATTAACTAAGTGACGTTTCAGGTGCTTTGTATATTCCTCTGTTTTCTTAAATGTACGATCACAAAAAATGCAGACAAAAGTTTCAGAAGCAAGACTTTTTTCAATAGGAGGCATATCACATGAAGGTTTTGGACCTAAGGTTTCTTGAACATACTGTAAACCATTTAAGCCAGAGTCATCACTTCTTTCTGAAATATTATCACTTATATCACTGCCCTCATGACTATGGATTCCCTCATCTTCCTCTACATCCAAGGAAGCACTACTAATGAGGTTGCATGGCTGAGGGTCACTGCATTGCTGATCCTGATCAATAGTTGCACTTAATGGATGCTGAGGTGATTTTAAATCATCTGAATTACACTGTAGTAAATGTTCCATCTGTGAGTTTTGTTCACTTGCTTTCATAGGTGGACAACACAATTCTTCAGAAACTGCTTCTACCACAGATTGATCTGGTTGAGACATATGATTTAATGTTTGCACCTCTATTATGTTTTCTATTTCAGTGTCTTTTTCATCAGTGTTATCACTCATAACAATATTTTTTGTATGAGCAACTTCTACTTCATTTAAATTAGTGTCTCTCACCAACACCGGCTCACTAGAATTTTTTAATTTGTGGTCAGTAAAATTAGGAACCTTTTCAAAGTGAAAGAGGTCATTTACATTAGCCGTTTCATTATTATTGTTATCTCCTCCTTGTTGTCCTTGGCAATTTTCTATCGGTTCTGAAGCACCAGGCTGATCAGCTACAGTCTCTGGAGCAGATGTATCCCTCAATGGTTTGTCCAATTCACAACCTGAGCATTGGCCCTGCTGCATATTCGTTTCTGCATCATAATCGGCATGTGTTTCTTTAGATTTTTTGCTTTTTGTGACAACAGTGTTTTCCAAAGATTTTTTCTTGTTAAGGGTTTTTTTCTGGGTACTTTTATTCATAAATAACTTCTGCTTCTGAGATTTGCCAGGTCTTTTTCTTTTTTTAAGGACTTCACGAACTGGTTGCTTATTTTGGCCCAATTTATTTTTCTTTGTATTGGCATTCTGTGCATCATTAGTCTTAAGCGGCTTTTCAAGCACTGAACAGAATTTTCTTTTTGAACTTCTCGATTTAAAGGCATTTGTATCACTGGTTGACTCCTCAACAGATTTCAGCAAAGAGTTCTTGCAACTACGTTTGGAAGTAGATTTAGTCGTTTCACATTTGTCTTTATTTAGTTTTATTTTTCCATCAGCTTTCTTTTCTACAGACTCAGGTCTTACTTCTGAGTTTTCTTTTTCTTCTTGTTTATTTGCATTAAGCTCTGAAGCAGTAACTTCTTTTTTTGTCCTCAATTTCACTTTGGAAACATCCATTGTGATGTCTGTGCAACCTGAATGTCTGGACTTGATATGATATTGCAAATTACACTTCTTAGATGCAGCGTAATCACAAACTGGACACAGAAACTGACGTGGGTTGACATGTAACTCCACATGCTTCTTAAAATTACTGCGATCTGCTGTCTTGTAGTTACAATGTGGGCACGTTAGAGGTTTTGGTCCATTGTGGAGTTGCCTTGCATGTCGTGTTACTTCATGTTGATTTGATGCAACATAATTGCACTGCTCACATTTAAATGGCTTCTCACCTAAACAAAATGATAAAATATGAATACAAGATGTCTTCATAATCTTATAATGATGATTATTTTGGCAAATGCTAATACATTATCTTGGTGTACATTTTTTACCATTTGTTAACTTTAAATAGTTTTGGGACTTGCATCCCAAAAACAGCATATGCCAAAGTAAATCAATGTCTTTATTTTGTCAAAACTTAATAAAAATGTATTGGAAAGAACAAAAAAATATCAATCACCACAACATAACAAACAAAAAACATGCAGTGTTCTAGAACAATATAAAATCCATACCCAGCTGTTCCTGTGGAGGCATTAAAGAAAAAACATACATCTTGTTAAAACAATGATTAATTTATGAAGAGACATTCATCACAATCTGTCCAATCAGTCCATTAATAAGGTCACAGAAAAAGTATACCACTGCTAAAGTAGAAGAGATGAAAAAACTGTGCAATTTAACCTGTACACATACAAATTGTTTAAATTTCAAACATCCTTGGAGCAATAGCCCCCGCAGCATTTCCGGGGTTGTGCGGCTTCACTGATCGTGTCACAGTGATGCGGAAGGGGGCGAGGGTGAGCAGTGCCATAGACCTCAATGTTAATGGAGGGGCCTCTGCTTTCCAGCCCTCACTGTGTGGAGAGGGGGGAAATGGCAGGCAGTGTACCTTGTACACTGCTGCGGCTGCCATTGCCTGTACCACACTGTTAAAAACGGCGCGGTACAGACGGTGCGCTAGGGAGGTTAAATATTGCATGGTGCAGTCCTACCCAATATTTGAACATGCAGTATAATCACTTTTTATGTGGATGGCTGACAATTTTTTTTCTAATTTTATCCCCAAAACTATAGTGTCTTATAGTGCCAAAAATATGGTATATTGTTGGATTTGACATTTAAAAAAAATTCTTAGGCTATGTTTCCACAGCTCGATCGGGTCCTGATCCATTCTGCCAATTTACCATCCGGAGGTTGACGTGGGAACAGCCAGTGCTGTAGGCAGGTACTGTGGATCGTGTCCATTGCCATCCCTGCCATAGCATGCACTTAGCCTAGGGGGTGCCGACAGACTCTATAGCGCCGTGGAGACATAGCCTTATTCTCAACTGTACATTGTTGGCATGTTTACATTGCTTATACATATTTTAAATCAGTTACAAAAATTATACATACATTAAATAGACATATTATTAACTTGTCATCTGGCAAAATTGCTACACAAAAAAAAAAAAAAGAAAAAAAAAAAAAAAAAGGCAAGCTTAGGAGAGTGTTGTCTTGGATGTTGGTAGTTCACTGCATCCATCACACCATCCCCTACTACATATGCCAAGCCCCCCAAGAAAGCTGAGAAGTCAATGCCATAGCCCTGAGTGCCCTTGCTAGAAATCGATCTAGCTGTGATTGAACGTGTTGGTAAATTTTCTAGGTTAGTAGCTAACTCATGAGACTACCAGCAGTCCAAATATCAACCTTTCATAGTCATATTCCAAGTGTCAACATTCCTGTAAATTTTTGCTGCAGGACAGTGTCCACTCTAAGCGGCATGTGGAATGTGGTGTCTTCTCTCTGTAACTGAGATAGTGATCTATGGAATACACAACTCCCGAACAACGACAGTGTGTTACGCAAAGGCGCTCAGCAACATCATTATTGGTCTGCATTGTAGATTAAAGAATGGGCGGAGAGTATAGAGGGAGTTGATGCCACACCCAAATAGTAATAAGAACAAGACAGGGGATTACTTAGTCTAGACCAGGAAGGGCAATTTCCTGTTGACAACAGCAATACAATAGGGCTTTTAAAGGCATATAACACTGATATTTATCAATAAAAAAGTATTTATTTGTAATACAGGACTCAAAAGACAATAAAAAACATGAGGGTCATAGGCAGGATATTGATGATTTGATACTTTTGGACCGCTTAGGGTGTGTGGCGTCATGTGGGTGAGTGGTTTGCTGATGTAAACATTGTGTATTGACCAAAACAAGCCCTGTCTGCCATCTGCCCTGTACAGTGAAAATCGGGTCTCATCCATGAACAGAACGCCTCTCCAACGTGCCAGATGGCATTGAATGTGAGCATTTGCCCATTCAAGTCAGTAATGACAACAAATTAGTCAGGTCAGTGCACTCTGTGCAATTAACCTCCCTAGCGATATGCTCGAACCCAGTTCGGGCAAAGGGACGCTGCAATTAGCGATACGCCCGAACTGGGTTCAGGCACATCGTGGGAGCTCACCTGGTCCGCCGCCATCGCGATCCCGCTCAGTCGCCGGCTTCTTCCGGGTCCCGGAGTGACGTGTGACGTTACGGAGGCGGGACCCGGTCTTAAAGACCATTAGTTTCTTAAAAATCATTTTTTTTTTACTTTTGAACTGGATTATAGAAATGTCTTTCTATAAACCAGTTCAAAAGTGGATCCCGATAGCAAAAACGCTCCCGCTGAGCGTTTCTGCTAGTGGGATCTGTCTCCGGCTGCACCCGAGCCGATCCGGAAATAGCCGACGTCACGTGCCGGGCGGGAGATTTAAAAGGTACAGAAATGTTTTTTTTTTCTTACATTTTTTTTAAACTTTTTTTACATTTGTTTTTATTTTGATTGGATTGGGTAATTGTTTTATAAATGTTTTATCCAATCCAAATCAAAAGAAAACAGGGGTAAACTTATAAAAAAAAATATATTTTTTTCTTAAAATTTTTTTTTTTTCCTGTACCTCTAAAGCCGGCCATAGCGCTTCAATCTGTGGCCGATTTTGCGAATGATCACAATGCGCATTCGGGGTGATCACTTGGTGATCAATCGCAAAATGAGCGCGCCCACCTGGAGCAACCGTCATCGGTGACGCCGATGGGGGCGGAAAGGCAAAACACTATCACTTTTGGTACAGAAATATGCACCTCAGTGAACCGCCAGGGAGGTTAAGAGTGGCCTTTTATTGTGGGCAGTCTAAGGCACACCTGTGCAATACACATGCTGTCTAATCAGCACCTTGATATGCCACACCTGTAAGGTGGGATCTCAGCAAAGTAAAAGTGCTTGCCAACACAATTTAAGAAACAATATTTGATTAAAGGGTCTTATGTATGAAGAAAATGTTTCAGATCTTTGAGATCAGCTCATGAAAAATGAAAGCAAAACCGAAAGTGTTATATTTTTGGTCAGTGTACATAAAAGTTCATATTTGTCGTGCTTGTCCGATTACTGTTGTCTGGGGTGCAGAGAGACCTTTATATTAACAGACTATTCTTGCTAGTGAAAATATCATCATGGTTATTAACCTCCCAGCTCTTCCAGAGCTTGAGGAAAAAAAAAATCTCTGGATGAGCTGGGCTCACATGAACACCTCATATACCTGGAAAGCTGCAGCGATGTTCTCTTTGGCCGCAGCATTTCCAAGGTAGACCTCCATGTTAATGGAGAGGCGTCGGCTTTCCAGCTCACACAACACTGCTGCGATTGCCTGGAACGTTAAAACCGGCGCAGTACTGGCAGAACACTAGGGAATTTAATAAATGGGGCTTAAAATACACATATATTTATTGCCTTTTTATATGAAATAATTCTTTGTAAAAACAAAAAATAAAAACAAATGTTCCGGTAACAAGCAACATTTTGGTTTCAGATCAACAAGATTGACATTATGAACTCTCTTTGGAACTTAAAGTGGTTCTTTACTCAGAAAAATAACACAGTACAATACACTGACATAATACTAACCTGTCAGCAGTTTACCTGGGAAAGTTTATCTGGGAAAACTGCTACATAATAAATAAATAAATAAACGTACCCTCCTTATTCCCAAAACCAACATGCTTAATACTGGAAAAAGTGAAGCTGTTCCACCCTTTTTCCGTGAATACTTCTGTGCGGACAATGGAGCTGTAATTTTACAAATTGGCCACCAGATGGAGCTGCTTTGATTACACTACATCACCATAGCAGCCAGTCTTCCTGACAGTCACTGTGTGGGAGGGTTTATAGCAGACAGGTGCCACAGCAGCTGTCAGGAAGGATTTTTTTTAAAGGTTTTGACCTGCAATCCATCAACTTATCTGTCCTGCTGAAGCCAATGCTAACAAGTGGAATTTGAGGTGGTAGTTCCACTTTAATGAAAAGGAAAACTTGCAGGGGAACAAAATAAAAAAATGCAGAACTTTAGAATGTAGTAAAACTACCAGCTCACAAGTGCAAGAAGTTGGTACACTTTTCTTCATTTTGATTTGTAATTTTGACCGGGATCAGGCACAAACGGCGTCTCTCCGTGTGCCTGCGTCCCCTTCCGGCCCTGTGTCTTCGGTGTCATCTGTGACATCTGTGGTCTTCAGGAGGTCCAGAGCAAGATTGCGGCATAATCGACACCCCTCCATTAACATGGAGGTCTATGGTGCCACATACTTCCTGCCCCTTTTAATTCAGGAAACCGATCGGGGCAGACCCAAAAGGATCGGCATGTATACTGAGAATCGCCGGGGGAATCCGGCAGAGAGGCGAGTCTGCCCCCAGTGATCAATGAAACTCAACCTGCGATATCTCGGGCAGAACACTGAGGAGGTTAAATGTTACCAGAGCAAAAAGAAAATAATCACCTCCCGTCCCCACCAATCAGGCAGACTGCAGATACACAGTCTGTCTATGCATTGTAACCGAGACGGCTCTGCATGCTGTCTTGGGCATGCATGCCATATGTTCGCCATCACGGACCTAGACAATTTTGCAATAATTACAGCAAAGAAACAGTTGTAAACAGAAATAGTCTGTTGTGATTTAATATCCTATTAGTTTCCATTTAGATTTATTTTGTTCATTACACAGACACTGTTTTCATATAAAGATGAAATGCTTGATCTCAGCGTTTAAGTATGTATGCTTCTTTGACTACCAACATAATAAATCAAAATAACTAACCTGAGTGAGTTCGCATATGTCGGGTCAAATGCGTTTTTTGTGAGCTGGAATATGGACACATCATACACCGATATGGCCTTTCTCCTATTTAAAATAGAAGGAAAAAGTTATTATTGCATATAATGCTGTAACTGAAATACAAATAAAAATCTTATCTTATTGGTCTCAAACAGGTATTGAAGACCCAATTCCCTTCTGTACTCCATAGAACACCTACCATGCATATACCAAGTGAGAGGGACAGAGAAATGGGGAGAGGGATAACTCTCCAGTATACCTCCCACACCTAGCTGCTCTTATGCCCCCCCCCCCCATACACTTTTAACCTCCCTAGCGCACTGCTGAGGTCCAAATTTCTGTACCAAAAGTGCACCATAGACTTCAATGGTAAATTTTCCTTTATGTTGTAGGCCTGTAACTTCCAAAAATATGTCCGTACAAGGGTCTAATAGACATCCTGACTATAATAATGTTTGAAAAACAATTATGTAAAAAATTAAATAAAATTTTTTAATAAAATTAATGAAAAAACTAAAAAATCAGGGAACAAAGCTATGCTGCTATGTACTAAATCTCACCAAAATAAAGTCACTGGTGCCCCAGATGTGCCCATTTGCAGTTAACCCTCTCAAACCTGGTGTGAAATCACACTGGGGCACCAGTGACTTTATTTGGGTGATGTTTAGTACATAGGTGCACATTTCATGCCATTTACTTTTCAAATCTCCCGCCCCCCCCCCCCATGTGACGTCAGCATCTCGTCCAGTGCTATATTAGCAGTAGCAGCGCTGGACGAGATGCTGCCATCCTGACCGCTAGGGCGGTTAAATCATTCCATACAATTTGCATTAGATCTACCAACACCTATGTAGTATAGTGGCCTCCCCGATAGAATACATATTGATTGGAAGGTTTAGAAAGGTCCTCATATTACAAGGTTTTGGTAGAACAAAAGTTGATTGTACAGAAATTGTATGGTAGGATTGTAAGGTGTATGGGGACCCCAAGTCCTAATTTGTAAAGACATTTTTGCATGCAGGGCAGCAAGTTCTACAATATGAAGAATAGGATCAACCTGCTAGATTGTGACAGATAGGCTCATGTTACAGCCACCTGAAATTACCTCTACATGTAACTGTCATGAAAAAACATTCATGATAATAATAATAATAAGGCAGGTATTAGTGAAATGAGCAGCAGGGTAACAAACTCTGAAAGGATATTAAAAAGATGTAACAGCTTGGTAGACATCAAGTAAACATAGGATACTAGCATTTCTCCAGGTGGGAAAAAGTTTACAGACTTCCATAAAGGCTGTAGTATGGCCTTTTCTTATACTACAGGGAGTGCAGAATTATTAGGCAAATGGAGTATTTTGACCACATCATCCTCTTTATG
>CM070032.1:132730983-132758192 GCA_036250615.1 Ptychadena robeensis | reverse complement strand
AGTTGCTGAACAACTACACTACCCTGCCTTTTATACCTACTACATATATGGTCTCTCTCTAACACACATTACATTCTGCCACAAACACACAAAAAAAAACTCTCTCAAACATTACTTACACTAATTACCTAATTCTACTTACTTTGTGTGGCACCAGTTCCCGCACTGACCTCTCTGCTCAAACCTTCCCCAGCATTTGACGGTCTGGCAGTGCTATGGAAGGATGAGAGTATTATGCACAGAAGAGAGAAGAAAACTGAAAGCTCAGAGAGCCAATAGCCATTCTCTCCTATCTCAGCCTCTGTGCTGCCTGGCAGGTCGCATGCCAAAAATGGCTCCAAGTGCTACCCCTTGAACGCGTACCAAATGGTTCTCCGTCACTGTTATATAGTGTACTTTTTAAGAAAATCTAGGTTTCCTGAAAAAAATTACATGATTCATAAAAATTATCACATTTCTTGCCTGTAACATTTTTAGCTTTAAATGCCTGTTCTAAATACTCAGCACAGTGATATGTTCTATAGCGCACAAAACCAAGTATGCCCAGACAGCTAGTTTACCAATTTCACACATAGATGTAGGACCTTTAACAACTAAATTCATAATGAAAGATTAAAATGATATATGTGCACCCAAATGTAAAATTACCTGTATGTGTTCTTATATGCTGAATGTAATTATTCTTTCGATCTGAAAAATAGGAACATTGTGAACAGGTATAAACAATCCTTGGAAAGTGATTTCGGAGGTGTTTCTTCCAGTGATATTCACTGACTGTGGTGTATGTACAAATGGTGCACTTGTAAACTCTTTCATTTTCAGTTGCTTTATTGTGATGCTTTAGGTGTGCCAAATAGTGATCAATTCGATTGGTGTTATAGCCACAACGGTCACATCTGATGGGTCCTTTAGAACTGTCTACCTCTTCAGAGGGGCAAGATCCTGATTCTTCAGAGTTTTTGTGTGAGTCATGATCAATGAATCTCTTAGCACTGTGGTCCTTAATGTGATGTACAAACTCTTCCTCTGATTCAGCTTTATACTGGCAAGGTCTACACTGAAAAGGCTTGCTTTTGGAGTTTTTGTTCTTCTCTTCAGCCACTGGAAGAGACTCTGCATCTTTTTCTGGTTCGTTTACTACAGGATTATCAGGAGTAGGTGTTTGATCGTCACATAGATTTTCTTTTGGAACTTGAGGGGGTTCAATTTCCATTATCTGAAAAATGGCTGCATCATTCTCCACAATGGATTCTTCCATTTCCATTCGTTCTCCTTCGCTATCAGAAAAACTGTTCTCATAGACAGTGGTCAATTCAGCCATTTGCTTGTCCTCTTCCAAAGCATAATCACAGCCGCCATTGTTAACTTCACCAGTAAGAGCAACATTTGCTAGCATGATTAGTCGAGGAGCTGCTATTTCTGCTTTAGAAAGATCATGTAAGCCATACATATCGCCAATACCATAGCTGCTGTTGTTACAAAATAAACTACTGCTGCTGCTGGCTTGGCTCACCATTTGAGTAGCCATTGTGAGAGCTATGAAAACACAGAAAGAAAAAAGTTAAACCAAGGAAATGTACAAAACATCAAATTCAGAAGTGCATGCGTATGGCAGTCTAGGTTACAGATATTGAAAGAAAATTTTTTATTAAAGGGTATGTAAAGGCAACTTTTTTAAAATCTTTATAGATTAGGAAAAGATCTGATTTTCTGTACCATTTGTTAATTGCAGTTTTGCTAGGGAGATTTAAAAAAGACATTATAATATTGCCTATTGAAAGATCATTATTGAACTGAAATTTAACTTAACCAATTTTAACTTATATTACTTAGTTGCAGTCCAAACAACCGATTTGAAAAAGAAAAAAACAACAACTTATTTTTCACACCAGAGTCCATTATTATTAATATATAGCATGTTCCAGCAAAGGAGGCAGAACTTATCCATACAGATGACTCCAAATTCCACCAACCAAGACCACAAATCCAGGCAAGTCTTCTTCTACTTCCTGTAGCCAAGCCAAAAGACCATTGGCAGGAGTGTGCAGGGCTAAAACCTTATTCATGTGTCTTTACACTAGCAGTACCCATTCTCTGAACACACTGACCATCTCATGAAGAGATACATTTTAAAATCTGGCACTTACAACTTACCCATGAGGCAGGGCTTCGTTTAATTCCCTCCATCCAAGACAAAAGCAAAACATTACCTGATTGTATAACAAGTTTCAGTATTTTGTGTGACCACCATTATTTTCCAGCACTGCAACGCAGTATCCACAGGCAGTAGGGATCATGCTGTACCAATACATGTTGACATTCAGGATTCCCTCAATGAATTGTAGCTCTCCAGTGCCGCAAGCACCCATGCAGCACTCCTCACCTGGCTGCGGCCACTAGAGATGCCCAATTTTGAAGAATTTGATTCCTTGAAAACTTGACTCCCCTACCAAAATGTGTTTCTACCATCCCGACAGAATTTCAATCTACAGTAAAATTTTCTCAGTCAAAATTTCTATTCTATTTACACAAATACATATACAACATGGAATGGAACCAGAAATAAAGCAACTGAAATTCTGCCTTTCAACAGACCTACAGTGCATCCAAATGTATTCACAGTGTATCACTTTTTGATAAAATTTAACGCAAATCTACACACAACAACCCAGAATGAGAATGTGAAAAAGTTTACTTGAATATTTTTTTTTACAAATTTTGTCAAAACATCAATACTTTGCTGACAAAAGGTCCATCAACCATTTTCAGCCTTAAGTACCTTTGAATAGAATGCTACGAGCTTGAAACACCTATCCGTGGGTAGGTAGGTGTACAGCCATGTTAATATCTCGCCAGAGAAGTTTAATCGGATTCAACTCTGGGCTCTGGCTGGGCCACTTAAGGAAATTCCCAGAGTTATCCTGAAGCCACTCCTTTAATATCATGGCTATCTGCTTAGGGTCATTGTCCTGCTGAAAGATGAACCAACATCACAGTCTGGGTTCAAAATCGCTCTGAAACAGGTTTTCTTCTAGGATTTCTCCATCTTTTCCTGTATCCTAACTAATCTCCCAGTTCCCGCTAGTGAAAATCATCCCTACAGGATGATGCACCATCACAATGCTTCACTGTAAGGATGGTATTGGCCTGGTTTCCTCTAAAACGTGAGTCCAGGCATTCACAACAAAGAGTTTAACCTTTGTCTCATCAGACCAAAGAATTTGGTTTTAGCAAAATCCATGCATGCTGCCATGTGCCTTAAGTGTCTTCTGTCTGGCTACTCTACTATACATCCCTAATTCGTGGATTGCTGCAGTGATGGTTGTCCTTTTGGAATTTTCTCCTCTCCACAGAGGACCTCTAAATAAAGCTCTTCTCTAATTATATATATATATATATATATATATATATATATATATATATATATGATCTGGTATGATGGTGGCTTAGGGCTCCACAATCTGCTATTGCCTGGATATTCCATCTTTATCTGCCAGGTTTCCAGGGGTTAACAGTGTCCAATATCGCGAGTGGCCACAGGGGGCGTTTATAATTGTTTTCTATGGAAATTGAATTTAATACAGAGTGGAGATCAGTGAATTACCCGACTATCTGAACGTTCAGAGATCTCTGCTTCTTTCTGGTGACCACGGCCGCATGAAATCAGAGACAGAGAGGGATCTTCTTAAATTACTCATAACAGGTATTTTTTTTTTTGTTTTTTTTTATGCTTTACTCATTATCGGCATCTAGAGCCATTCATGCTAGGATGTAATTCTGGTGGCAAGTCTGCCTATTTTAAGCTTCATGGCAAAGTGCTTTCTCAATTTTTTGATTTGCCACCATCTTTTTTCACACTGTCATTATGAGGTGTGTAGAGGGAAAAAAACCAAATTTAATCTATTTTGGAATAGGGCTGTAACAAAGTATGGAACCTGCACACTTGTAACAATGCCCCCTGCTGTAATCCATTCTGGGCAGATGTCCCTTGAAGTCTTTGGCACCAATATACTACAGGTCCTGGGCCTTGTTTGGCAACTTTTTTTTCCCATGCTATTGTGCATGCCCAAAAGGTTACTTGAGGCCATATTTATATTTACAGGAAGGTACCCAGCTACCCTGGCTTCGGTCTGTACTCCTTCCAGCGCAGACGTTGAAGTAAAAAAGCACAGTTTATACCAGTGGTGGCCAACTAAGTTGATATGGAGGGCCACAAGTGCGGCCCTCAGCATCACTAAAGGGCCACACATAACATTTTTAAACTATACTGCATATGTAGCTTATGTGCAAGCAGCCCCCGTTCATTTGTGAAATTAAAGAGAGCATAGGCAGTTACCTGTCTGCTGATCCCTCACCAACACTAGAGGAGAAAAGGCGAGGGACTTGGTCAGGCACCATCTAGGTCACCACTTGCTGATTGGTTTTGATGTACGCCTATCACGCAAGTTTATTGCCTCTCCTTTTCCCACTTTAAGAAGTTCCCTGGCAAGGACCTGTCAGCGGGGTGAGTTCTATGCAATAAAAAAAAAATTTTGGGGAGGACCCGGCGGCCCCGGGCCTCAAGTTGGGCACCTGGAGTTTAAACAGTGATGGGCATAGTTTGTAAATGTTCTTTCTTTTATTTAATCTTTTCACTTATTTTTTTAATAGCAGCATTTTTTTTTTAGTAATGGGCAAGAGGCCAGGGAGACCTAGAGCATTGTGTATATATACTTATTCAATAGGCTGAGGGGTTTATATTATTTTAAGATCAAAAACCAAAAAAAAACTAATCACGATTTAAATCACTAGTCAGTAAGGCTTGATTTAAATCAATCATTCTTGCCGGTATGACTCTAAAATGCAAGTAGGTGAAGATTTTTATAACAACAACTTTTCATATTAGTTTTTTTTATCCCCAGTTTAGGTTAATCATTCATATTTGCACAACTTTTCTGTTGCACTTCATTTTGAGAACTGCAAAAGTAAACCAAGCATCTGTGAGAATATCTTGTAGCAGAGAAACTGCCCAATAATCTTACAAAAACAGGCAGAAGTTGATAACGGCATAAGCACATCACCCAAAATTGCATGGGAGACATGGGTGAGGGGACACAAAAGCAATACATTTATTATACACAGTGCCAGAAATGAAGTAATGACCATCTTATCAATCACAAACAATGCACAATGTTGCGGATGTACACATCTGTACACGTGCTTAGACAAATAAAATAGTCCAAATGGCGCAAATTTCACCTCAACGCACGTTTTGTTGAAGACTTCTTCGGAGAGTACGATATGTAATTTCATTGGCCAAATCTACAGAACACAAACAGCCGACACTAGGGGACATAGTGAATAACCAAATTGACATAAAAGTGGACACAGACCCTCAGCGGTTACTCACGTCCATAGATCAATATAGGGGGAAAGACATGATTTCTGAAGATGGCGTCCCCACTGGTGATCTGCGTAACAAGAAGACCGACCCAAACCATCAACTGATCATGTTTACCAAAGTAAATGTATTAAAAATCTATCTTGTTGTACGCAGATACCCACGGCATTTATGCGTGTGTCTCTCGTTCTCCACTGGTGTCGGTGCAGTGGGGACGCCATCTTGAGAAATTATGCCTTTCCCCCTATATTGATCTATGGATGTGAGTGACCCCTGAGGGTCTGTGTCCACTTTTATGTCAATTTGGTTAATCAATATGACTGAGCCCCTTGTGTTAGCCATTTGTGTTATGTAGATTTGGCCTATGAAATTACATATCGTACCCCCTGAAGAAGTCTTCAACAAAACGCACGTTGGGGTGAAATTTGGACTATCTTAAGCATGTGTACAGACGTGTACATCCGCAACATTGTGCATTGTGTTTGATTTATATGATAGTCATTACTTCATCTTTTGCACTGGGTATATAAATGTATTGCTTTTATATATTGAGTGGCCCTTAACGTCCCCTCGCCCTTGTCTATTCAAGGGGAAACTTGGGGTGATGTGTTTATGCCATCATCAACTTCTGTCTGTTGTTTTTGGGATGTTGGCCACTATACATCCGAGAGTGTAGTTTTATTGATTATAAAATCTTACAAACACCTCTGGAAGAGCATGACATTGTGAATGGATTCATGGAATTTATTTACCCCAAAAATTAAACATATACAGCCTTATTCTACATGATAAAAACTCATCTTTATTTCATCATGGAATAACCGTGGGATGGTAATATATTTTCCTCAAAAAGCATTTTATTTTAAAAATGTGATTTTTTTTTTTAATCATTGATTTTTATCCACCCGGTCAAAAACTAAATTGTTTACAGTCAAAATATGAAAATTTTTGTAGTTTTCAAAAATTATATTTTCACATTTTTGACCATCTCTAGCTGCTACACACGCTTAAACGCTGACCCAAAAAGGTTTATCTTGCCCTCATCAGACCACAGTACAAAGTTCCAGTAAGCCATGTCTTTAGATGAGGCTTCCTAACATCCATGTGGACAAATGATGCCGTGTGTGACATATAAGGTCCGAGTACTGACAGGCTTACCAACAAGTACTTTGGTCAACCATGGCGAGACCTATACCAAACTGGAACCTGTCCTGTTAAAGTGCTGTGTGGTCTTAGCCACCCTGCTTCAGCTTAGTTTCAGGATGTTGGTCTACTTAGTCTAGGCCATTTTTATATAATACAACAATTCTTACATTAGATTGTTATGAGGTGCCATCCACAACTTGATCCCAATGACCAGTATGAGAGAAAATGAGAGTGATAATACCAAATAAAACACACACCTGCTCCATATTCACACACTGTAACCCCAGTGAGTAGGAAAAATAATTAATTGAGCACAATGTGGACATTTTTCTCTTAGTGGTGTACTCACTTTTGTTGGCAAAGATTTGGGGCAGGTCTACATTGTTTTTGCACGCTTTTCCCCACACGTTGAAGTTCTACTTTATGAATATGAATAATTCTGCAGCATATACTGTATTCTTATGCCTACAAGACGCAGTTGTGCCCCATTAAAATCAATGAGAAAAGGTCTGTGTCTTATGGTCTGAACATGTAACAAAATATTCTTAAAATAACAAAAGTCTTAAAATCGTAGGAGCAATAGTTTTGTTACATTCCCTGCAACCAAGCCAAAAGGCCACTGCCAAAAGTTTAGGTGTATTAGCACTACCAGTACTGAACACTCTGACCAACTATGTGAGGCTATTAAGATTTCATGAGTTATGTATCTACATTAACATTCTGCATTGCAATAATAATAAAAAAATGAATGTGAAATTTATATATATATATATATATATATATATATATATATATATATATATATATATATATATATATATATATATATATATATATTTCACATACATACATACACACTTTTTTTTATTTTTTATAATAGGTGCACATTGGTAGGTTGTTCGTGCCAGATTGTAAAATGTGTCTCCCCATAAGTTCAGATAATGGCCACTGCTAGTGTATAGACACAAGATAAGGTTTACAGCCCTGCACATTCTGCAGGAACAAAACTCTGCCTCCTGGCACTGGTCTTTTGGTTTTGCTGGAGGAATATTGAGTGCATACTGCATGGTCCAGACCTTACTACTTTGCTAGAACATGCTGTATCATACATATTTTGTCTTTTATTTCGAACGTTTAAACTATGGTCTTATAGTATGAGAAATAGGCTACATTTAAATGAAAACCCATTAATGTGTCAATACACATAGATCGGGGTGCCCAAAAGGTGGATTGCAGTTTACTGTTAGACATGCAACGACTTGGCAATGGGAAAAGATCTGTTTTTTATTAACCTCCCTGGAGATAATGTACTCTGCCATGATTCCCCGCACTCCCCTCTATACATAGGCAGCATAAGGGACACCGGTAAAGTGGCCCAGCAGAGTTTGTTTTGTGAACAAATTCAAACGGCCCACAAAGGTTAACACACAGTAAGGTAATGGACAAAAACGTACAGAATCTATTGTGCCATGCATGTTTATGCAAAACAAATATTTTATATTTTTATTCATTTTAAAAATATGAACATATACATTGGAATATATTTACAGTTTTTATTGTTTGTAGATCATTTTGATTTGGTCAGTTTAAATGAAGCTCACAAGCAAAACCCATCATAGATAGAACATAATAAAGAATATATAAAAGACTTAATACCTATATAACAAAAATACCACAATAATGTACACAGGAATGCTATTTCTCAATGCATTTCACTAAATTCTATCTTTTCTTTGGGAAACCTAAATACACAGATCAAAAAAATAAATAAGCCGAACACTAAAATAAGACATCCTAGATCTGAATAAATGAAATATTCTTATTACATTGAATGTACGGACAACATAATCACATAAAAATTATGGAAATCAAATTTATCAACCCACTGAGTTCTGAATTTGGAGTCACACAAAACCAATGTGGAAAAAAACACTACAGGCTGATCCAACTTTGATGTAATGTCCTTAAAACAAGTCAAAATGAGGCTCAGTAGTGTGTATGGCCTCCACGACCTCCCTACTATGCCTGGGCATGCCCCTGATGAGGTGGCGTATGGTCTCCTGAAGGAACCCCTCCCTGTCCATAACATCAATGCCGCCTTCTTGCAGAAACTGCCGACACACTGCAGCCACATGAGGTCTAGCTTTGTCTTGTATTAGGAGTAACCAAAGGCCAACCGCTGCAGCATATGGTCTCACAAGGGGTCCAAAGATCTCATCTTGGTACCTAATGGCAGTCAGGCTACCTCTGGCAAGCACATGGAAATGCCCACTGCCAAACCGGTCATGCTGGAGGATGTTGCAGGTAGCAGAACGTTCTCCACAGCGTCTCCAGACTGTCACATCTGTCACAGTGTGAACCTGCTTTCATCTGTGAAGAGCACAGGTTACCAGTGGCATGTACAGCGAGGAATAGAAGTATTTGAACACCCTGCGATTTTGCAAGTTCTCCCACTTAGAAATGGAGGGGTCTGAATTTTGCATTATAGGTGCATTCCCACTGTAAGAGCATTCTGGCTCCCACAGACTAGCTACTCTGCCTTTAAAAAGTTTACCTCTACTCCACTCATTTAAAATTGAAAAATTAGTAATACCTGTCTATGCTCTTTAAAGACACCTGTCCACTCCACAGTCAGTCAGACTCTAACTACTACCATGGGATAGACCAAAGAGTGTTCAAAAGACACCAAAGACAAAATTGCCGACATCCACAAGCAGCTTGGTGAAAATAAAACAACTGTAAGAGCAATTGTTAGAAAATGAAAGAGGCTGAAGACAACTATTAAGCAGGGTACACATGGCTCGACATTTAAGGGCTTGTTTCCACTTTTGCGTTTTTGCGCGTTTCTAACCGTGCGGCCGCAAGCGCGAACAACCGCATCCATTGAAAACTTCAATGTAGTTTCCACTGGTGCGGTTGTGCACTTTCGAATGCGGATGCGGTTTAGGGTGCAGTTGTGAACGCTGTCTGCGGAGTTTTGAAACGCATCCGCGTCCCAACCGCATCCCAAAAACGCATCCATAGGAATGCATTGGATGCGTTTCAAAACGTGCAAAAACGCATGGCAGAGCGGACGCGTATGCGTATTTGGGGCGTGTTTGAAAAAAAAAAAATCGCGCAAAAACTATGCCATGCGTTCTCACGCAGACGCGCTTGCGGTTTCAGCCGCACGGTTACAACCGCTTGGAGACCATGCAAAGCAACGGACATCGGCCGTATTTAATGGTCATGTCCGATATGGCTGTTTTCAAGAGGGATTGATTGGTCCGGCTCAAAAACAGCGATGGCTGCATATTATATGTGCCAAATAGATGTCCGTGAGCGTGCATGGTGCTCGAAACAGCCATCCATCTGGCCCATATCTGCATGTCTGTACCCTGCTTTAGTCTCCCTCAATGCAAGATCTCACCTCGTGGGGTATCACAAAGCTCACTGTCTGTAGAACACTACACCATCATGGTTTCAAATCATGAATTGCACTGAAGGTTCCCCTGCTCAAGTCATCACATGTCCAGACCCATGTGGATGATCCAGAGGAGGTACAGGGGAAAGTCATGTGGTCAGATGAGACCAAAGTAGAACTTTTGGTCTAAAGTTCACTTGCCATATTTGGAGGAAACAGAAGGATGAGTTGCATTCCAAGAACACCATCCCTACTATGAAGCATGAGGGTGGTAAAATGATATTTGGGGGGTGCTTTTCTGTGAAGGGGACAGGAAGACTGAACTGTACTAAGGAGATGATGAATGGGGCCATGTATTGTGAGATTTTGAGTAACAACCTCCTTCCCTCAGTCAGAGCATTGAAGATGGGTCATGGATGGGTCTTCCAACATGACAATGACCCAAAGCACACAGCCAGGATTAACCAAGGAGTGGCTCTGTAAAAAGAGCCAATCTCAAGACCTAAAATCGATAGGAGGAAAATGGAGGGAACTGAAACTCCGTGTTGCTTAGCGACAGCCCAGAAACTTGATCTAGGGGAGATCTGTTGCAGTGTGTGCAAACCTGGTAAATTACAGGAAACGGTTGATTTCTGTAATTGCAAACAAAGGCTTCTGGACCAAATATTGACGCTGTTTTTTTTAGGTGTTGAAATACTTATGTGCAGCAGTGCAATAAAATTCTTTAAAAATCTAAAATACAAAGATTTTCTTTTTTTTGTTATTGAGTTTTTCTTAGAATGGGAATGCACCTACAATGTGAATTTCAGACCCCTCCATGATTTCTAAGTGGGAAAACCTGCAAAATCACAGGGTGTTAGAAAACTTTTGTCCCTGCTGCATTTTTACATTGTTTAAACTAGGCTGCAATTCTGCTTGTTGGCCATGAGGTTACTAAAAGGTGCCTACAAATTGTAAACTTGCTGGTTTGCAAAACGAGAAGTTTAGTTACTTTCTCCTTTTGCAAACCAGCAAGAGGGGAACTAAAAAGGACCAGACGGAGACTTAAGCTAGGCATACACGGCTCAATTTTGTAATAGATTTGAGCACAAAAATCGAGCATGTGTGTTCACAGCGCTCAAATGAGCTTGAATCTATTGAAAAAAAATGCAGCCGTCCAGCCTTTCTGGAGAGAAAGCTTAGTCAAACAGGGTAAACCTTTTGGATGGAAACTTTGGATGGGGACCACTGATGGTCCAAAGTATCAAACAGGATCAATGGTGCAGAAGTGCTGTGGCTCGATATCAATAGAAGCTTGAGAACAGAGCGATGACGGCATCGCACTGCGCTCAAAAAGTTATTGATTTTCGTGAAATCTATGTCATTTTTTAAAATCCAATTTAATAATTCCATATTAATAAATGCACATACAAAACAGAAGGCCAAAGCAGCCACCAGTATACATTTTCAAAGAAATATATGGCTTGGCAGTCTTCCATGTATATTCTTTTTAGTGGCTCCCATCCCAAATAACATTGAAGAAAAAAATGGGAGCCCTCAAACCATGGACTTATTTGGAGCCACCGAAAGACAAAGCAAACAACTAGGCATGAAGGCTAAAGGTGGCTATACACTGTTCAATTTTTTCATTGGATCGACTTAAAAAGTGATCGTTTTAGTTGATCGTTTTACAAGCCATCAACCTAAAGTATTCGAAATTGAAAAAAAAAGTCTATCGAAAAGTGATCAGACATGTTGGTAAATTTTAAATGAGCGTTCAAGTATCTGGACAGGGCAGAATGGTGGCTCAGGTGATTAGCACTCTGGCCATCTGCAAGAAGTTTGCATGTTTTTCCCCCATGTCTGTGTGGGTTTTCTCCCACACTGCAAAGACATGCTGATAGGTTAATAGGCTACCCCCCAAAAGATTCTCATGTTAGTTACATATACATGACTATGGCAGGGACATAAGATAATGAGCTCCTCTGAGAGACAGTAATGTCTGGCATACACACGCCGATAAGCGGACGATTTTTCCGCTTTGTCGGCGGCAAAAGATCTTTAGAAGTTCGTATTCTCCAACAGAAAACCCCTAAAAACCAAGATCAAACCACTAATCATTATGTCTTACTCAGGTCAACACCAATCAGCCAAACATCTTATGACCAAATATTGGCATGTCCTAACTTGTGACAAAGATACCAACATATAGGGGACCAACCGACCATCACATACTGCAGAACTAGATCCCTACGGGATTAACTAGTTTCAAGTCATCACCACCCACGAGATTGGGTCGTGTGGGCCTCTTTAAATGTGGTACCTGGGCCCAATGCATGTACATTGGCGAGGGCAACCGGGTTGCCCTCACCAATGGCCAAACACATTATTTGAGATTCCAGGCTGATTGTAGAACGCCCGCGGTGGTATATCTGATGGGTTGCTGCTGCGGTGTGTTCTACGTGTGTAAAACGAAACGTCCATTCCGTATTTGTATCCAGGAGCATATTAGAACCATTGTCAATGGGGAACTGACCGCTCCGGTAGCCAGACACATTGGCTTACACTACAATTACAATGAGGAATATGTCACCTTTTACATACTTACTCATATCAATCCCAATATAAGAGGAGGACATATTGACAAAATACTTTTACAGAGGGAGCAACACTGGATTTTTAAATTGAACGCCACAATTCCCCATGGGCTTAATGACAGCATTAGCTTAAAACCTTTTCTATAATATAATATAATAAATACTGGGGCTAGATAGCCTGTTACACGCATATATATCACCTTTGGCCCTAGATCCAACCTTTAGATTTTATTATCACACTTTGTATATTTGGTATTATTATGTTCAATGTTTATGCATATTGATGACTACTGACTGTTATTAAAGTTTACCATTCATGGTGTAGGCATGAGGGGCTCTCCTCTTATGACCGTGCGGATGGCAGAGCAGGTTAGGGGGACCTTGCTTCCTTATGGACCTGCCCTAGCACCTTCCCCTACCTCTATATGGTGGGCATTTTCCCCCCTTCCAGCAGCGGACCTGTCATGTCAGACCAGAAGGTGGAGGTGCACCTTCTAGGATCGAAGCTCCTTTGGGAGCCCATCCTGGGATGACCCCCGCCGCCTTTTGGTCTTTTTACAGGCAGCTTTACGGTGATCACCTGGGCGCTAGTTCACCGAGGATCGCCGCCCCCCACTTATATGGTCCCCGGTGTCTCCCCGCTGTCACATACAGGGGGATGGTCCCGGGGACTAGCATCGCTTCCGGTGCCTGGTTCAGGTTTGCGGTCCAGCCACCGGAAGTGCGTTACCGCCGGGACTCCCCTCCAGGAGATCAGCGGCTATCGGGTGGGTAGCTGGATGCCCACCCACCGGACAGCCGTTTCCTGTGCAGAGAGAGGGAGGTGACACCTAAGGGAGTTGCATCCCCATCTCCCGTAGGATGGATATTCTAGCTGCTCAGACCAGGGGATACTTAAGGATCCCTCTGGTCTGTACGGGTGTGCACCTCCCCCCGGCCCCTCCCCTCTCCACGGCTGTAGTCGGTTGTACCTAATTGAGGAGTCTATTTAAACAAGGACAGAGGGGAGGTGGATGAGTGGCGCTACTGGTGTTTCCACCCCCCTGTGAGTTGACCATCTGGCTGTACAGTACCCACTCCACGACGGTGGCCATTGGTTATTCTATCTCCCCCTCTTTACAAGTATTACCCTGGGAAGTGGTGGGACTTGATGCGCCCTGGAGCCTCCTGAGGCTTAGCCCTGGACCCAGCATCTCCAGGTGGGTGTACGTGTCAGACTGCCCTCTGTGGGCGAGTACACTGTGGCAACTCCTGCTTATTTTCACCTTTGTCCCAGTTGTAGATTTGTGGGAAGACTGCTTTATTCACCGTGAACGGGCTCTCGGGTTCCCATTGGCGGGGTAATCACCATCACACGAGTCCATGTGAGGTTGTAAGGGGGACCCTACCAGCTTCATATACCCCTGCTCGGATGACCATGAATAAACTTTTGATTGCTATAGGTATGAAAACAGTAGAACTTTAAGCTAACAGATTTGACATATATGATGCAATGAGATGTGTGTATTCATTATGTGTGATTCATTATATGTGATGCATTTTATGTGATACATATACTGTATGGACATATTATATAATGTATATGTTTGTGACATTTATATAACTATTATGTATGTATTTGTAGAGCCACTTCTCCCTGACGAAGCCCTAGGCGGGGAAACATGTTTGAGAATACAAACTTCTAAAGATCATGTCTGTTGGCCAATTGTATAAAGTAGCATCATTTTGATTTTAATATAACACTGTCATGTTGAACACGGTGGTCCTTTTGTATATGGAACCACACATGCTATGTTTGAACACAATTAAGGCTTTTTGGCAATACTTTTGACATTGGAGCATTAAATCAATGTCATAATTTCCAGGTGCCTTATAATACATAGATTTTTGCGAGGCTCAGTCCTCCTGTAGGGAATTTGGATATTATGCACAGATGGGTTGGCACTCTATACTTTACTTCACACCCCTTCCTCAACATATTCAGCCGAGCATGCTCTCTCATCATTAGTAATAATTTATTACATCTAAAAACATTATTGGATTGATTGGTTGGAAATCGATGCCACTGTAGTAGTACACTACATCGAATCTAACATTGATAAGTGTATGGCTAGCTTAAGACAAAGAAAGTCAAATTTTTGGGGTGAGCCAATTAACCTTCCAGTTTGGCCTCAATCATCGAGGGTGAGCTGCTTTTTTTTTAGTGGACATTTCCACTGGTTAGCTGTATATGGCAGGGTGGGCACCCTTTTGACGAGTGCCGGTGTTTCTAAGCCCTAGGAATGAGCCACCTTTGGGTACTGTCTTCACCACCCCTTAACCCATCTGTGAGGGAAGGTATCTTCCTCAATGGGGGCAATACTCCTCTTGCTGGGATTTTTCATGCTTTTACCTTCACTTATCTTGCACTTCGACACATTTTAAGAGGCGTTGCCCAACCATAGTAGACACTAATTATATACATATCTGATCCCTGTTAGTAGTACTTGATGTTAGGGAATTTAATTGACTATTTTATTAAATGGGGTGTGGTATATGATCTATATACCAGCTAGTATAATTACTTTATAGTTGAATAACCTTCCAGTATGTCTTTTAAGTGAAGGAAAAGCAAGTTTCCCTATATTAAATCCAATTAT
This sequence comes from Ptychadena robeensis, assembly GCA_036250615.1. NCBI lineage: Eukaryota > Metazoa > Chordata > Amphibia > Anura > Ptychadenidae > Ptychadena > Ptychadena robeensis. The sequence goes on along the minus strand of CM070032.1, from coordinate 132,743,048 downwards.
GACAAGAGGAGAACAACCTAAAGCTAGCCACACATGGTACAATTTTAGCATTCAATCGACTATTTTCGATGAAAAAAAAGATCGATTGAACGTTAATTGATGTACTGCCAACATAGTACAATTGACGTTCATTGTACGATTTTAGTAAAATCGTTGATTGAAAAGTGATCGGACAAGTTGGAAAATTTTGGTTGATTGATCAATGATCGAACTACATTTCTGAAAGTGTTTTGTTTGTTTTGATTCAATCATCTCGATGTGCGCTATTAACATATGACTACTTCCTGGGGAAAAAAAAGTTCCTGTTAAAAAAAAAACATTAATCCAATCGACGATTTTAGATTACTTCGATTTAATTTCAGTCGAAATTGTTCAATTATCGTGCTCCCCATGTGGAGAACTTCGATTAAATGACAATCTATGTTCGATTTTTTAAATCGAAGTACAAAATCAAATCTAACCTCAATTGAATGATAAATAGTACCATGTGTGGCTAGCTTAAAACACATAGATTTGCGCTAGATCGATGGCTGCTTTGAGCTTTCACAGCCATCTATCTAGTGCATATCTAATGTGGCCATCCATGTCTTTGAGTGTGAAAGACAGGGTCATTGAACATGACCTTAAATCCAAAGTAATGGCCTACACACAAAGGGTGCCGGCCAATCCTCTAAAGGGCCAACTGCAGCCTGATTACATCATGTATGGGCAGCTTTACTCCCTTCAGGTAGTGCCTTTGCCAAGATTGAATCTGCCACCCTCAGTGCTGTATGGCCTGAGTGCCAACCACTGCAACACCAATTCACTGGAAGTGCAAGCAATATTTTTAAAAGGCCAAACCGTATTAGTCAGAATGTTACAAAAGTTTCCTCGGGCCCTTGACGATCACACACTGCATGTTGCAGAAAACGGATACTCACGCCCTTTCACACTACAAGCTCATACCTGTCAAGGCAAGGCAACATCTAAAGGTTCATACAAGCTATCATGATCGTCCATTAATTAATTCCATTCGAATTTACAGCACCCATGCAACAAAAAAATCATCATGGGGCATGTTTCCGGGGTACTAAAGATGTAAATCGAGCACTTAAAAAACCTCAAGTAAACTCTAAGGAACAGAGATTCAACATGATGGTAAACCATGTGCGATTTACATAACTTTGGATTGGGACCGAGGTTCCTCATCCAAAGTATGGAACGATATTTAATCGAAAAAGCTTGAGCGTAGTGAAATGATGGGCATCAACTGTACGGGGGGGGGGGGGGCTTTAGTGTGTACAGCCTAATCAAAGTTCATCCCACCTGATGGACATTAACCTCTATAGGGAAGGACACAGCAGGGGTCCTCCCCTATAGCTGGGAAGTATTTAAAACATAATTTCCAATGAATTGTGCATACTTAGCTTAACTTTAACCAACTAAAGCACAAAATAATTATCAATGATTGAGTAATGTCTGTGAGTCTAAACAGCTAGAGAGAAAGAAGTAACATCCCCCCACCTCACTGAAATTGTAAGATTTAGGCCAAGTTTACACTGGCGTTTTTTTACCGCCAGGTTAACAACCGTTTAATGTGACCGACATTAGGCATCTGCCGGTCAGTTTTTGGGCTGCCGTGAAATAGGACCTCTATGGGGTCCTTAATTAGACGCCCTGTAATCGCCTGCACTGTTTTGCAGCTGATTACAGGGTGTCGTTTCTCCTGAGGCTGCGGGAGCGCACTGGCGGTTCCCGAGCTGAAAGTACAGTGGAGGAAATAATTATTTGACCCCTCACTGATTTTGTAAGTTTGGACAAAGAAATGAAAAGTCTCAGAACATTATCATTTCAATGGTGTTTATTGTAACAGTGTGCAGATCGCACATCAAAAGGAAATCGAAAAAATAACTTTAAATAAAGATAGCAACTGATTTGCATTTCATTGAGTGAAATAAGTATTTGAACCCCTACCAACCAATAAGAGTTCTGGCTCCCACAGAGTGGTTGACACTCTCTACTCAATTAGTCACCCTCATTAAGGACACCGTCTTAACTAGTCACCTGTATAAAAGACACCTGTCCACAGAATCAATCAATCAAGCAGACTCCAACTCTCCAACATGGGAAAGACCAAAAGCTGTCCAAGGATGTCAGAGACAAAATTGTAGACCTGCACAAGGCTGGAATGGGCTACAAACCATTAGCAAGAAGCTGGAGAGAAGGTGACAACTGTTTTGGTGCGATTGTTTCAAAACTGGAAGGAGCCAATGACCATCAATCGACCCTCGCTCTGGGGCTCCAACGCAAGATCTCACCTCGTGGTGTCAATGTTCTGAGAAGGTGAAAAGCATCCTAGAACTACACGGGAGGAGTTGTTAATGACCTCAAATTAGCAGGGACCACATCACCAAGAAACCATTGGAAACACAACACCCGCATGGATTAAAATCCTGCATGGCTCTCAAGGTCCCCCTGCTCAGGAAGGCACATGTGCCGGCCATCTGAAGTTTGCCAATGAACACCTGAATGATTCAGAGTGACTGGGAGAAGGTGCTGTGGTCTGATGAGACCAAATAGAGCTCTTTGGCTTACTCACCTACCTGTGTTTTGGAGGAAAAGAAAATGCTGCCTTGACACCGTCCCCACCGTCATGCATGGGGGTTGGACCTTTTGCTTTGGGGGTGTTTTTCTTCAAGGGCACAGGACAACTTTATCGCATTAACGGGAAAATGACGGAGCCATGTATCGTTAAATCCTGACGACACCCTCTCCCTCCTGCCAGGAAACTGAATGCGGTCGTGGATAGGTGTTCCCGCACAACACTGACCCAAACATACAGCAAAGGCAACAAAGGAGTGGCTCAAAGAAGCACATTTTAAGGTCATGGATGGCCTAGTCAGTCTCCGGACCTTATCCAATAGAAAACCTATGGAGGAGGCTCAAGCTCAGAGTTTGCACAGAGACATCCCTCGAAACCTTAGGGATTTTAGAGATGATCTGCAAAGAGGAGTGGACCAACATTCCTCCTAAAATGGTGCGCAAACTTGGTCATCAATTACAAGAAACGTTTGAACCTCTGTGCTTGCAAACAAGGGTTTTTCCACCAAGTATTAAGTCTTTTTTGTGTTAGAGGGTTCAAAACCTTTTTCACGTCAATGAATGCAAATCATTTGCTATCGTTTATCTTTTATTTAAAGAAATTTTTTTTCGATTTTCCTTTTATGTGCTACGGCCACTGTTTACATAAACCTACCATTGAAATTATACTGTTCTGTAACTTTTCATTTCTTTGTCATTGGCCAAACTTACAAAATCAGGGAGGGGTCAAATAATTATTTCCTCCACTGTAGCTAGAGAACCGCCAGTGTAAACTTAAGTGACATCCAAGAAATCATTGAATCATATCAAATGATATATAAACTGAGGGTTAAAGATGTGCCTCCTTTTACAGTCATCAACAAACCAACTTTGTATAAAAGAAATACACATTTATTTTAAGTAGCCTAAAAAACATACATTTATGTACATCAGGCCTGTTCTTGACAAACGTTTTTATTGGTATTGTTAACCAAGGTATGACAATACCGATAAAACCATTTGTAAAGAATAGGCCTATACTTGTCCACAAGTGTCAACCAGGTAAAATGAGCCCTCTTTCAATCAATAAACACCCCAAGAACAGGTAAAAAGAGGACATATTATTGATGGTGTGTATTTATGTTGCCTTTTCTAAATGTAGATTGTGAGTTTTCTTGAAAAAGTTTCCATTGAGAGACGAAACACATCAAGGGTAAAGCCCCCCATACACGTCTAGATTTTCTGTTCAATCAACTTAAAAAGATACATTTTTTGGAGTCAGGGAAATTGGTGAGTGATTGTATGTTTGTCAACTGTAGTAACAGATATTTGATCAACTCTTTGGGGATCGACTGAAAGTGTAATGCATTTCAATACAACCAATTAAAATTTACCAACATGTCCAATCCTTTTTCAATCAATTATTTTCCCAATTTTAATTGATTTAGGTTGATCTAACCATGTGGGCTGCCATAGATTTTCAATCAACCAAAAAAAACGTATTGAAATAAGTTGATTGGATGAAAAATCTATACGTGTATGGGGGCCTTTATCCAAACCTACAGTCAAGAACAACTGCCACCTATAGACAATATGCATAGATAGAAGGCAACAGGGAAACGGGGTTCATCGAGTTGTGGTTAACCCCTTTTTCTCCTAGTAAAAGTAATTTTAATCATTGTATGACCTGGTATATGTTAATGTACATGAATGTATGTTTTTTAGACTACTTAAAATATGAATTTTTTTATACAAAAGTTGGTTTGATGATGACTGTATAAGGAGGCATATTTTAAACCCCCAAATTAAATATCATTAGATACATGATTCAATGTTTGCTTGAATGCAACTAAAGCACAACTGTGCATGGCTTCAAATTCAAAACAACTAAAAACAAATTAAGTAAAATCATGTATGTTTTGCCTGTTGTCCGGTCGGAGTATATACTTAAAAACAAAACGACCAAACACAAGGCCACACTGGTGGCTGTGTGTAGGATGCGTTTTTTTTTTTTTTGCTAAAGTTAACTTCCATACGTCCATGTCTCTGCTCAAGGGGCCTTACATGGCAGGCAGCGGGTAATAGTAGTAAACGGCGGCGGCAGAGAGAGAAAACTGATCCGGAGAAGTAGCACACGAGATGACACAGTCAGAAAGAGGGCAGTGAAGGCTGCGCATTGTTAGGCACGTAACCCCCCTCCCACCGCCAACACCCCGGGGAGTGCCAAAAGACAGAATACTTCTGGGGGACCATGGTTTCCACAATGAGGGGCTGCACCCCCCCTCCCAAATATGTTTAACAAACTTTTAACGAGGCCTTAGTACGTAAGAGACACCAGCACTCTCCCTCTGCACTGTCACACCCTTACCAAGCTCCTTCCATGTTTACACGACAGGAAGTTGAGAGGACGGAGTCGTTCAAAGAGAGCGGTGTGGAAGTTTAAAGCATGTAACTCCGTGGCTTGCGCGCTGCCACCCTAATGGTGTAGTACAAAGAACCTTCACATGTGGCGTTTCGAACGTGGTATAGAACTCAGAGCACACAAATAACTTCTGGTAGTCTCGGCCTAACCACTACACTATTTACCTGCACCCCCAAAACTCAGTTCCACTGCCAACAAGCCGTGTGCATATAAAAAATTAAAATCCAACCGTGCTCACCTTTAGAAAAAAAGTTCCACAGCAATTCGATCGCACCTTCTAGCCGATGGCTGCCAGTATCACATTCCTACACACGCCGCACATTCCTAGCCAGGCTCGCCCTCCTCAATGTGCAACGAGTACAGGGAGCGCGCACGTCTCCTGCCTTCAGCTCCGCGCTCGCACTCGCTGCAGGCCAGGCATTCGTCAGTCGTGTTCCAGTTGAGTTATGCTGGAGAGTGGGCTGCCATGATGATGTCGTTTTGAGTCATTAGTAAGTCATTAGTGGCTTTCTGTCCTGAGCGCTTCAAGCATCTTAGAAGCGGGGAACTCTCTAAAATATAACCTGCATGGATGTCACCATCTTCACAGCAGTGTTACGTTTAAGTTCCAATGCTGACCATTGTGTTTTTATAACACACGCTCTCAGGGCTAATATATATTGCATTTCTTTTTCTAGTTTCTTTTTCCTGAGTAGCCCGAATCCTGGTTTATCGTGGACACACTCACTCCATTGAATAGGTGATGAAGGAATGTAGCCACTAGAGCCCAGGTGCCCAACCTGCGGCCTGGGGGGCGTATGTGGCCCTTTGTATAAAGCGGCCCCCAGAACCTAACTATTAATGCCTAAGGCATAGCAACTCACCTGTGTAGTGGTCACACGCTGACCCAGCTTTCCTATTCAACTTTGGGGGGATGCTGTCAACTTTTGACTGTCGGGTTCTGGTCCACCGCCTGCTGAGATATGTCGATGGGGGAGGGTCTGGATCGATGTTATGTGTGGCCCTTTAGTGATGCCGAGGGCCGCACTTGTGGCCCTCCATATCAACTCAGTTGCCCACCACTGCACTAGAGCATGTGTAGTGTAAAGGTATGTATGGGGTACAGGTGTAGATTTTGCACGCCGATCAATCGTTCGTTTGCAGTCCACCTTGAACGATCAACTCAAAAGCTATTGGAATCAACCAGTGAATCGATCATCCAGAATTCTGACATGTCCCATATTTTTTTTCTTCTTTTCTTATAAAGGTTTTAACAAAAAAAAATTTATACAATGTGCACCCGTAATGCAAACGATGCAAGTCATCGAAACATAAAGATTATAGAGGAATGGTCAATGAGGTACCAACATTCCGATTTTCGCTGCAAATTGTACGCAGACTGAACCTGAGCCATTCAAGCACAAGAGCAATATGCTTGATTGGCTCCGTTTTAGTATGCCTACAATTTGCATGCTAATGTCAAAATTTCAGCATCTCATTGAAAAGAATGTGGTATTTAAACGAGTTTGCAACTGTTGTAGAAATGTGGCATTGAAAGCTTCATGAAATTGACTATAGACAGAGTCCTCATGCACCACAATTAACCCCTCCTGCGGTCAGCCTATTCCACTTTTTTTTTTTTTACTTTGTACAGGTAATCAAACCAGATTACTTAAGCTGGGCATAGACGTTTCAATTCCTGCACGATCCGACCGCTGTTCCGATGCCGTGCGCGCTCCTGCATCCCTTAGGGATTGAGTCATGCAGAAATTGGATGCAGCAACTAACGAGGATTGGGCTAAAATTAATCGGGGATCGGGTTAAAATTTACCGTCCTGTCGGGTTACTGTGCGATCCGACAGGACGGTAAATTTTAACCCGATCCCATTTGTTCGGCTGGGGACGGCATAAAGAGTGCCCTCCGATTCTCTGCACTAGCGGGCGGACGTGATGACGTCATCACGCCGCTCCTAGTGCAGAGAATCAGGTAAGGAATAGACAGTAAATAGTACCGTCTATTCCCAGCTTTAGTTATTTCCTGTCCTCTCTCTCCCTCCCCCTTCACATGTGAGGACCCAGAGCCCCACCGTCTGCAGGTCAATGGCGCCCCCCTTCTCAGCACCATTGATGATAGGGGTGGAACGCATAATAATCAACAAGATCGCTGATGTAAACGATTACCACAGGCTCCCTGGGGACATATAAGTAATCCCCAGTGTAGCTTAAGGTGAGTTATGTTTGTTAACAGGCTCACCCCAATCTATACTTGTGGTGGCTGCCAGGGAGGTTAAGGTTTTAAAATAAAAGAGGTCTAAAAATGCATCAAAAGATCAGTTTGCTCTTACGAAGTACTGTTTTTACTCGCTACTCCCCTTTACACATTCCTGGCACTATCAAAGAAGTTAGGGATGTGATACCACACCACTTCCTTTATCTTATAGGTCAATGGCTCCGCCTCTCCACCCAGCTTTTGTATTACTGCGGGCTCGCCAAGGATATCCCTGGGTGTATATTGCGGTGAGTTTGTTTTGTATAACCAGGGAGGATAAAAAAAAAATCTGAAAAAGCCACAGTTCTGGAAAAAAAACATTCTTTGGACAGATGAAACCAAAATCAACCACTATCAAAATGATGGCGAGAAGGTGCAGAATAGCTCATTAACTAAAGCATACAACATCATCTATAAAACATGGTGGAAGAAGTAGCTTAGGCATACATCGCTGCCAGTGGAACTGACGTGACACAGGACAGAAACAGCCAAATGATTAAAAGGTGTTCAGAGACATACTGTCTTCTCAAATCCAGCTAAATTACATCACATTGTTTGGGAGGCATTTCATAATGGACAATGACCCAAATCTTACAGCCAAAGCAACCCAGGAGTTTATTAAAGCAAAGAAGTGGAAAATTATTGAATGGCCCTAGCGTTTGTGATGAGTCCAGCTCCTCAAGCGTTGACTTACTCAAAGTGCACTCGACGAGCTGCACTAGTCCAGCGCTGATCGCTGGCCCATGGCGCTCACTCACTTGAATACAGAAAACTGTATATATTGTGGTTTTTCTAAAACTTACCCGAATGAAGCATCAGTAAAGCTTTACTGATGCTTCCGGGTAAGGAAGTGGATCCCTCCGTCCCCGGTGGGACTTACCTGGGCGGTGGGATTTTTTTAATTCAAACCGTACGGCGCTATCGGGTCCATCGGCACCCCTTGCACTAAGCGCATTCCTTGGCAGGGATGCCAACATACCCGATCCACTTAACTGCCACACCAGGAGGCGTCAGGCTTTCTGAATTCAAACCGCATGGCGGAATTTTCAAGTGACGCTGCTGAATATATAGTTCCTGCTTAGAAAGCTGCATTCAGTTTGATTTCAAAGTACCTAGAATTTGGTCCTGTCCCTCCTGGTGTGAGGACCTGGTGACATCACATCCGGGAGGGGGCGCCAAATTTAAAGGGGAATTGTACTGGATACAGTGATAGAAAAAACCAAAACACATTAACAATTAGATTAAAATTTTTATATACATATAGAAAACTATTATACTAAAATACAAAATAAGTATTTTAGAGTTGTTATCATTCAAAATATACTTTATATAAAAAAAAATGTAAATATAATTTTTTTTTCAAAATTGTTTGTGTCAAACATAATATTCAGATTGTCCACTTGACACTTGTACAGACATATTTTGGGAAGTTACAGGCCAGCATAAAAAAAATTCCATTAAAGTCTATGGTGCGCTTTTGGTACAGAAATCTGGACCTCACAAGAGCGCTAGGGAAGTTAAACCCAATTGAGCTACATTTCTTTTGTTGAAGACTAAACTTCAGACAGAAACAAAATAACAACTGACAGCTGCTGTAGTAAAGGCTTGGCAAGGCAGTAACAAGTAGGAAGCCTAGAATATAGTGTTATCCATGAGTTCAAGACTTTAGGCTGTCATTGCCAGCAAAGGGTTTTCAAACCAAGCGGTGTAAGTCTAGCTCACCACACACCTTTCAATCTTTCTGTAAAATTTTCTGTAGCTCTACCAACATCTATGTAGTAAAAGGGCCTCCATGGTTGGATACAGATTTAGAAACAGCCTCAAATAACTTTGTTTTGGTTAAATTAAATGTATTACAAAAAAAAATATCATTTCCAATCATTTCAAATATATCATTTCCAATCATTTCAAATATCAGATCATTTCCAGGGACATATAAGGCATAAGACCATATGAACCCATGATAAATGTATTATTCACAAGAATATCATTGTAATATAATAAAATCCACATTTTAATACAAGATCCTGCTATGTAGATTCATGTTTTTTGAATGAGGTCTATATTGAAAAAAAAAACATAGGAAATTATATTTTTACTTTCTTCTGCCAGCGTGATGGAAAAATGTTCAACAATCCTAAAACATATGCACACCCTCATGCCTCAGAAGTTGGCATCTTTAGTCTCTCGCTAGTTGCCAGCTGGGGTTAACGTGGAAAACTGTGGTCAATTACGTTTTTACTAGAGGGTGCTAGATGAAATTGTATGGGCTTGATCAAATGATATTTTCGCAGAATGAAATCGCTTTCTTAGGACAGATGCAAGAGGTTCAATCTATCATCACCACACCCCATTGCACATACATGCATGAGGGAAACAAATATTTGACTCCATAATGAATTTTTTCATTTTTAAAACTAATCTTTTAAATTAAGCAGAGGAACACATGTTCTGAGAAAGGCTCTTGCTCCGCAAAGTAATCACATTAGAGGGGAAGGAAAGAAGGAGAAGAAAACTAACCAAAGAAGCATTTCTGAAAAATTTCGAAACTGGTGCACTGCAAGAGTAGCTTGCTGAGTAAAAACAGAATAGCAGAGCTATAAATATAATACTAGAAAAAACAGAGGTCCAAATATGTAATAAAAAATGTTATCATTTATTGTGTTTTTGCCCCAATTATCCTGGGAGCAAGAGCTATGCATACCAAGGGTCAGATATGTGTTCCATTCCCTCCAGCCAAGCCAAAAAACCACTGCCAAGAAGAGATCTGCATTAGTAGATTAGTACCCATTCTCTGAACACATTGACCAGCTTATTGAGAGACACATTTTACAATTCGATAGCATGCGTTGTGTATTTACTTTAACATTTTGTATTGCAATAAATACATGTAACAAAGACTCACATCTCCCAAACATAAATAGCTATGCATGGATAAGTTGTTCAGTGCCAGATTGTAAAATGTGTATCTTCATAAGTCAAGAAGGGTGTTATCTGTTGACAGTAGTTTAAATAATTTATTAGGTAGGCCAGGGGCCTTGTAATTAACAGAGTTTTTAATCACCCTACGGACCTCTACTTCAGTTATCTTGCTGTTAAGCAAATCTAAATCTTCGGGAGAGTCCCCTCCCAATCTGATGTGGAGCTGCAAGCATATATAGGTCATGGTAAAAGTGTGCAAACACCTCCACTATATACTTGACATGGGCAGTGAAACAGCCTGTGTGGTCTGATTTTCTTAATACGGCAGGGGAGTCTAGCCCCGTGGGCCAGATTGGTTAGAAGACGACCAGACTTGCCCCCATACCTGTAGTAAAGTGCATCCGTGCACTTTAAGGAGTAGGCCAGAATTATACCACGAAGCACTGCTTTAGCTGTTTCCCAATATAGGGCTGCTTCCAGTTTATATTGACCATTATAAAATTTGTATTTAAGCCACCATCCCTGTAAGTGTATTTGGAAAGATTTGTCTTCCTTGAGAAGGGAAGCACCATGTAAAAGAGGATGCACAGGAGCGCCCCAACTGAAAGGTCGCAAAGACTGGGGCATGATCAGAGATCACCATTGGTGTGATGGTGGCAGTCACTTTAAATAGCACACTAATAAGGATTATAGTTCGCCCCCATCCCCCACCGCCTAGTAGATATGTAGTTTTCTATTAACTTTTCAGTAAGCAGTTCCTGAAACAATAGAAACTAATAAGAAATCACAATTGCAGCATTTATAACAGATAATAGGCAAGAAGAAAAGTAAGCAGATTAAACACTTGTTTTTGCCGGAATCCTGCCCTTCCTTTCCAGTGCTGCAATCCTGGCCCCCCCCTCCAGTGCTGCAAACCTGCTCCCCTTTTTCAATGCTGGAACCCTGCCCCCATCAGTGAACACAATGTACAGAGTGCAATACCAACTGTCACATATTATGAAATGTACAGAGTGGAGTGTCCAATGTATGCCGCATATCACAAAATGTACAGGCTCTCTGCTTATGACAATATAGTTCTGACTGCGTCAGGAACAGAGCAGTACTACTGAGCTGCACGTGGCTCAAAAAAATACCTGTGTGTCAGTGACCACTATGATATGGGGGAGCTATGTATATATGACTTTGATATATATATATATATATATATATAGTGGGGGAGTGAGGAAGACTGCACTTATTAATACAACGCCACATAGACATGTGTTTATCTTGTTAAAGCCTACAACAATTTTACAATAAAATATATTTAAAGCGGACTTACCACGTTGTAGGTCACTTTGCACTATCGGCATCAGGCTGCCAATAGATAGGGCAATCACTGTCCAAAAAGAAAAAAAAATCTTAAAGCAGGAAAGACGAGTTTTTCCGAGCTAGCACCTCCCATGCTGTGACGTTGCGCCGCGGTCGCTTGTTAGAGCTGACAGGGTTGCCGGGAACACATCAGCTGTGAGTGGAGCCCCATAATGCATTGCTCTTCTGGTTTGTGACGTCACTATCACAGTGTGCAGCCCTGTGTGCTCTCTCCCCCTCCCCTTCTCGGAGTGTCATCTGTGAGGTGATTGTAGGGGAAGTGTAGAGGAGACATTGCTGGGACTGGCAGCAGAGGAGGTAATAAGATATTTTATATTACACCCAGTAACCCCAGTCATGTCTGTCCTCATCCTCCATATACCATGATCTGCATGAATGAGAACCTTCCCAGATATGAAAGTGTCATCTGTGAGGTGATTGTGGAGGAAGTGTAGAGGAGACATTGCTGGGACTGGCAGCAGAGGAGGTAATTGTTAGGTTCTCGCTGGGATTCAAACCCAGAACTCGGTTCTGGGTTGCTCAGCAAAGGCAGGGAATCTGGCT
>CM070032.1:132712147-132727930 GCA_036250615.1 Ptychadena robeensis | reverse complement strand
TTGCCAAAGAGGGAGCTCCAACAGATGGACGCTCTGTCCACTTGTGAGTAATGCCTGATGTGGATTTTACATCCAGATGGAATGGATCATCACCTATCACCCCCACACTGCTAGGTAAGAGGATGCAGGAGAAGAGGGCTTTGGCCGTTCTGTGCAAGGGGATGTCGGTCCCCTGGATGGGGCATTATGTTGAGAAACAGCGTGCATAGCCATCATTGGATCAGGGAAGGTAGAAGTCTACCCATCAGAGAAGGTGACTCGAAGTGTGGCAGGATATTGTAAAGTGATACACAGGCATGGACAGACCCATTCGCCACAAACATCCGTGAATGCTTGTCTTTTCTTTGTTACTTTGGGCGAGTAGTCAGCAAAGAGGAGGTAATTGTGGTTATCAGCCACTAAATTTCTTTTGGGCGCGATAAGCCCTCATAATAGCCACATTGTCATTCAAATCAAGGTAGCGTACAATTATAATCTGTGGCGAAGAATGGTTGCAGGGGGCCCAAACGGTGGGGTCTTTCCACCCAACAAGCGTGTGGCAGACCCAGGGAAGTCAGCAGCACTTTCTGCCAGAAGTGTGCTAGTCCTGAGGCTTTGTATGATTCAGGGAGCCCAACTAACCGCAAATTATTGAGGCGAGATCTGTTCTCCAGATCATCCAGTTTTATTTGAGTGGCCTTTTGCAATGACTAGGGCAGTTTCAGTGTCACCCACCCTTGATTTTAGATCAGCAAACTTTTCATTTTTTAATACTTGGTTGCAAATCCTTTGCTGTCAATTATAGCCTGAAGTCTGGAACGCATAGACATCACCAGACGCTGGCCATCTGCATTGTGAAGCGCCACCCAATGAAGCAGTTCTGAAGCATTTGGTTGAATATGAGCTGATAATATTGCCCAAAACACTTCAGAATTCATCCTGTTGCTTTTGTCAGCAGTCACATCATCAATAAATACAAGAGAACCAGTTCCATTGGCAGCCAAACATGCCCACGCCATGACACTACCACTACCATGCTTGACTGATGAGGTGGTATGCTTAGGATCATGAGCAGTTCCTTTCTCTTCTCATCACTCTGTTATAAGTTGATATTGGTCTCATCTGTTCATAGGATGTTGTTCCAGAACTGAAGGCTTTTTAGATGCAATTTGGCAAACTAATCTGGCTTTCCAGTTTTTAAAGCTCACTCTGGTGACGTCTTCTCTTAATTGTTGATTTTGACACACATACACATACCTCCTGGAGAATTTTCTTGATCTGGCCAACTGTTGTGAAGAGAGTTTTCTTCACCAGGGAGAGAATTGTTTGGTCATCCACCACAGTTGTTTTCTACAGTCTTCCGGGTCTTTTGGTGTTGCTGAGCTGACCGGTGCCTTCCTTCTTTTTAAGAGTGTTCCAAACAACTGTTTTGGCCATGCCTAAAGTTTTTGCTAACTCTCTGAAGGGGTTGTTCTGTTTTTTCAGCCTAATGCTGGCTTGCTTCACTGATCGTGACAGCTCTTTTGATCTCATCTTGAGAATTGACAGCAACAGATTCCAAATGCAAATTGCACACTTGAAATGAACTCTGGACCTGCACATTGTAATTGGGCCATGGAACAGCTGATAAGCAATTCTCCCCATTACTCTTGGTCCCTTAACAAGTGGGAGGCACATATGCAAACTGTTGTAATTCTTAAACCATTACCTTGATTTGGATGTAAATACAGTCAAATTAAAACTGATAGTCTGTAGTTAAAGCACATTTTAAATTCTAAGTAACATACTATGGGTATGAAATTGTTAATTAAATATGCCTCCCCTTAAAACATCTAAATAACCACTAACACTCATCAAAGGAAACCTTTGATATTGTACCCTATCAGGGTTTCTCTGCATTTCTGAGTCAATTATACCATGTTATTTACGTCTTTTGTCATTTGATAAAAGTCTTTATTACTAATTCATCAGGACTAGTGTACATACATATATAATAACAATAAAAGAGAAAAAGATATGTAAAAGCTTGTTGATACGTATATAGTGGGCTTTCAGAAAGTGCCACGTAGTTGAAGGTTTGATGATGGTACTATCCACAATCGTCCTTCATGTTTAGCCCCTTGGGCTTCCTCAGAGAGGGTGGTTCTACATCATATATATGAAAAGACAACTTTAGAAAATTCAGTGTATTATACATTCATATCATATTCCATTACACGTTTCTTGTTTAGTTTTAAAAAAGGAACATCATATAATTCATGGACATCACTGTACTGATCGGTACGTAGCTTATGTTCATTTACACATCCTATATATCATTATCACATCATCATTATCACATTATCACATGTCGCTATGCCCAGTTATCACAGACACATCACATCTCATATCACAAAAGGCATAGCATCACATATCATAAAATACATATTACTCACATAAAAAATGTAGGTTGGCCGATGCTCCACTGTTCGCATCAACAATTACCATAAAGCTGCCTCACTGCGTCCGAGTCTTGTAGCTGCACAGAGTCCACCCACCTGGGCGTCCATACTTGGGGGCACCCTGTGTTTCCCGGGGTATGTTCCTGTGAGTGGCAGGTCCAGGGCCCTATACCCTCGGTGGGTTCGGGTGGGAGAGTCCACCCCAACCCTATTGTCCGGGGGCTCCTGTGTTCCCCACTGGGGTCTAGATGGAAGGGAGGGGCTAGGCTCATTTCCTGCCCCTCGAGGTAGACCTAGTGGTACCCTCCAGTTACCTCACCCCCCGGGCCTTGGCCGTTTACACCAAAAATGCAGGGACATGCATCCTATTTTCACACACCAATCATAAAGAAAAATCATCATTCACATAGAGACACACACTTCATTCCATTCATGCAGAGACCTCAATCTATCACATTGACACAGACCCAGACACAGGTACACACAGAGACACATATATAACATGCACTTTATTTACTGTCTGCTGCTAGTTCGTCCATGTTTGGGCTGCCCCCCCCCATTTCTCTGTTCCCCCCCCCCCCCCACCCCCCCAGGGGCCCATCTTCTAGTTTAGGAGCCACTGGTCTAGGGTAACAACACCAACCACAACTAAACATATTATGTGAAAGGCTGATACAAAGAGAGTGAAAACGAATTATTCACAACTATCTAAAACACAGCAATTTTTGAAGTATATTACATAGTAATACATATTTACAGAGTATAGGTGAGGTGATACTTTTGCTACCTAAAGAACCTTAATTAAATTGCATATTTAAATAGGTTCCTTTATGTCATTTCTAAAAAGTGTAAAATCCCGATAAATTAGTATTTTTTTGGGTTTATACGTACTTTAAACTTGCAACTGATCTCAAAAAGTAGACCTAAAATATAAACTTTTTGTGTGGAGTTAATTTTGAAACATAGGAGTAATAATGACTTGCTCTATTAATATCCCAACCCTAGAGTCTGCCTGAAGGGTAATGACCAGATGGTATAGGGTAACATATTGCCTAGCTCACATGGGCCAGTATTTTGCAACTTCTAGAGACCATTTTCATTTCCTTCTGTTCTGGTTCAGTGGGTATTTTCAGAGATTTAATTAGAAATTCACGCCCATGGGTGCCATTGGCAAACATTGCTGAGAATTTTGGTAATTTTTCCTGCGATTTTAAAAATTCTTGATCTATTGTGGGGAAAAAGGTCCGTGTAAACCAGTAAAATTGTAAACAGAACATTTGTACAAATTTAATACTTACACACATACAACTTTCTCTCCTGTCACCAATTAATGTAAGCAGCTGGTAATAAAGTTTACACAGCATACAAAGAGTATCAAAGGAAATACTTATCACACAGTTCACAGAGCAAGCCATATTATTCTTGTCATAAGCTTCCTATTTTTCAAAGTTCAGCAGATTCTGATTAGGTGGACAGATAAATACAAACACTGTGAGCTCCAAAGCCGACTATATCACAATTACAGCCCTAAAGCTGAAGATCCTGTTAAGAGCCTTACAAGCAATTAGTTTTAATTAGGACAAGGTTTGGAGTATAATGTGTGATGGTTCCATATAGGAACAACAGAAGCATTTTGAAACTGTTAACTGGTATAAGCAAACTATGCTTTAAGCCAAATGTTTATAAGAAGGCATATGAATCGTGTTTGTGCAATAATACAATAACCTGTAAAGGTACCCATACACATTGCGATTTTTCGTGGACCTATTCGATTTCGACTCCCGATTTTTGCTTTACTGTTATTTTTAATAGTCGGTCGGATGCATGATTTTTCGGCCTCCGATAAGTCACCGACCGACTGAACGATTGGCCGGTTGGATTAGGAATCTTTTAAAAGTCTCTTTTAAATGTGGCCGACGACTGAAAATTACGGGCATCATCATTCGGGACCCGACTGACTTTTTTCATAGTTATTTTGTTATCAATATATTGTTCACATTATTTGTGATCGTATAATATTAAGTGTTTTATATAATATTATTGATGTATTCATTAACAGCTTTGATAAGATCCTTGTCATAAGGAAATACAAATTGGAGTAGGCAAGCTAAACCTCTTAGCTGGATCCTAATGTACCTCAATATACCTCTAAAGGCTGCAATACACGCAATGAACAGCAAAATCGGCCGCCAATCGGGGGTGACCGCAGGGGCGACAGATTCCTTTTTTTTTATGTACTTATGTACTGTATGTACTATAATAATTGTGTGTTTCAAACATTATTATAGTCCGGATGTCTATTAGACCCGCGTACGGACAGATTTTTGGAAGTTACAAGCCTACAACACAAAAAAATTCAATTAGAGTCTTTGGTGCGCTTCTGGTACAGAAATCTGGACCTCAGCAGTGCGCTAGGGAGGTTAAAGAGCGCATGTGTGAGTGCTGCCCAAGTCTTAAAATGTTATAAATAGGGAGGTAACTGACGCCAAGGCCAAAGAAATGGTATACCAAAAGGCCTCTGTGATTGGTGCTGAAAATTTTCCACTAAAGGCCACATTTGATTAAGACTGGAGTAAACCTGGAGAGAGGAGCACCAGATGCAGAATCTTTGGTTAGCACAAGGCAGATTGCTGATGGATAAGTGAGGTGGACATCCAAGTACATAAGACACTCTGTTGGAAAAAACAGAAATGTTTGTTTAATGCATGTAATTCATTTTAAATGATAGAAGATTGAGTATGGCCTTAATCAAAATGAGTTGAAAAACTTTATGATATAGCATCCAAATGTTCTTCAAAGAAATGCAAGTGGACATATCCACCCCCCCCCCAAAAAAAAACCAGTCCCTCCTTTGTTTTTTGTTTTTTTTGGGGGGGGGGGGGGATATGTCCACTTGCATTTCCTTGAATTGGAAGTTGTCAATCCCTCTGGTTGCACAAAGATTGATGGCATGTCTTCATGGGCTCTACATCTGACCCTCTTGAACTGGAACACTGGGCAAGCAGCTGAACTACATGTATAAACATCATGGGACCACAGAGCTTTTTTAAATGCTAAGAAAGAAAATGTATTCTCTCTCATGAAATAAAATCTGTTTATGCACAAAAAAAGTCATCATTATGTTTTAATTAAAACGTGCAAGGCTTGCAAGCCAAGGAACATCATACATATGTAAACATTCCACAGAGTAAACTCCTACATACAAGAATCGATTGAGCAATCAGATATGCGCAATCTGGTCATTCAGAGTTTTGAAAAGAATCCTGTCACAATTTTGTTCAGTCTTGATACCCATATGTAAACATTAACTTAGGGAGCATGCAATGACATTGGAACTGCGTTTGTCAGTCTGCTCAACCCTGATTCTCATATGTAAGAGGTAAACTGAGGTAAAGTTTACATACAGGACACCATGGCTGAGACTATGTCCAAAAAAACAAAAGTGCTAGGATGATTAAATCATGGAATAATAACAAATGTACAGGTAGTAGATTTTTTGTAATGTATAAAATTGTAATATTTTGTATATTACACTCCCCTTTGCACATAACGCATTTGCACATTGCATATTAGATGAACCTGAAAATTAATCCACCCTCATTGAGGTATCATATCAGGCCTGGCTGTGTTTGGAGGGGTCAAGCTTGTCCCTTTCCAGGCGTGTATGTGAACCAAGCCTTAAGCTGCTGCTATTTAGGGATGGTTTCAACATTAACGTGCAAATGTATGCAGACTGAAACGTAGCCAGTCAAGTACAACAGCTCCTGTGCTTGACTGCATTAAATTTGCATACATTTAAATGCTAATATTCAACTCTTGGCATCTAATTGGTGACCTGAACAATTTGTGGCAATTAGTGATAAAACATTTGTTTTTATGCAAATTGTGTCAACACAAATGTGTAAAAGTGGCCCTAAACAAGGGTGCTTAGCGCTTAATCATGGTTCATACTGTATAAACGTATCAAATGTTACCCTTTATTGGTAATAACTATATTTATTTTGTAGGTACAATGTATAAATGCAATTTATGCCTTAAATAGTAACAGTACACAAAAATTTAATGAATATTTACCTTCGGATGCGCCTTCTAGTCTTGCGGCGTTGATAATCACCACAAGAAAAAGCCTCTATGTTGGCAGGGTGGACAGTCCAGTAATGCCCTTTACCATTATCACTACGTCCTGCTTTAATGAAGCATTCATTTAGAGAAAGGTTATGGCGAACACTGTTCCTCCAGCTTTTGTCCTAAAGAGACATCAGTTTTGTGTAGTTTCAAATTATGGGCATTATAACAAAATACTGAAACATTTTGTAAAATGCAGCTTAAACGAGTATTATCTTATGCTTGATCAATTTTGTCAACTCATGCAATTTAAATACTTTCAATCTTCTGTACAGTGTAATCTATACAAAACTGATCCCTAAATGCAGTTCCGTTCCAGATTGAAGATAAAGATGTGTGCACATGCCTCTAAATCTGATCTAATGTAAATGAACACCTAAAAAACAGTACAGTTGATCACACTTAACTTTCGATTTTATGCTTTGTTTACATGACTTTTGGTTGGAAAGGAGTTGACTGTCAAACAATTAAACAATTGATTTTACTGCTAGATTTAACAAAGAATGTGATCTGCTTATGGCCTATCTGACATATCTGTATCTGACATGTTTACAATTTAAAATTACAAAAAAAAAGGAGCAAATATTTTTTTGCACATGGCATGCATGGCAAAGTATGGGGATCCTAAAGAGAAAGTTGAAACCTATGCAATTTTATATTTTATACTAATACATCCCAGCTATATTCAACATCATCTAACAATATTAGTAATGATAATGGAAAATAACACCAAAAAAATGATAAAAACACACAGTCCTTGAAAAACTATTGGTTTGTTCCTGAAGAACACCATAAACCTTACAATCTGAGAATTCACTTTATACATAGTTGATGGTAGATCTAAGAAAAATATTACTTAAGCCAGCCATAGATGTATCCATCCTGAGGTTGATTTTTGCAAGATCGATCGCCGTGCGCATTCGCGGCAAGCAAGGCTGCCCAAATGGAGCCATTGATCCAGATCGTTTAAAAAAGTATGGAACAGGGAACAAAAATTTACCTTTTTTACCTGGTCTATAGAAAACACTGGTACGCATCATTGCCCATTGCCCAACAGGCCGGCTTAAGCAATTGAAAGGTGTGTTATGGGCTTCACTTAGCAAAGTTGCCTTAATAATCCTACATTTAAAGTTAGTAATCAGATTAATTGATTTGATTAATTTAGAACATTATACTCATAGTAAGGTAAAACTAGTATGTCCTTAGTAATAACAAAACAAACAAAAAATTTCCTTTTAGCAGATATGACTATATTATCTACTTTAAAATTATTTTGCCTTGTACCTGATTGTGGTAATAAGGGTAAGTGTCCATGATCCACTGGTATATATCACTTAATTGCAGCCTCTTCTCAGGAGTGGACAGGATGGCTTTTGAAATTAGAGCTATATATGACTGGTTTGGTTTCTCAAGTAGATTACTTTTTTCTTCATTTTGGGAATATATATTGGTCTGCTTAAACTGTGAACTTGTTACAATTTTTTCTTTAGCTTGGGTGATGGCTGATTCCCTTGCCTCTGATTGGCTGACACTGTTGGAATCCAAACTTTCCCTTTTGTCACTGCTTTCTGGTTTGAGAATGTTCTCTTTTGTGTTGGTTTTATCCCCCTTTTCCATTTCTTCCGTCTCACTTGCTGTTATTCCTGTGTTTGAGTATAAAATTTTTGAAGATTTATTTGGGTGATTTGTTTGGGTTAGTGATAACATCCCAAAGTTCTGCATAGCTTCTTCCTCAGGCTGAGAAGTCCATCCCATCAATGCTTCAATAAGAAAAGAGGCTCCAGTGGTATTAACAGAAGAGGACATTCTTCAAGAAACTTTGCGACAGCAAGCGCTTAGATTTTCTATGTTTGTATTCCAAGCAGTTTCTTTCTGTGCAACTAGCTTTACACCTAATTGTCTATATAGCTGTGCATTAGAAGCACATTACCCTGCTGATAATTGTGGCGCTTTATCCTGTCAAGCTTTATTCTGTGAGGATTTACACTCTAATCCTACAAATAACGTGATTAATTCACAAGCCAAACATAAAGCCACCTTGAAATTCCACAAACAGAACATACTTATGCCAAAACATATTAAGCAAGAAGTATTAAGCAGAGACCTTTGTTTTTGCAAAATGTTTTAGAGTATTACCGTATAGCGGATGTATACTTAAAACTAAAAAATATATATGTAAAATTAAAGTTTTAATATATAAATAAAGTTTGAATTGCCTCTGGGCTGGTATCATGGTGGCTCCACTATTCTAAAAAATATACGCTTAACTGCTGTTCCTTGGAATCATATGACAGCTTCCATTTTTATTTGCCAGGCTTCCAGTTTACCAGTGTGCAATATCATGAGTTGGGTACCGCCTGCTGGTGGTGCTGTGCTTGCCCTTCCCTGCTGGTGGCTCCCTGCAAGCATTGGCTGGGGTGAGGACACATTCCTCGTAAGCCTGAAAGCTTTATAGGTGTGCCTCTCCTATGCTTTCTAAGCATTTTTACTCGACTCTGAACCGTGGACATCTGAACATTTGAATCTGTACTATTTTTGCACCTGTTTGGTTTGTTCTTGTAAGTGCACAATAAACCCTGTGTTCACCATATCTCTGTGTGGTTGTCAGTGTGTGCTGCCTGTCTGGTGGCCCCCTTTCTCTGGATCCTGACAGGGGTGTTTTAATGGTTTTCTATAGGAAAATACGTTGAGCCAAGATTAGAGACTTACCTGTCAATCACTGCAGTGAGTTCTGGACTTCTCCGCGGCACAAGCCAGGGAGAGAGAAGGAGCTGCAAGGGACCGTCTTAAATTGCTTCTTACAGGTAACATTGTTTGGATTTTTTATGCATTCCTCCCTATTATCGGCACTTCTAGTGGCATTCATGAAGTTATTAATTTCTGCTGGAAGGTCCACTTTAAGGTAAAATTTAAGGTAGCCATACACAAGTTGATTTGTCTGTTTGATGGATGTCAAAAATATATTATTTAGATAGATCGATGAGGTATTAATTCCAGTTTTAAGGAATTGATCAACCAGAAGTGATAGATATTGAAAATAGAACAGAACAGAAGGCGAATGGTCATGCTGGCAATTTTTTTTTTTTATATTTGTTTATTGGCAAATTTTCAAACACAACATACAATATCAAGTAAAGAAACAGTCAATTGTCAGTATAGAAGCACAACCCTACAACGCAGGTAGGGGATCAGCATCAGTCGGAAAAGGGTCTTGTCAACGTCCAGAGTAGTCTGGGATTTGGGGCTGATCCAGGCAGTCAAAATGCATTTTTTGGCCGCTAATAAGTACAGGTGTTCAAATCTAGTGAGTTGGGCCTGCCTCATTTCACCTGTGGAGTCATCTACACCCACATGTAAGAGAGCCATGCTAGGCTGAGGGGTATGGGGCCGTTCTGTGATGGCCTCAAGCGCCAAAAAAGCCTCCTGCCAAAACGGCTGTATGGTCTCACACGACCACCACATATGGTCCAGGCTGGTAGGATGTTGACAGGGTCGCCCCAAAAATACCAGCACATCATCCGCAAATAAGGCGGTCTTAACCCGCTTGGTGCTTATCGTGACTCCTGTGAATCCCGGGAGGGCGAGGAGTGCCCTGGCTAGTGGCTCGATGGCCAGATTAAAAAGAAGGGGGGACAGGGGGCAGCCCTGCCTGGTACCCCTCCGCAAAGAGAAGGAGGCAGAAACTACCCCATTGACCACCACTTGAGCTTTAGGGGCACTGTACAAGGTATGTATGAAGGAGGCGAAGCGACCTACCAGACCCATACGCGACATAACCATCCCCAACTGGCCCCACTCCACGCTATCAAAGGCCTTCTCTGTGTCGAGGGACAACACTGTCCCCGGCAGGAGAGAGGACCCCGAGGGCCCTTCTTGCCAAACCTGAAGAACCTTGCCTCACACAACAAGCAAATACGCATATCATATTCAAACAACCATAGATCACAATTACGTTTTGCTTGAATCCAGCTGTCCCGATTCTCGTTACTCATATCCTCCCAGTATCTGCAGTATGCAGAACGCGCCTCCTCACAGGCAGCCATATACAGGGAGTGCAGAATTATTAGGCAAATGAGTATTTTGACCACATCATCCTCTTTATGCATGTTGTCTTACTCCAAGCTGTATAGGCTCGAAAGCCTACTACCAATTAAGCATATTAGGTGATGTGCATCTCTGTAATGAGAAGGGGTGTGGTCTAATGACATCAACACCCTATATTAGATGTGCATAATTATTAGGCAACTTCCTTTCCTTTGGCAAAATGGGTCAAAAGAAGGACTTGACAGGCTTAGAAATGTCAAAAGTAGTGAGATATCTTGCAGAGGGATGCAGCACTCTTAAAATAGCAAAGCTTCTGAAGCGTGATCATCGAACAATCAAGCGTTTCATTCAAAATAGTCAACAGGGTTGCAAGAAGCGCATGGAACAACAAAGGCGCAAAATAACTGCCCATAAACTGAGAAAAGTCAAGGACAATGCTCCATCACACGCGTCCAAGTACTCCACAGCGTGGCTGGCAAGAAAGGGTGAAATGGGTATTAATGGGACAATGGTGTTGTATTGTTGGATTTCTGGTAGTAATGGTGACTTTGGTAAAAGCTGAACTGGTACCCGTATGAGGCCCCTCCCCTCACAAGGAAAAAAAAGTGGTCAGTGTTTGTGGTCCATGGAGACAGTTGGTTTCCTTTGAGACCGCCTAGGTAACATTTGTTCACCAGGTGGGTGATAACCCCACTTACCTACCCCACAATGCCAGAGTGGGAAGAGGCTTTCCAACTTCTTCTCTGGTAGCTCTGGATCGCCCATACAGATGTCTCTTTACATGATGTAGAACCTAGGGTGATCCTCTGATGCTGGTAGATACCAACGCACCTGAGTTTCCTTTGTCTGTATTAAAAAAAAAAAAAGAGAATCATTTGGACGACACTCTTGGGGCCTCATATCCGGCCTGCCTCTTTAGCATAGCCCCCATATCAGAATTCTCTGCCTTTAGAGGTTCACGAGAAATTTTATCACTGAACAACTACAAGATCCCACATTGCGCTAAGGTGCTCCGTGAGAACGTGGTTGTTGTGCCCAACAGCTCCTGGATTAGCACAGGGCACAGGGACCAGAGGATGGAGATAGAGGGTTCGGTTGAAGGGGGCAGTAAAATGAGCTTCTGAGGGTGGGAGAGGGAAAGAGAGGATACCTCTCCTCCTCCTACCTTCTTCATTAGCCGCACCCCATCCCTACCTCTCTTCTACGCCTTTCTTGCCGACACCATGTTATACCGGTTGACGCCATCTGTGTCAAACCCATACCACGGCCTCGATACTCACTTCGGAGTCGATTTTCTGGATGGGCCCTGTTCACCATTCGCATCAGATAGCACGCCACACCGAAACGAGCGGGGAATCTAAGCCACCTGGGTCTTCTCTCTCCCAGAAGCACCCCCTAATGGGAGGTAGGCGGGTATCCCTTGGGGGACGCCTTGGATTTTTCCCGCACCCAGGTGGCCAGGTCCTGTTCCCAGTGACCACCCCCAGGAGACTGCAGACACGAGCCCACGAGGTGGATTAGACCTGTTTCAGGGGGGAATGTATCAGTGACCAACAGTAACGTAGTCGTTGTACAGAGCGCTGAGGTCTGACGGTCAGGCGGCAGCCAAGGATCGTCGGTAACCAGCGGGATGGGTCGAGGCAGGCGCGGGGCAGGCAACGAGAGAGTCAGGAACACGCCAAGGGGTCAGGGAGCCAGAAGTCTAGAGGAATGGTCGGGTACGAAGTCGGGTCAGAAGGACAGGGTAGGTAATCAATCCAATATAAACTATCAAAAACATTATAGGAACTGTATTCCAACGACTGAGTGCAGGGCTGGCAGGTTTATATAGGAAGTGTGCACAGGGTCCGTCCCCAGGGTAGGAAGATTGACGGCATCTCTAGAACACCCCCCCCAAAGCCAGCCCGTTAAAGTTCGTGAAGGCTCCTTGTCGCTTCGTCGCGCGCATAAGCGCATGCGCGGCACGCGGGCACGGCGCAGCGCACGGGGGCGCTGCATGCGACGGCGGGCCGGACGGGCGGCTCCCAACATGGCGCTGGGGGGAGAAACCCCAGCAACACCCTGTGGGACACCGGAAGCCAGCACAGGTAAAGGACCGGGGGAGCCACAGAGGTGGCGTGCTGGTGACCGAGCCCGGACGGCCCGGGGTCATGACATGCCCCCCCATCAATGCCGGGAATCCGGACTGACACGTGGGGACCAGGGGCGTGCCAGGGAAACGAGCCTGAAAGTCCCGCGAGACAGACGGAGGAGCATGGAGCCCCCCCCCAGCGGGGACCAAAGAAGTGGCCTCCTGTCCAAAAACACCTACCCCTTTCCAATAGGATCAGCCACTGGGTACTGAAACCCCGCTATGCGCAAGAGTCTGGGATATCAAGAGCCGCCTCCACGCGAACTCTCAACCACCGTCCCCTGGAGGACCGGGGAGGAGGGGGAGGAGGGGGGTAGGAGTTCGACCCTGGGAACGATCTGGCACACAGGTTCAGGCAAAGAAACGTTGGAAAAACGGTGTGGCCCTGAGCGAGGGAGGGAAGGGAAGGAGCAGCCGCTATCGGCAACGGGGTTCACCACCCGATCAACCACAGTAAGGCCCGATCGAGCTGGGTGATAAGATCGGAGGAGGTGGAGGTGCAGCTTACGAGAGGTGGCAGGCGCAAGGAGCGGATGGAAGCGGGGAGAGCCAGACACGGGGTCCCCAGGCATGGAGAACAGGAACGGCAGCACGTAGTTGAGTACCGATCGGCCCTGAGTTTTGCCGCAGCCTGCGCGACTCAAGTGACGCGATCGCTGGGGCCCCACCCCCAAGCTTGGGTGCAGTGCGGAGAGGAGCTCCGCCGCGGCGCATGACAGGAAACGAGCTCTCCCGAATCCTATGGGCAGGAACTTTGGATGGAACCCCCGTTCAGGAAAAACGGGGTCTGCCCCAACTGGCATGCTTAAAGTTGTTGTAAGCAACGCAAGCCGCAGGTGTAGCAGAACCGCCCAGCTCTCTTGTTCGGAGGTGAAACACACTATATTTCTACAGTTACTGTTTTGTCTCTCGCACTCCTTCTAGTCTGGGTAATCCCCGATGTGAGGGAGACGTGAACCCCCAGTAAACGGCCCAACTCAGTCCAGAACCGGGAGGTGAACTGGGTGCCCCTGTCCGTGGATCACGTCTTCCGGGAGACCATGGAGGCGAACCACCTCCCGCAAAAAACCCCGAGAGGTCTCAGCCGCAGTCGGGAGGGCTGCGCAGGCCCACGAATTGGGCCATCTTCGTGAACCTGTCCACGATGGTAAGGATCGCCTTGGAACCCTCCGAGGTTGGCAGATCCTGATGAAATCCATCGCCAGATGGGACCAGGGCGTTCGGCCAGAAGCGGATGGAGCAACCCGAAGGACGGGAGTGGGGAGACTTGGCTCGGGCACAGACCCGGCAGGCCCAGGACTTCTGCAGACGTCCCTACCCAACCTGAGGCCACCAAAATACCTGTGTATAGATCACGAGTCCTTTTTCTCCCCGAATCCCGTAGGGGAGGGGGGGGGGACGGTGGGCGTCGTGCACAGTTGAAGGACCTCTGGCGAGCGATTCAGGTTTGTAAAGTCGTCTCCTCCTTCCAGAGTATACCTCCTTGATCCCCTCAGACCCAGAAGGGATCCAGCGTTGGGTGTGGAGGAAGACCTTGAAATGTTCGAGCATTCTCAGTTTCATACCGAGGAGCAGAAGTGTCTCTCTCTTCAGAATGGGGTTCAGGAGAGGAGACTGGGCGGAGACCCCGGGTACCTGCGAGAGAGCGCGGTCAGCTTTAGTGTCTTGCTTCCCGGGGTGTAGGTTAATGAAAATCGAATCGCGCAAAAAACAAAGCCCAGCGGGCCTGACGGGGGTTTAGCCTTTTAGCTGGCGGAGGTACTGCAAGTTCTTGTGGTCTGTATATATCAGGAGTTGGGTGTTAGCACCATCAAGCAAGTACCTCCATTCCCTCCAGTGCGGCCTTTAGAGTGAGGAAGTTCACGGTCCCCCACGCTGTAATTTTTCGCTCAGCAGGAGTGAGCTTTGCGCAGTAAAAGCACACTGGATGCAGCAGGCAGGTTTCCTCTCCCCAGACCTTTGGGAGAGAATAGCACCGATGGCCACTTCGGAAGCATCGACTCGAGTATGTATGGTAAACGAAGGGTCGGGTGGCTTCAGAATCGTGGCCGTCGTAAAACAACCTTCAGGTTGTCGAAAGCAGTTTGAGCAGCATTGGTCCATGAGAACCGGGTCTTGGTGCTTGTTGAGCTGCGTGAGGGGAAGCACCGGTCTTAAGACCCCTTGATGAAACGGCGGTAGAAATTGGCAAGCCTATAACGCTGGACGGCCTCCTGTCAGAGTGGTCGGCCATTTCGGTGACGGGAGAGTTTGAGGGTCATGGTGATCCCCATCGGTGGAATGACCAACCCAAGGACCTGATGCTCTGCTGTTCAATACACACTGGTGTCTGCTTCTTCTCGCTTTTGGCGTATAGGGCATGCACCCCCGCAATCTCTCGAGGACCTTCTGCATGTGTATGCGGTGCTGTTCTAGTCGAGTCCGAGAATACCATATGTCGTCCAGGTAACAATGACGAAGCGATCGAGGAAATCCCTGAAGACATCATTTATAAAAGGCTGGGAAAGTGGCGGGGCGTTGCAGAGCCCCGAATGGCATCACCAAGTACTGAGTGACCCAGCTTCGTCCGAATGCCGTCTCCACTCATCCCCCGGGTCTGATCCGTCCAGGTTATCGCCCCTCTGAGGTCCACTGGAGAAACATTTGGCCGAATGGAGGCGCTGGGTTAGGTCAGAGACAAGTGGAAGGGGTTACCTATCTTGCGGTTATCGGCTTTCAGCCTGGGCGATAATCGGATAGGGCCGGGAGGGTCTTGTCCTTATTCTGCACAAAGACATCCCCGCCGTCCAGGCAGGCGAGGTGGAGGGGCGGATGAACCCCTTCTTCAGGGAGGAGTCGATGTGCCTCCTTTAGGAGGGCCTGGGACTCAGGATCCGCCAAGGTGTACACGTGTCCCGAACGGGATCGTTGGCTCCGGGGACAATCGATTGGGCATTCCAATATACGGGCGGTGTGGCGGCAATCTCCTCTGCTTCCCCGTTTGCCTGAAACGTCCATGTATTGGTGGTAGTGGTGTGGGCACGTTGTGCTGTCCATTTGGTCGTCCGTAAGCCCAAGACTGGG
>CM070032.1:132672200-132697181 GCA_036250615.1 Ptychadena robeensis | reverse complement strand
GCGGCTGGCAGTTTTCCTCCCTTCCATGCTGGCGGGGCCGCTCGTTCTCGGCGGTAATCAAACACCCGGGTAGCAAGGTAGGTGTCTGCCAAGCTTGCTGCTTCTACCGACGTGGTAGACAAACTGTCGTACCTCAGGGGTGCAGCCATGTAGGAGCTGATCCAAGATCATTAGATCCTCCAAGGCAGCGTATGAACCCTTGGCGGCTTTGGTCCACTGCTTGAAGGCGCTGCCCAGGCGGTCTCTCCAATCTTTGAATGAGTCCATCTGTCCTCTCTGCAGGGTTCTGAACCGTTTACGATAAACCTCTGGAGTCAGCTGGTATTTTTGGATGATGGCATCTTTTACCGACTGGTAATCAGTGTCCTGCGCATCAGGTAGGTCTGAGTACGCATCATAGGCCTGGCCTTTCAGCCCTGGACCCAAATACCTCACCCACTGCTCTTGTGGGATACAGTACTGGCGGCAAGTCTTTTCAAATGATTGTAGGAACTTCTCGATGTCACTGTTTTGATCCATGACGGGAAAAAGTCCAGCATGTCTTGTCGCTGACAGGGGATCTGGCCCATTGATGTTCTGCGCTGGTTCCTGGTGCTGCAACTGGAGCTTGGTCATCGCTAGTTGATGTTGGTGGGAACGCTCCTCTGCTTCTCTGGCACGCTCCTCTGCTTCTCTGGCCCGCTCAGCGGCACGCTCCTCTGCTTCTCTGGCCCGCTCCTCCCGCAGATATTGAAGATACGCTTGGGGGTCGCTGGTACTCAAACGTCGCAAAAAATCCTGCAGCACGGAATCCTGATGATGAGGGACTGAAAGTCCATGGGACGTCTGCTCAGGCTGTCGAGCAGAAATTGCAGAGCTTGGCTCATGCTGTACAATTCCAGTACTCTCAATCGGCAGATCAATACTGGCGCCCTCTGTACCCACATCGGATAAATCGTTTCCCAGGGTCTGATTTGCCTGACGATCCGCAGCTTCCAAGCATTGAATTAAATATTTTACTTTCCCGTCCCGAATTCTGATTCCTCTGTGCTCACAGAGATTCAGCAGATCCGCCTTGTTCATTTTGTGGTAATCCACTGGACCAGGCATTATTTATAAGTATATAAGATTAGGGTGAAAAGAAAAGTAAAGCAAGGTATAAGAGGGGTATAAGAGAGGGTAGGATAAAAGATGGAGTAGGCGAATGTTGCTATATGTTTGACTATCCCAAAAACTATGCACTCAAAGAACTGATTATCTCAAAACTGTTTCCACGCAGGTCACAATTTTCCGTACAGCGTCTAAAACACCTAACACTGCACTGTATGCTCAATCAGAAAAAAAATCCCAGTAAACATTAACAGTATGTTCACGAGATCCCACTACGCTGCCAACCAGTAAGTGATGGACGCCCATGCCCAGACGACGCCAAGCTTTGCGTTCACAGGGCGCAAACCGTCACGTCACAATCTCACGACGGTCAAGCGTAACCGGAGGCACAGAAAGGTGTGACTTGGGCAGGTGCAAAGCTACCCAGCCCTTATCGCACGATCGCAGAATTCCCAAACACGCTGACGGATTCTCACGAGTGCTCCAATTAGCCTGACCAATCGCCACTGCCACCATGTGATTTCATGGAGTCACGAACCGCACACCAAAAGCAATCACAATTGCAACCTGAATCAACTATAAAGAGATATATGCCACCTACGCCCACACTGAGCGGATGGTCAATTTATCTCTCACGGTAGCTAAAGGGGAGAGGGTACGTCAGTTTCCTATTTGAGCATAGAGACAATCAGCTTATAAATTTAGTATTTACTTAAAGGATTTAAAACAAGAGTGCTTACAGACAAATATACATAACAATATTACAGGGGAATCATAGGCATATAGCAAATAACCAATAGATAGGAGGTAAGGATCGAGGGGAGAAATAAGAGAGTATACTTATAATAAAAGCTGGGATCCAGATTAGAGGCAGTCTTTTAAAGAGTCCAGAAAATGATGAAGTGTCTCAAAAATGTTCAGAAGATGATGAAGTGTCCCAAAAATGTTCAGAAGATGATGAAGTGATGGTTAATCATTGGAAGCTCCGGCAATGATTGGACGGGCAGAGATCCGGTTCCATAGATGTTCCAAGGATGAGCTTGTCTCTGCCTGGTTGGGATTCTCAGTTATAGTCTGGAGATGGGGGGTGGAAATACTTTGAGTGAGTCCGGAACCAAGGGAAAGCGCCAATGAGTCCACACACTGCTAGGCTGGGATTTGTAGTTCACTCAGAAACTTACAAGTGTGTTTCCCAGCCTAGGAAGACAGTACATACCCCATGTTTGATATGCCCCGACTCCAGATGAACAGACGCAGCTGTTGGAAGCCACTGGCTAAGGGCTATCTCGCATCCCCAGTAGGATATATAAATATGGTTTTTGTTATGAGCTAGCTTAATGTAACCAAATGGTTTTGATAAGAAAAGGAAGGGTAATAAGATTGGAGACGGCAGGCTTGTCCCCCTGCTGTGGATAGTCGCAGAGAACCCTTTGAGGCCACTTTACACCTAGCTGCTAATTGCATCAAAGGGCTATACACACAAACACAAACACACACTGCCTAGAACAATTGGCAAGTTTTGTTTATCAAAATGGCAGAGGGAAAAATTTATTATGATGGCACATCACACTCCCCTCTGCTTATACTTGAGTCAGGGGGTCACAGTACACTCACCTGTCCCGTGTCACAGAATCAGAGGCACTGGCATTCTGTGGGCAGCCTCTGTGAAGCTCTGTTGCCGACAACAGCTGATGTAATGTAAACAAATGCCACACCATCTGGTGGACGGTTACTGTTACTGGTGTTACTGACGGAAAATAAGTTTATCTCCATTTGTTATTATAACATACATTTTTTTCCTCACAAGCACAGGGGTATAAAACCTTAATAACCTAAATAAACAGTGAGCCAAAATTATAGACTTTGACAAAGTCATGGACCAAACTTGTTATTTATTGATGAAATGTCTACAATTGATGAATTTGCCTTTCTCATCAGATATAATGAATGATATAATTTACATATAAAATCAAACTAACAGTAAATATTGTTTATTAAACTAGGTTGTGAAACTAGGTTTATTAACCTCCTGGGCGTTACAGGCTTTTCGCACGGCTTTTCATGCTTTCATGCTTGTGATACTAAAAAATGGAATGCGTCACTCAGTGAGTACAATGCTGCAACGTGACCATGTAAAATCATTTGAAGCTTTTCACCAAGGGACTAAAGCTACCCATACACGCAGCGATCCCTGCACGATAGTCAAACGACCAATTGTGGACAGTCATTCAGAGAATTAAAGCACGCCATTAATGTACCAGCCGTTACTTTGGATGGAGGCCCTGGTCCAAAATAATGTGATCGACCAGAAAAGAATAGTCAAGTTGTCTTGCTGACTTGTGGTGCTATTCTGGTTGATCGCTTCAGGTGGGTACCTCCATTTTGCAGACGATTGACCACAGAGCCAGTGCTCGATCGTTCGCATAAATAGCTTGCAGATGGATATGTGTATGGGGGACCATAGCCTAACAGCTGTACACAAGATAATAACATTTAATAAGCCCTCAATATGCGCTAATTCTTTCCTACAACCCTGGGGACCAAGCCCCTCTTGTCTTCCAATAATTGCTGCATCCCTGGTTTTCCCTACTCATCAGAACAGTGTTGTGTATGCAGTTGTGGTTTATTATTTTGTTAGAAGTCAAATGATCACAATTATACACTACAGTATGAGTTTTGAATAAGTTAAGGCACACAGGTGTCTGATGGCTGCTGCTGGGGTAAAACCTTTAGAAATACAAAGGAAATCTTAAAGTATAGATGAAGTAATGTCTATGAGTAATGTTATATGGGAGATAGGTTGTATAAAATGAAGCTACTAGTGCTAGTTCCAAAAATACATGAGCTGGTTGTAAAACGTAGAGTCAGTACTAATGACTGTAGTTAATAGGATATTAGTGCTATTTAGGTAATAAAATGCTAATGTTTGTTGCTTTATACAAATCTACTAGTAATGTCTGGGTTTATGAGGCTGTTGTGAACTATAGAGCCATTAGTAATGCCTGGGGAGGCGGTGTTGTGTTATACGAGGGCACTAAGGGCTGGTTGTTGGAGGCTACTAGTGCTAGTTGTGAAATCTAAAGGTATACTGGTAACGTCTGGGGTAAACGGTATGAGATCTGATAGTGATGAAAAGGCTCCATATAAAGGGGTGTTGTTACAACAAAGGCTGCCGTGGCGTGCACGGGGTTGCTTCTAAACACAATTTTAGAGCATTAGGAATTGGGAAACGCGCGCAGTAAGGGAAGAGGAACTTCAAAAGGTTAGAGCTTTTGACACCGGAATTCGATTTGTTGTTGCAATATCCGAGGGTTTGTTAAGTCATCAGTGTGTCACTAGCACAGTCACATGTTCTTTCACTCCCCCGCTGCTTCTGTCTGAAGAGGTGCTGACTCCTTTGTATACTGGCATGCTGTATCCAGAACTTCATTGTTTTCAGCTGACAAGGTGGTGGTGATGAGTGTTTAATCGGAGCAGCATGGAGAACACGGCTTCCTTATATCCTTGCCAGAAGCTTTGTTATTCTACCGGACATTTTCTCAATGACTTGTGTGCATCAATGTGGTTTACCTACTTCTTAGTCTATTTCCACTCCGTGCTGGGTTTCAACTCATTTAACGCCGGCCTTCTACTGCTTGTGGGCCAGGTTGCTGATGGCATCTGTACTCCTCTGGTTGGGTATGAATCGGATCGGCATGTTGGCCACCTATCATATGGACGGCGAAAATCCTGGCATCTAGTCGGTAGGTGTGGGAGGCGCTTCCTGTAAATGGAAGTGATAGAATTTTTACTCCTTTTTTATTTATATTTGTGTAAAAGAAGGTTTTGTATTAGAGATATTTGAACATATCTTGCAAATCTTGTGTTCTCCATTGAATGATATATAGTCTAAAGCTGGAAACACACATGTATATATGGGCCAGATCAATGTCCACTTTGAGCACCGTGCGCACTTTCATCTATCTGGCCCATATCATATCTGACATGGGCGCAAACCATGGTTGATGTCTGTTGCTTTGCATGGGGAGTGTGGGGTCTCCATGCAAAGCATCGGATGAGCTGGAGACACAGGAGTGCTGTGTCTCCAGCTCCTTTGGTATCTGACAGCAGCGCAATGACGTCATCACACTGCTGAAGGGAACCTCGAATGGCTCCAATATCGAGCTGTGTGTTCCCTGCTTTATGGTATGATTGAGTGATTGCTGTAGATCGAACAAGGAGGAAGGCGGAAACCAGCCATCATAATAATGGGGTGTGCCTCATCCCAATTGACAATCAAGTCTCTCTGTATGTCCACAGATCCTAAAGGCTCAACCAGGTGTTGTGGATCCATTGCGTATATGCCGCTCCCCCCGACAGGAGTAATTATACACCTAGGCTGCAGTTGCATTTTTACGATAATAAACATGGAAACGCAGCCGCTAACCACATTCGTTACTGGCAAAACAAAATGCATTTAGCAGCGCTAGTACCATACAAGTATATAGGACTTGGTTGTGCTGCACCTGCAGTAATACGGGCAGCAGGGCATTTTCTGTACCGTTCTATTGCACATCCATGACAACACGCAGGGCTAATGTGAAAGGTAAGCAGATTTTCAGTGGAGTGGAGCGCAGCGCAAGCGTAAAATTTACCAACATGTCTGATCCTTTTTCGATTGATTTTATGTTCAATGTTGATTACTTTTGGCCAATCGTATCAGATGGGCAGGAATCTATTTTAATCTGATCAACTCAAAAATCGATTGTTTTAAGTCGATCGACAAAATCGAACCGTGCGTTGCCACCTTTTAGTTCATTTTTTCCACCCTGAGCTAGGGAATAGAAAAGAGTTTGTGGTTTAGATTTTGACTTCAGGGGTCATGGGTGGAGTGGTCAGTTTGGGTGCCACACTTGGTGAGAGTCTGGCCTCACTCCTCCGCACCTTTCCAAGAGGTGGAGGGAGTCGCGCAAGCTGCTCCTTTTCTGCTCGTCATGGGGCTGTACCTTCTGGAAGAATAAGCAGAGGGATGGCATTAGGCTTCCTTGGGTGGGGACAGGTTAGTGGCTGCTTCTGGCTTCTGGCTCCCTATGGCAAGCATGGGGCACAGAAAGCTTGTCTTCTGTCCACAAATTTTAAACACCTGCCTTTCTGGTCTCTGGCCAGTTGAGGCTTGGGTAGCTGAAGGATGGATACAATGCCAGCCTTTTTGGCAGCGAGATTCAGGTAAAAACTCCTACGCCTTTGTAGTTGGGAGTCTTCTGTTAAGCCCCCCATACACGTTCCGATTTTTCGTACGAATTTTGCCCGACCGACCAATGTGGTCGGGAGATTTATCGATCTGGAGATTAATCGGAATTATGTACCGATCCCGATTTCTCAAAATTGGCTGAAAAATCGGTCGGGGCCGCTTTGGACCTGTCCGTAAATTTTTTTGTCGATCTGCTGTTAATAGATAGGGTCGGGCTGATGGATCGGTGATAATTCGAATTCCGATTTTTCGTGCCGACCGACCGACCATAACATTTTAGGTGAAAATCGGGTGACAGGATCGGACGAAAAATCGTTCAGGAGAATAATCGGAACGTGTATGGGGGGGCTTTACTTAGATTTAATTTGGGTGTAAGATGTGTTTTGTATATCTGAAGAGCATCTTCCCTCCGGGTTAGTCCTCCTAGGGCAGGCTGGCTCCGTATGGTGGGTCTCTAGCTCAATCCAACCACTGTGGACACAGTTTCTAAATAGAAAACTATGTTCAGAGTGGTTAAAAAGTGTACCTCAGCTCCCTCTACCCCCCCCCCCCCCCCCCCCCCCCCCCCCCCCCCCCCCCCCCCCCCCCCCCCCCCCCCCCCCCCCCCCCCCCCCCCCCCCCCCCCCCCCCCCCCCCCCCCCCCCCCCCCCCCCCGGTCACGGGATCTTCTCCACTCCTGGAAGCCTGCAGCAGTGGACTGAAGCCCCTGCGGACGCCGGATCAGGTAAGCCAGCAATGCAGGCAACCTCTCAGTGGCGGACGAACCCAGTCAGTGCACTTTTTTGCACATCCATAGCGAACGAGCCGGGCCCGTCTCAACCGGTAGGGAGGTTAAAGTTGAATTGACATAACATGCAAATGGAACCGGGTGGAAATTTTAGGCAATTGGCAAGACATACCCAATAAAGGAGTGGTTCTGCAGGTGGTGACCACAGACCAATTCTTAGTTCTAATGCTTTTTGGCTGATGTTTTGGTTTCACTCACTTTCACTGGTGGTATCACAAGAGTCTACAATCCACTCAAGTGGCTCAGGTAGTGCAGCTCATCCAGGATGGCACATCAATGTGAGCTGTGGCAAGAAGGTTTGTTTTGGCTATCAGCGTAGTGTCCAGAGCTAGGAGGCGCTATCAGGAGACAGGTCCATACATCAGGAGACGTGTAGGAGGACCACAAACCAGCATCAGGACTGCTACCTCCACCTTTGTGCAAGGAGGAACACTGCCAGGGCCCTGCAAAATGATCTCCAGCGGGCCACAAATGTGCATGTGTCTGCTCAAACGATCTGATAGACTCCGTCAGGGTGGTATGAGGGCCCGAAGTCCACAGGTGGGGGTTGTGCTTACAGCTCAACACCATGCAGCATTCGCTCAATACTCCCTCTATAGAGCTTCCTTGGTCTCTCCAGTCCCCCCCCCCCCCCCCCCCCTCTCGTTTGCAGCTGTGCCTAGCTCAGCTTAGGCATGTTAATGAAGGGGAGGGCACTTACTTGTGCGCCTTTAGTCCTTGTTCCAATTTGTCTGTTACTGGGGGCCACACACCTTCATTTTGAGAGCTGCAAACCTACACGCAACTTAAACACGCATCGCTCGTACTGACCCTATTTTACTCTGCAATCTTTGCTCAGGCCCCATACACACACTGAGGGCCCTGTAACTGTGTAATCACTGCTGACTGTTGCGTGCAACTATTTATTAACTTTCATAACTGAATCTAATTAAGCAAATCTGGGACATCCTGTTTCCTTCCTTTCACCAACACCATGTCGTACCACAGACTGTCCAAGGAGTTAGGGGATGCTTTAGTCCAAGTGTGGGAGGAGATCCCTCAGGAGACCATCCCCCACCACTTTAGGAGCATGTCCAGTTGTTGTAGGTCATACAGCCATGGGGAGGCCGCACACAAACTACTGAGCCTCATTTTTACTTGTTTTAAGGACATTACATCATAGTTTGATCAGCCTGGAGTGTTTTTTTTCCTTTTATAATTCTGAGTGTAACTCCAAATCCAGACCTCCATGTGTTGATGAATTTGGTTTCCATTGATATTGTTTGTTGATTGTTGTCACCTTCAAGTATGTTAAAATCTAAGTATTTAATCAGAATATTTCATATACTCATTCTAGGATGTCTTATTTGTGTGTATCCCCCTTTTTTTTTTTTTACCAATGTAGAAAAAAATTCAAATGGCCGTAATTGGATTTATTAGGATTATTTTTTTTTCTCTGTTCAGGAACATTGAGTGTGATTCTTTCGTTTCCATTTATCTTCAACCCGTGCATTGGTTGCACCGAAAATACCCCACAATGGGTTGGCTTGATATACTTTATTCCTTTTATAATAATTTTTCAATTCGGCTGGGCAGCTACACAGATCTCCCATCTCTCACTCATTCCAGACCTAGCTAAAAATGACCATGACAAAGTGGAGCTCACAGCATTCAGGTATGTCCTGTTTTCAATATTGTATATTTTCTCTGGTTGAGCTTTCAGATATATGCTTCTTTTGTGTGACTGTTGTCTTATGAAACGGTTTTAAATTCCTTGTTCAATTTTGTTTTTAACAAGATTATTGAATACAAAGATACAAAACAGAAATTGTGCATACTTGTATGAACCCTTTATCATACAGGCTTAGGGCCCCCATGCACGTTTCGATTTCCCTACGTTCGATGTCAGGAGTTATCCTGTAATGTCTAATGTGTAGACACACAGTAATGATTAATTACAGAAATTCAGTCCTCTATGTAACACTAGGGAAGTAAAATTTCTTGTTAACGCTTACTAGACATACCTGAAAATTTGCCTTAGTGCATGTTTTTGCTCCTAAAATTAATGTGTCTTATTTTCTGGGAAACACCAGGTTAAGTGTCAACTGAGGTAGGAGGCTGATGTTGAACCAAACTTTAGGGGTTGTGTTAAATAATAGTTCTTTTTTAAGGACTCCTTTTAGAGTTTAGACAAAATGTGTACATAATAGAACTGCTAACCGTTGTTTCTCCTTCCCTTTTTTTTTTTTTTTTTTTTTTTTTTTTTCAGATATGCTTTTACTGTGCTTGCAAACATCTCTGTTTATGCTGTTACCTGGTTGCTACTTCACTTTCATCTGGGTGGAACTAGTTCTGGAGGCACACATTTGGGACCACAGGACATTCCTGTATTTAGGGTATGTGAAAAAAGCACCTGTATTTGGAAGGTGGTAAAAGTTTTCCATCTGTCACCGGTTCACTTTCACATGTATGCCTCTAATACATTACACAAGTAAAGTAGCTATTGTTTTGAACAGTGATTGTTCATATCTACACTGCATCTGGTAAGTGTTCACAGCGCATCACTTTTTCCACATTTTGTTACAGCCTTATTCCAAAATGGATTACATTTATTTTTTTCCCTCAGATTTCTACACACAACACTCCATGATGATGTGAAAAAAGTGAATCTGAGGTTTTGGCAAATTCATAAAAAAAAATGAAAATCACACGTACATAAGTTTTCACAGTCTTTGCCTTATTTGTCAACGCATCTTCTTTTTGAATATGATGCCACAAGCTTGGCACACCTATCCTTGACCAGTTTTAACACATTTCAGTGTTCTGCTGAAAGATGAACAGTTGCCCCAGTCTTGGTTCAAGAGCTCTCTGCAGCAGGTTTTTATCCAGGTTATCTCTACTCAGGATAAAGTCAAAGATGACTGCAGTAATGTAGTCTTCCAGTTCCTGCCTGATTGGTGGATTGCTACAGAGATCTTCTGGAAGGTGCTGCTTTTTGCACAGAGGAGCTCTGACAGAATGAACATCGGGTTCTTGGTTGACCCCCCCCCTTTTTGCTCAGTTTAGATGGATGGCCAGCTAATGGTTGTTTTGAACAACTTATACTTGCGGAGAGAGAGATCTTAAACTGGCCATCCTAATAGAGATTTAGAATAGCTGCAAAGAAGAAAGGGCGAAACTGGTCAGGGATAGCTGTGCTAAGCTTGTATCATCATATTCAAAAAAGACTTGAGGGAATAATTGCTGCCTATGAGGCATCGATAAAGTATTAAGCAAAGGAATACTTATGAACATGTGATTTCTCCATTTTTTTTATTTCTTTAATTTAACTTTTTTGAATAATAAAAAAAAAAAGACTTGTAAACAACACTTTAAGGCTCCTTGTGACTCCTCAGACTAGAATAATGTAAATTGGCTGGAAAGGAAAGAAGAAGAAATCATAAATATAATAATATTCGGTCTATTTTCTCCTGTTGCATGCTTTATTTTTTTCTCTGGTGTTACTGTTGACCACAAAAAGCTATATATTTTTTTTTTAAACCCACATTGAACATTGATGTGTGATCGGGACACATCGCATCAGAGATCAGAAAATTCTTGTCTTGGCGGGCTTTATCATAATGATGAAGTATGACTGACATGCCCCAGCATGTTAGGTACATGTCAGACCATTCATTTAAAGGGGCCATGTTATCTGATGCGGATGCGCGGCCGATAACGTGGTCCTTATGGAGAGGAAAAGGGGAGCTTGCGCTTGTTAGATACGTAAGCCTGAGTCTCTTGCAAAAGCCTATTTGCCTCCTATTAGGTGGCTGTTTACAATCGAAGGAAAGAGAACGTGAGACTTGGTAATAAAAGGTGGTGGTGGGGATCTGGATGGGTAGTGGGTTAAGGCTAGGCTTGATATTATTTTTCACATGAAGAATCTGATGGGTAGAATTATCCTGAAAATATGGTTAAAAACAATCTCCAATTTATACAAGTTATTCCTAACATTCGACAACCTACTCTAATCTTGCAATTCTTGCGACAGAGGGCAGAAAACTATGGCTAGACTATGACATACAGTGCCTTGCAGAAGTTTTCCCCCCGCTTTCATATTTTGGTACATAACCGCCTTAAGGGCCCCCATAAACCTTTGCCCCTATAAGATTTCTCTGTCAGATTTCCTTTAGATTTCCTTTTGTTTTACCAAAACCATGTAATATGAGGGACTGTCTAAACCAACAAGTCTACCTGTGTCTTATCGCAGAGGACCCTATATTACATAGTTGTTGATTGTCAGATATCTTTTAGATCTGAGCGATCTAAAGGTGTATGGCCAGCTTAAAGCAGGGTACAGAGGGCTCAATATTCGAGCTGTCCATCACGCTGCTGTCAGATCTCGGTGGAGCTGGGGAGACAGCTCTGCTCTCCCCAGCTCAGCCGAAGCTTTGCCTGGAGACCACACTCTCTTCTTTATCAAATATAAAAGCATCCTTCATTATTTCTGATATAAATTTAAAAAAATTATATTTGAATATATGACCTTTATGATTTTATTCAGTAAATTTGTAACAATTTCAACAACAAGTAGTAGTTTCCCCTCATGTCATCCCTTATGTACCTCTGCTGCTGGTCTCCTCAGGCCTCTTTTCAGCCACTTTCTGTTCTCATGAGCTGTCTGCCTGGCATTTCATAGAAACCTGTGTAAAATGCGCAGAAATGGTCATTTGTAATCTTCATTAGAATCCTTGTGTGACACAGGAGGAGGAGAATAACTAGGAAACGGACACAGAGTGTTGTCGCCCTATGAAAATAAGTTGCTGAAGGAAAATGTATAGCAGGGGTTTTTTTTTTTTACCTTTTTTATTTTACCATCTTTTGAAAGGTAATAAAACATCTGAGGTTAGATGGCCCTGATCAGTTACACTGACTTTCCATAGAACCATGTAATTCCTTGATATTGATATTGATTTTTGTAAAAAAACATTTAATAGTGACAATGACAGCAGCTAAACCTTTGGGTTTAGGTGTTCATGGGGGATCATGGCAGTTACAGGTTTCCTATTGATGAACTACAGATTTCAGCATGCATATAGTCTTTTATTAGTGCTCCATGACATTCTCCCCTCTCTCTCATTACTGCTTCCCCCTGCGCCCCATACCCTCCCCCAGCTTTTGATTGGCTGGCATTGCTAGGGGAGGGTATGGGGCGCTATGTGGAAACCCAAGAGAGGAAAAGAGAAGTGACTGAAAACATTCAGAGCCAATAGCCTTTTCTCTCTGTATCTGTGGTGTGCTTGTGTGCAAGCCAATAGATCCTAACGTGCCTGAATTGGCACACATTTGCCATCATGGCTTTAGTACGTAAATACATATACACAGACTACATAGATTAAGGTACTGGAGATTAAGTAAAGCTGGCCATAGCGGTTGCAATCTTCTGTTTGATTCTCGAACGATCGAACAGTAATCTGTCATGATGCTATTTTTCTGCCTGAGAAAATCGATCCCCATTCAAAGTATCGGGCAGGAATCCGTTCCCCAAGATGGTGTGCACTGCGATCGTTGTACGATAGATTGTCGATAGATGTGATCATTCATACATCAATTGCAGGGGGAATTGCAACGTGTATGGGTAGCTTAACCTCCCTAGCGGTCATGACGAGTCCAGCTCGTCCAGTGATGTCCCCGATCTCCTCTTCTCCTCTGTGTTCTTCCTGATTCTCTCTCGGAGTGCTGGTGACATCACCCGGGGACGGGAACTCCAAGTTCAATAGGGAAATGCATGTAGTACATTGGCTTCAATGACTTTTGGCATACTGCAGTTGACTCTTCTAATTCTTTGGAGACAGCTATGTTTGAAGAAAAGAACACCTTGCCTACTCTGAAGCACGACGGGGGTCAATCATGCTTTGGGGCTGTTTTGCATTACACCAAGTAACATATTAGAAAAAGGGGATAGAAGGGGGGTAAAATAAACTGTGCCACACCTTAAATGGGTTTAAGTATTGCAATAACAGGCCGTTCTTACTAGAGCCAAGGGAGGGAAGAATCTATCCCCCGGCCAGGTATTTTATTTTGTTGATAGACTCTAGTCCAATGATTGGAACCTCTGTTTCAGCGTGGATTGTTCCCTCACAGAAATTTCCTCTTTGGATTTGAAGTTGAGGATAAAACAGCAGGGAATACTATCCTCCATGCCAGCAGCTCGCATCCACAAGCTCTTAATCAATTCCCTACTCTCAGTATTTGAGAGTTAGGAGGAAATGCTCAAGATCAAGGCTTTGGAATTGCGAGCACGTTTGGCTGAGAGTGGGTACAGAAGTTATTAAGAGCCTACCGGAAAGCATGTAGCAAGGATAGAAATTATCTACTGCAGACCGCAACCGATGTCACCACAGACATTTTGGTGACTAGAGTTATTTTCACCTATTCAAACCACCATGAAAGGGTACAAACGATTTTACGTAAATACTGGCATGTTTTGACCTCTGACATCACGGTTAACAAAATTATTGGAGATTACCCATCCATAACTTACCGTAGATCTAGATCATTGAGAGACTGCCTGGTTAAGCGTAATTTTTTGACCCCAGATAAGGGTGAGCCTA
Source organism: Ptychadena robeensis (assembly GCA_036250615.1). Classification (NCBI taxonomy): domain Eukaryota; kingdom Metazoa; phylum Chordata; class Amphibia; order Anura; family Ptychadenidae; genus Ptychadena; species Ptychadena robeensis. The sequence goes on along the minus strand of CM070032.1, from coordinate 132,683,500 downwards.
TTGCTGGCCTCTCTAGATGTGGACGTTGTAACTAGTGTCCCTTTATCCTGGAGGGCAACACTAAACCACTCCCCAATGGAGAACGTTTGACAATGAGGTTCTGGGCCATTTGTGAATCCACTGCAGTGGTATACCTTATGTTATGCCACTGCAGTTCTTTTTATGTTGGCAAGACCAAGCGCCAACTTAGAAAAAGGATACAGGAACACATTAGAGTGATTGGCAAAAGAGATTTAACTGTCCCAATAGAGACATGTAGGGCTACGTCATAATTATGACCTTGCCTATGTGTCCTTTTGTGTTCTCTCAAGAATATCTGAGGATAGACAAGGAGGGGATCCTGACCGCACCCTCTTTTAATTGGAACAAAAGTGGATTCATAATCTTAAGGCCACAGTGACTCCGGGCTTTAATGATTGTATCAGTTTCAAACCCTTTTTGTAAAGTAAGGGTGGTTGACCCCTCTAGACGGAGGGCAGTCCACAGCCCTTTGGGCAGATTGTCTGCCCTCTGGGGGGTTGCTGACCTCCTTTATATGGATAGACCAGTTCGTCTTCTATTGACGGTCTAATACATATATATAACTTTAAGCCATGCAGTGGTTCGATAACTGGTTTGATATATTCGTTATAAGTTTTTTCTTGTTTTGTGTTTTATTCTGACCAAGACCAAATGTCTACATATACTTCGTATAGGTGTCCCCCTTTTTTGTTGACTTTTGTTTTTACAGTACAATTTTTGTACCTAATGGTGATTTAAATAGTTGGTGACTTATCAGGGTTCATCTGGGGAATGGGCATTGTTGCTGTTCCCTGGTCAGATGTAAGGGTGGCCACTTGGAGTGGGCGGGCCCTATAACATCTGTAGACTGCCTCGCCTAGACGCATCCCACCTTGGTGGGCGTGTTCTTCCACCCCCCCTTCTTTTTTGTTTGGGGGGTGGGTGGTCGTTCTCTCCCCCCTCCCCTTTGTTGGGAGGAGACATTATACCATCTACGTGGCCCCTCATTGTGGGGGACCATATGGTACCGTTCAGGGGACACCCTACTTTTGTGGGGCCCCCCAAGGGCGAGGCAGTGCTGATATGTATACCTTGGAGTGCTTTGCGCTCCATAGGTATTACTCACACTGCATTAGAAGTGCGCATCGTCCTATTGCAGAGTGTCTGCCCACCAGGCATGTCGGGACAGCATGGGTGACACCATCCTGCCTTGCATGACCTCTCCAGTAGTGGGCAGCTTATGGTATGGAGGCGTGCATTTGGGGGTGTACCACCATGGGACTAGGCCCAAAGCTTGTGGCAAGCATGGATTAGCACAAAAACAAGAGTGATGGTATGTGTTTACCTATTTACTTTTATTAAACCATGTCCATTAATAATTTGCCCACAGATAACAAGATTATCTCCTGATGAAGCAAATATACTCTTAACTCATTTGCAAAACATGTTCAGTATCTTAAATCTTGTCACCATGCTAAGGGCTTGTCCCCACATTGGCGGTTTACCACGGGGTGTCCCAATTTTTGTTTTTTACCTTTCAGTTCAATGCAGCCACCCCCGGACCACGTCCATAGAAAATTAATGGACGTGGTTAAAAATCGCGTCTACATGCAATTTTTGACCGCATCCATTTATGTCTATGGGTGCGATTGGCTGCAACTGCCCCCGAGCCATCCGCCTGAGTGGGGACACGGCCATTAAAATGAATGGAGACTGCCGGCCGCATTTGCCGCAGTGTGGTTTAAAACAGAGCCAACCATTATAACAGATGACATCAAGGCTAACAATTGGCCTAAAAATTTTACTTGGTGTAATACTCGTAGAATAAAAGTATGTGCAGTGTCTCAATCGCAAAAAAAATCCCTGTGTTTGGTGCACACCTAACGCAGGGATTTTTAACATAGTTTAGAACATTTTACCATAGTTTAGTTAAATATTTAACCGTTTAGAAAAATTTGGTCAAACAGTTTTTTCTTTCAATTGTGGCTTTTTTCTTAAAAAGAGTTTTTGTTTGTTTTTTTCCTTTTAGACATTGGCTCTTATCGTGGTAGGCATTGGAGCACTCTTCTCTTTATTGTTTCACATTGGAACTAACGAAAAGCAAACATATGAACAGCTTGTGGAAACGGAAGATGAAGAGTTTATGGCAACCAGATCCCCAAAGTCAGCATTGTTGTGGAAGGACTGGCTTGCAGAGCCATCTTTTTATCAAGTAATGTGTAGAGAAAGATTTTGTGAATGGCAAAATAGATCACTGCTGACTTTACATTGCAACATTTATCATTTGGTTTTGTTGCAGGTCGCCATTTTGTACATGTGTACACGTCTGATTGTAAACCTGTCCCAGACATATATAGCAGTGTACCTGACCAATTCATTGCACCTTTCAAAGGTAAAGTCATAAAGTGTCATTAAAATAAATGTTTTGTTATTTATGTCTTCTTTTTTTGCATCCATTTCTGTTTTGAGACTTTATTTAGTAAAGATTGAATGTATATATTGTAATTAAAATTTTCTACCAATAACAATCCAAATTTGCTACATTTTGAGAGAAATCACATGCAAATATTCATCCTTACTCAATACTTTGTCAATTCACCTTTGACAGCAAATACAGACTCAAGTCTTTTTAAATATCATATCCATGGCCAGTTTAGCACATTCCTCTTTATATCACCCCTTAAGCTCCATCAGGTTGTATGGGAAGTGTCGGTGCTTAAGCCGGAAACACACAGTGTTTCCATCTAATCCAACTAATCTAGCCTATATCTATGCGTGTGTTCCCTGCTTTAGTCATTTATATATCTCTCCAGAGATGTTCAATTAGATTCAAATCTGGGCTCTTTCTGGGCCACTCAAGGATCTTCACAGAGCATGTGTGCTTGGGTTCATTGTTCTGCTGAAAGATGAACTGTTGCCATAGTCTGACTTAAAGAGGGCTCTGGAGCAGGTTTTCATCCAGGATGTCTCTGTAAATTGCTGCAGTTATCTTGCCCTTTCTTCTGACTAATCTCCCAGTTCCTGCTGCTAAAAAATATCCCCCCAGTATGATCCTGCCACCACCATGCTTCACTTTAGGGATGGTGTTGGCCTATTGATGAACAGTGCCAGGTTTCCTCAAAACGTGACGTCTGGGATTCACACCAGAGTTCAATATTTGTCTCATTCAGACCAGAGAACTTATTTTTCTCACGGTCTGTAAATCCTTTAAGTGGCTTTTGGCAAACTCCATGGGGGCTGCCATCTGCCTTTTACTAAGTAATGGCTTCCGTCTGGCCATACAGGTCTGGTTGGTGTATTGCTGCATAGATGGTTGTCCTTCTAAAAGGTGCTCCTCTCTCTAGAGGACCTCTGGAGCTCTGACAGGATGACCATGGGGTTCTTGGTAATCTCCCTTCTCCCCCGTTCGCTCCGTTTAGATGGTTGGTCCAGCACCAGGAAGATTCCTGGTGGTTTTAAACTTCTTCCACTTATGGATGATGATTTTTTCTGTAACTAAAGCACTCCCATACATGTTTAGATTGTGACCTGATGTTTTGGCCAATCGACCGTGCTTGATGACGTCCTCACCTCAATCTGCAGAAACATCGGGTCACAATCGGCCCAGGCACCCTTTGTGTGCCAGCGATGTCCGGCGGGTCCCTCTAGCTGCTCAGGCCGTCAGCTAGGGAGACCCGGCAGAGTCAGCATGCCAGCTGTGCTGTGTGTCAGCATAGCACGAAGGGAAAAGGAAGGGAGCTGCTAGCACTGCCCCCTTAGCTGAGGATTCATACCCATACTGAGGATTCATACCCATACTTTAGACGGGGACACTGTATCAGTATCAGACATGTCCGCAATGACTTAGATTGATTTGGATTGCGATTTAGGCTCTTAAATCTCATAGCGTGTATGCAGAGATTTAGACAGAGGTCTACAGTCAATTCCTTTGATTTCATGTCATAGCACAAACTTCATGCCAACCGTAAACTGCCAACTGTGCGACCTTTATAGACAGGTGTGTGACTTTCTATAAATCATGTCTATTCAGCTGATTTTACCACAAAATTACTCCAATTAGGCTGCAGAAACAATTGATGATCAGGGGAAGCAGGATACATCTATCTCAATTTTGAACTTTATGGCAAAGGCTTTAAATACTTGTATACATGAGCTTTTTTATTAATAAATTTGGCAAAATCACAAACTTTTTTCACTTTGTCATTGTGGGCCGTTGTGTGCAGAATTCTGAATTTTGAAATAAGGCTGTAACATGTGGAAAAAGTGATTTGCTGTAAATACTTTCTGGATGCACTGTATAAGTACTGGTACAATCGAGTGTGTTGCTAGATTTGTAATTTGTTATTTCATTCCCTCCCTTTAGAATTACATTGCCACTATTCCTTTAGTGATGTATGTAAGTGGCTTCGCGTCTTCGTTCCTCATGAAGCCAGTTAATACTTGGATTGGACGCAATGTAGGTTTTTATTTTTTTGTTTTTTTTTAACTTTTTGCCTTCTGAAACGATCATCAATTTTTTTTCTCTTCATGTCTTGTAGCTTACCTATTTTATAGGTCTCTTGGCTATTTCAGTGTTTGCTGCCTGGGTGGCCCTTGATCCTGATCTTGGAGTAGCAGTATATGGCGCTGCCATTATTTTGGGTTCTGGTTCTGCAACAATTCTAGTTACTTCCCTATCCATGACTGCTGATCTCATAGGTCCTCACTCGGTATGTACATCATTGTTGTCATCATCATTATGAGTTTACTTTTATGGTTTTATTAGAGATTTTTTAAAAAGAGTGCTACGGGCAAGAGCGAGGATTACAATGTAATCCACCACAATTGCTCTCCCTCCACCCCCATTGCACATCATGTCTGATGAAAAAAGCCACCGCCGCCTTCATAACATAGAGATCAATGGCGGCCTCGGACAAGATCAGTGGGTCCGCTGATACAGAGGACCCCCTTGGGCTCGCCAGGGATATGTGAGTATCCCCTAAAGTAGCTTGTTGGCAACACTCAGCAGGCTAAATAAGTGAATAAAACTCTTTAAGAGTTCCTTTCATGCAAATACCTTTAAAGACCATTTTCTATGGTTAATGGTGTAGACAGAATGCATTATGTATAACTTTAATTCAATTAATAAACTTGGGCAGAATAAAACAATATAACAAAATACATTTAATGCCACTGTCCCCAAATTAATAGAAAACAAATATATGGGGTGGCTAACCCCAAGGGTTTTGACGTGGCCGGAGACAGCATATACAAGACACCGTATAGTACAAAAGTAAAACTAATTTATTATACATGTTTAAGATGGCCAGTCCAGTTGATATTAATCAACACAAAAAACAAGAAATGGATACACAGGTAACATAGTACAAATGTGGTAAGTACAAATTGGGAGAAAGGGGTAGGACCAAGACAATGTGGTGCGCCCCCCGGCCACCATGTTTCTGCGACGGTTGGCTGGAGTCCCAGCATATTGGTTTGAGTGCCACCCCACAGACTTGTCATCTAGCTTTTTATCTCTCGACCTCCTGGAGAAGAGACTTTGCAGCCTGGGATTTTATTAGCATACGTTGGGGGGTAAAGGGGATTTGAGCCCATAGGATATTTCAAGGTAGCTATGTATCTAACTCCAATAATCCTGGATTTTGTTGCTGGACCAGAGCGAATGTAGTAAAGTGCCAGTTTCCTTCTGGCATCACCAACAGCTCTGGCTTATGTTAGGGAAAATGTTGAGCAGGAGTTTCAGGATGCAATACCAATGCGTTAAGAATTTGTAATTAGTTTCCTGCATGTTTGCACTAATTGAACCTTTATATGATAGTAGGCAGGCTGCACCCCATGTTTCTTTGAAAAGGAAAAAAGGATAGACCTGGGTCCAGTGTGTCCACTCTTCAACAAGGGCGTTTGAATGGGATTCACTGGGCCGGGACTTTTTAGGCACGAAATATTCAATATACGTTGTTAAAATTATTATTTATATTATTATTATTATATAACATTATTTTATTCAGTAACATGATTAAAATCATACACAAAACTGGCAGAAGAATTTTTATCATATAATTAAAAGGTTGTCATAGTCACAGTTAACGGTCATACAGTACATTGTCGGCGTTGTGTATCACTCCACAGGCGATAGCCACCTCTCCGACGCGTTTTCCCCCTTTTTTAAAATAGGTGCTTCATCAGGGAGAAGTGGAGTATACAGTTCTAGTGAGGTAAACATATATACAAACATGTCAGAACACAAGCATAATCATCAATTTACATTACATACGGAATGTAGGCTTTGTGTTTAACCACCAAATCATCTCTTTGTTACTCACATCAGTCTTGTCAAAGAAGGTAAATCAGTCCAGTCCTAAGATTCAGGCATACACATTGCTTCAAAGCATGGCTGAGGTGGGTTAAATCCTGTACAATAAGTTTGTTACAATCAGTTTTAAGATAGGAGCTTAATACCCATAAAGGCAGTGTCAGTGACACCACTACAGAACTAGTATACTGGTTAGCCCATATGTTTCTTAGTGACAGAAAATCAATATAAATTATATTCTAGGTTCATTATCAGTGTTATGGAGAAGCTTTTTGAAGAGTATATAAACAAGATAGTGGCTAACAAGCCTACCTTTGAATAGTCTGCCAAGCCAAACGCTGGTAGATGGCCTAAAGCTAGCCACACACGGTTAGATTTTGGTTCAATCGATGCTCGATTACATGAATTTTTTTCATAGATTGAACGAAAATCGAGAAATGCCCACATGGTACGATCGGCAATAATTGTTCGATGAAGGCAGAAAAAATGATCTAATTTTGACCGGACATGTTGGGAAATCATCGTCGATTGTGCCAAAATCGTTTTATAATCGTCGATGTTTGTGGTGTTTCTCCTGGATCGATTAGGTTCAAATAATAACATAGATCACTTCAATCTGAACTTCAATCGTTTCCATACCCAAAATCGACGATTTTAGTAATATTTTGGAATCGAAATCTCACCACAATCGCAAACTCAATGTGGGGTGTATGTTGATGCGATTAAGATCTATTTTCGATTAGACGATTGAATTCCTCAATCCAATCGAGCATCGATTGAGCCAAAATTGAACAGTGTGTGGCCAGCTAGTAGCCAGTAGTAGTGTTGTGTCCTCAGAGGCTTCTGCTTGCGATGCTGCAGAGTAGATAGAGCCTCTGGTTAGTTTAAGTCTGCGTGATTGCCTTTAAGATTGGGGATGGTTTGAGTGAGAGGGAGAGACAGGGAGTACCTTGTGTGCAAAGCGCTTCTGATCAGGTCTTGCTTCCAGGGGAAGGGTATCATCCGCGTCTGTTGACACGTGGGTCGCGGCGTGGTGCCTGTGTTGTTAGTCCGCCATGTTGTGCCTTTAAAGGCTGTACATAGTTCTAGAGGTGGAGCTGTATCACCAGATGTTAGGGGGGCGGGTTTTTATGTTGCTTAGGAATGTTCCCTGAGTGCCTCCGGCGCAACCGGAAGTGACAGAGGTAGCTTGTCTCTGTCTCTGTCACTCAAAAGATACTACTCCTCCTTGTGGTCGTGCTGCTGATGGGGGGCGTGGTTTAGGCGCCCTTCATCTCCATGTAGATCCATCTTGACAGGGAGAAGGCAGGGCTGACCAGGGGAGGGGGCAATCTCCTCTCCTACCTCATCAGTCCCTGCCCATCCCTCAGACAGACTTCCCAGATGAGGTATCTCCGATCTGGAGATATGTGGGGAACACGTCCCATAGGTGTCTCTGAACTCTTCTCTAAAGGGTAGTGCCTATCAAGTTTGATTAGCTTGAACAAGAGGTTTTTAAGAGAGATCTGGACGCCTTTATAGAAGGAGATGGATTAGTGTAATTTTGGATGTGAGATTAGTTGGTGTTGTTTAGCAGCCTACATTCCAAAGATATGTACAACAGATATACATCATATATGCATACATGGGCATACACAAGATGTCCATTTGCATAAATATACACAGTTTTAACCCCTTCATGGGTGACCTGATTAGAAATAGTTGATACAAGAAAATATAAACACAGTTGAACTGCAAAATAATGTGTCATATCATACTGTAATTTGATTCAATAGTTATATACATCAGAATAATGATGGTGTCAACTTAAATACTAGAGTAGCAACATATTGTGGTTTATTTACATGATGTTATAGGAAGCACTTGAAGCTCAGGGCCTCATTGATTCCTGGGTAAGTGGTTGCCCTGAGGTCATACGTCCATTTGCTCTCTAATTGGAGTAGGCGCCTGTCCACATCACCCCCCCCCCCCCCCCCCCCCCCCCCGGTGGACACGTGTGCTAAGGCATAAAACACAATGCCTTCAGTTTCACCAGCATGATTGTTTATGATGTGTCTGGCCACTGGTTTGTAGATATTTTTCGTGGCTATGTCGTGTATATGGTCTCGTATACGGAACCTGAACTCCCTCTTGGTTTTGCCAACATAAAATGGCAATGGCAGAGTGGGGTCAAAGGCCCAGGAAAGGAAGTTAACTTATCACCCCACTTGCGGGACATAATCCACAAGTAGCACCTATCAATAAGTGGGTCCGGAGTGTTTCTGGAATCTGTGATGGTGGCAACAAAATCAATTCGGGAGGCCTGTGGGATAGGGTGCCTTTCTCTAATCTTAAGCCCTGTTTTCTATTTGCCGACATATACCAGTCGATAAGAAGAAGCAGGTGTGTTGACCAGTAGTAATCAAAAGAAAAGTATTTGAGATAAGGAGAATACTCCTATTCACAAATAAACACCCAAGGGGCCCTGTTAGAAACCAGTGGCCCCCACAAGGAACTTTCACGGCACTTGAGTAAAGAATAAGTATTTATTAAAGGTAAACCTAAATAGTACAATTACAAAACATAAGCGTATTGCCCATAGCCGGGCTTGTACATTACAATTAGTTGAACTCGACACGTTTTGCGGCTTGGTGCCGCTTCATCAGGAGTATGCAATGTAAAATTTTCTAACTGTGGGTTAGGAAGGAAGAATTGGAAATTAGTAGAGATATAATACTCCACATTCATTATGAAACATTAAGGTGATCCCAATACAAAGGTAAGTAAGTGTATTCTACCTATTGACAAGTAGTAAGGTTGTGCCTATGGCACACCACGGGCTTAGAGGTGGGTTGGATGAACCTGGACTTAGGAGCCGCGCTGGGGGTTCGGCGAGGCGAGGAGGGTTAAGTCTGACCCAGGGAACAGAGAGCACAGTCCCTTCCTGTGCCCTTATCGTCATCCAAGATCTCCCAGGCTATATGATTAGCTTTGGACTCTGGATATGTAAATCCAGGTATAGGTAGAAATCCTGTAGGGGTATTATAGCGTGTGGGGGGCCCGGGGTTTGTGTGTTTGGGGGTGGTGTTGGACGTAGCCTCTACCCAAGGCGGGCCACTGCACTTGAGGGCGGCACCCTGGCACCGGTGTCTACCTCTGTGAGTGCTGGTCACCGGATGGCGTGGGCGCCGGAGGGGTGTGCCTTTCCTCACTGCGGCTCCCTCCAGGACCGACCCCCTGATATTGGGGAGCGGACTGGGGAAGGGGGGAGTGGTGCGCCCTGTGGAGTCCTCGTCGCCTGGGGCATTGATCAGCCGGGCAGCGGTAATGCCCATACATCTCCCCTTTCACTATCTCTGTGGGAGGGGCGGATGAATGATGACGCACTGCCATTAAGATACCGCCTCTGCCCACAGGTGAGGGTGGCTTGACGTCAGGGCCAGACAGATCACAGGCATACGCGGGGCTCAGGTTGCCCTTATTTGGGGGGGGGGGCGTTCGCCGCGCTTCTGGCGGCAGCGAGCATTTAAACTGAGACAATGTTTGGTCTCTGCAGGACCCACAATCCTGCAGCCTTTAGCCGTCACTCCACGCATGACTAACTATACACCAGCCAACAGTAAGTACAGATATACGCCGGCCACCTTCCTTATCTTCATTAGTCACCCCATCTACAATTTACGCATTATTATTGCAGTTTCCAGTCATTCATCGTTGGGGCAACTGCACAATTACCATACTCATCCTTAATTTAGGGTAATTATTCAAGACTTATTATTTTTTCAGAGTTAGATGACACTGTAAACGGACCTCTATGCACATTATTGTATAACCTTGTTATTCGTTACTCATTATCTGCACATCACATGTAGCAACACTCACTAGTATGAACTACTTTCATATTGGATCCAATGCATGGTTTGGGCATGTAGGACAATGATGTTACATACACATATACAGAAATATTGGCACACGTTTAATTGAGACCAAAATCATAGGATAAGAGTGTTTTTTGGATTTTACAATAATGGTCACTGTTTTGCTTTGGATTTGACATATAGTGAATATGACTATCTATAGGTATAATACACAAACATCACAATTAATATGCATTTTGTGCCACCACACTGGAGATTCATGCTTGATATAATTTCATCTAATTACACTGTACACTTTATGTTGAGATGGTAGCTATAGTTATTATTAGACACGTTGGTCACAAGGTGTAATTGATCTTAGAATATTTTCCACTCTAAGATGATTTTCCTTCCTCTTTTCGGTACTATGTAATGGCTCTTACCCGATCTCTATCATACATTTAAGGGTGCATGACCTTCATATGCTACACTGTTTTAACTGTGCTTGGTGGTGGATAGATTTTCTAGACCTCGATATACATTGTAATTACTATACCTGGCTATAATACCCCTACAGGATTTCTGCCTATACCTGGATTTACATATCCAGAGTCCAACCCTAATCATATAGCCTTGGAGATCTTGGATGACGATAAGGGCACAGGAAGGGACTGTGCTCTCTGTTCCCCGGGTCAGACTTACCCCGGCGCTGGCCCCCCTCGCCTCACCGGCCCCCCAGCACGGCTCCTAAGTCCGGGTTCATCCGACCCCCCCCCCTCGAAGCCTGTGGTGTGCCATAGGCGCAACCTTACTACTTGTCAATAGGTAAAATACACTTACTTACTGTGGGGAATCAGCTCAAAGGTGTACTCGCACAGCATCAGACCACACGCTTTTATCCTTTTAAGGGCTCCTGTCCATGTTTATTTCAGCACACCGTCCAAACAAAGGATGAACCTTGCAGGGGTTAATAGACATTAAAATAAACAAAGTTCCTCGAAAATGCCAAGCCTCCTGGCTTGGCCCCGATCAACATCAGTTCCTTCCTTTAGGAATCCTTCATGGCCTGCCTGCTAGCAGCCATTAACATAGGGCCACACACTCCCTGTGTGCCCTGTGTGTGCTGCACCCAGCAGCACTGTCTCCAACCT
>CM070032.1:132631933-132645935 GCA_036250615.1 Ptychadena robeensis | reverse complement strand
TAAATAAGTAAAAAAGTCCATAATGTTACTCATGTGTCCAAAAATTTCTTCAACTGTTTCTGACGCGTTTCGTCCCGAGCCGGGACTTCCTCAGGGATATCGAAGAACTTCCTAAATGGTCATTGAAAATAATAATGCTTGTTTGGTCTCGTGCACTGATATACAGAAGTACATAAAATTAGCTGTTAAAACATTGATGTCATAATTTTTTACTTTTTAGTCTTGAGAGGTCATGTCTTTATATATACAAAAATCTTTACCCCAGTATTTAATTGTTTATAACCTGCATATAACCTCATACTACATGTATATAGTTATAACATTCCCACATAGTGAATTCTCATGGAAAATTAATCATTGTTTAAATTGTCTTGGCTTACCGGTTTACCGGTACCGGGGGGTTTTGTGGTACTGCGTTTCTGAGGCTATCGGGAGTAGGGGAGCAATTCCGGCTGCTAAGCAACCGAAGACGCTCCTACATCACTTCCGGGGGACAACACATGGACCCGGAGATGATGTATAGTTGAGGGCCGAAATGTGTCTTTGAGACGCATTGCGTCCGCCCCAGGTAGGGCCACCCGGAAGCACCGCTCTGGCACGGATAGGGGCAACGGCTCTGATACCGGCGCCACAGCGGTTATAGGGCTGCCCTAATTTTGGGCGGGAATTGACATAGATATAAACAGGAACAATGATGAGTAGGACAAAAGATGGACCGGCAGACTAACTAGTGGATGTGGTAAACTGCAGGATGGGACATAGCGAGTACACACTCTCTTTACATGGACAGGAGACCAGGTACATTGACTACTAGACTACTGAACCCCTTATACAGGCACAGTCCATCTCCATTATAAGACTTTCTAGATACAATGCAATATATTTACCCAAACAAGTTAGCGTGGGATTTACAGACCCTTGGTCATATTCCAAGCGAAGTAATAGCATCCCCACTGACCCCATGTATTTACCCACCTCCAGCACCCAACCTATATCCACTCATAAAAATATATATCTGAGAAAATAGACTTACCGATTTGACTGCACTAATTTGATGGTGACAACATAAAGAATCAACTCCTTTCCCCCTCAAATATCTAGTGTCTGTCCCATGACAATAACCACACCCGGTATAAAATTGACTGGCATGGATCTAGGCGGTGGCAGCGGGTGGACCCATGGATGCTGTCTCCGGATGGCCTCCCCCATCTGGCACAAGATTTTAAACCAGTAATCCAAGACAATTTAAACAATGATTAATTTTCCATAAGAATTCACTATGTGGGAATGTTATAACTATATACATGTGGTATGAGGTTATATGCAGGTTATAAACAATTAAATACTGGGGTAAAGATTTTTTGTATATATAAAGACATGACCTCTTAAGACTAAAAAGTAAGAAATGATGACATCAATGTTTTAACAGCTAATTTTATGTACTTCTGTATATCAGTGCACGAGACCAAACAAGCATTATTATTTTCAATGACCATTTAGGAAGTTCTTCGATATCCCTGAGGAAGTCACGGCTCGGGACGAAACGCGTCAGAAACAGTTAAAATTTTTGGACACATGAGTAACATTATGGACTTTTTTTTACTTATTTATTAGTCTTCCCTATGGGGATATGTGATATGTTGGAAGTTGAGACATTATACGCTAAACATTGTTGTTAAGTCTTCTGGGGCGACAATACCAGAACTGAGTCATGTCTTTTTTATACAACCCCTTGTTTATCTTGCATACTCATGTTTTAAAAAAAGTATAAATATCATTTCCATTTGACTGGAACTCTTTAAGAACTCAGATTCACCTTTAAAGTCCACTTGGGGCTGGCCACCCCTCTTTGGGGTTTTGTTCCCCCCCATACAAAGTTACACTTTTCTAATTCAGGATGTGGTGAATTGGCAACCGGTTGGTCCCCCAACATATTTGTTCGATCAAACTCTTGGATGAGTTGTCTCTGCGCTCTTGGGGTAATTTTGGTCAGCCTGCCACTCCTGGGAAGGTTCACCACTGTTCCATGTTTTTGCCATTTGTGGATAATGGCTCTCACTGTGGTTCGCTGGAGTCCCAAAGCTTTAGAAATGTCTTTATAACCTTTACCAGACTGATAGATGTCAATTACTTTTGTTCTCATTTGTTCCTGAATTTCTTTGGATCTTGGCATGATGTCTAGCTTTTGAGGTGCTTTTGGTCTACTTGTCTGTGACAGGAAGCTCTTATTTAAGTAATTTCTTGATTGAAACAGGTGTGGCAGTAATCAGGCCTGGGGGTGACTACAGAAATTGAACTCAGGTGTGATAAACCACAGTTCAGTTATTTTTTCACAAGGGGGGCAATCACTTTTTCACACAGGGCCATGTAGATTTGGAGTTTTTTTTCTCCCTTAATAACGCAAACCTTCATTTAAAACTGCATTTTGTGTTCAATTATGTTATCTTTGACTATCTTTTGATGAGCTGAAACATTTAAGTGTGACAAACTTGCAAAAGAATATGAAATCAGGAAGGGGGCAATTAGTTTTGCACACCACTGTAAGTGCAGCTGAGGATGTACAGGCCTTACAGTCTGATAAAGCTATGCTGCTATATAAACCTTCTGCCATATTTGTCAATATGTCCGGTTATTGTCAGACGAAGACAGGCCATTGTTTTTCTTTTTCTTTTTTTATGTGATTTTTTTTCCTGAGTTTCTTATACCCTACCTGTGTGCTGTGAAGCTGGGTCCGCCAGGTTATTGGCGCCTCTGCTGACCATTGCAAAACGGTGGTCCTCCTACTTTTTTTTTTTTTATAGGTACGCTTTAAGCTTTTGCTTAACCAACACTATAGGTACTGTTGTTTTTTTTCCCAGCTAGATGCAATAGCTATTTAAGCCACTGGTAATATGTATGAAATGAAAATTGGTCTGTATTTTCGCAGCTTCATCTCAAAAGTCAGAAATAAAGTATTGCCTGGAGTTCTGGAAATACAGATTTGTATATACAGTCTCTGACAAAAGTTCTGTCGCTTATGTACAAATTGACCAAGTGCCGCTAAAATATATTTCTAATCAATATTTTGTTACAAGAAATGGGTCATTTTAAACCAACAGCTTTTGTAATAATGTTTCAGTGCAAAACGAAACTGACAAAGTATTCTAATATTCACAGCTTGGTAAAGCCCATTGAGTCAATTTTTGCCAAGACATAAGTGTTGTCTCCTTGTCATATGAGAAAGAAGGCAATAGACAACCTATATCTCTATGGGGTTAGAGTGCCCATCCCATTAATCTGAATCAAAACCAAACCAAAGTTACCCCCAAAATGAGACTTTTAGTTGGCAGACTCAAATCCCCCCCCCCCCTCAAAAAGGCGTACACAAGTATTTGAAGAAACAATAATTGTTACATAATCTTTACAACTTCTTTCTTTAGTCAGTATATACTTTATACCTGATTACATTGGATATCTATGTAATTATATATTCTCTAGACTAGTTGTCACATATCTAGTACATTTTCTTCTCTCTTTAAACAAAGTGTATGTTTCTAATAATGAGCTTAAGGGGGGGAGGCGACAGCAAGAAAATGGTGTCTTCCACCTTGATAAATACATATTTCCCAAAATGGTGTTGATCCCCCTTCCAAAATTAGGTGTGCCGACATCCCCAAAACTTGGATTCCACAAGAAACAAAAAACCCAGAGGGGGAGGGGGGAGCATTATCCCCTTCTGGGTTGGAGACTAAAATCTGGGACTTTTAAGGTACATTAATTAACCATTGATTTTATAAAAACATATGAAGATTCTATTTTTGTACACTTTTTTCCCAAAAGCTTATTACAGTCAATACATAATTACAGCTGTGATGAAGAGAAGAAACACAAATACATTACAATTCCTGTCACATTAGGGTAACATTTTGTGATCTATTATTAATACAAAAACATGCTTAAAATCACTGATGGAAATCTTCTCAATGCATTTCGCCATAACGGCTTCCTCAGGAGATCCAGCCAATAGTGTAATATACAACAATATCTGTCAAGATAAAAAAAATCCAAAATCTCCCCCACCCCTGAACAGAAGAGGCAGAAATAACGGGGGACACCAGGGTATAGGGTGCCCACAGCCATCTCCCCACAAATACCAAACCATGGCCACTGAAATTCAGAAAAAGTTGCCTGTGTTAAACCAAACCAAATAAAAATCTATAAATAAATAACTACAAACTCATAGAAAAGTGTGAACTACATGATGTGACTACATGGTGTGTATGGGGACTCCAAAGGAGTGTATGTTGAAAACAATTGTGTATGGTGCTGCATGTGATACCTGCTGGAGTTGTGTGTCTGATTCCCAGTGTAGGGATGGTAAAACCCCCTATGTATACAGTGGATAATAAACTAATGAATCCTAATAAGAGTGAATGTTTGAAAGTGTATGTTGAAAACAATCATGTATAAAGATGTATAAGTTACCTGCTGACGTAATGTGTCTGATTCCCAGTGTAAGGATGGTGGGACCCCCTATTTGTACTGTGGGTAAAAAACAAATGAGTCCTAATGAGAGTGAGCTGTGGAGTAACCCTGTGATTCCTGAACAGTACCTTACCAATGAGAACATGTGCTATTACCAACTCCTAACACCAGGGGACTCCTCCCTTGTGAGACCTAAAACTATATATAACACTTGCCTAGTGTGCTCTGCAGGGTTCCTAAATCAGAATGACAGATCACCATGTATTGGACATGCGGGGTAGACGGCCGAACACCCCACATGCCTATAGTCCCCCGCCGTCACCATGGGAACGCGTGGCCCCGACCACCAGTGACACGGTCGACCGCCTTCATGGCGACACACAAACGCAATAACACCCCACTGCCCGAGGTGGGGGGGGGGGACTAAACGCCCCCCCCAAAGCCCACCAAGTTAGCATTTCATCAAAAACCCAAGCACAGAGCACAGGTCCTCCCAACTGAGGGTGACCCCAGCCCAGAACTGGGTTAGGGAATGGGTGTAGATGGACCATAGGGCTGGTCAGCTGACTGGCCTGCGTCCGTGAATCCCTACCCCTCTCATCAGGGAAGGGGGGCCGCACAGCATCAGCCCACCAGCAAACCCATCCCATAACTCCCAGAGCTTTATCTTAACATATTAATTTTTTATCTAAAGTCCAACAGTTAATCATATTTTTAGAACTTGCATGCTGCATCAAAGTGTCCTGTACCTAACTTTTATGCCCTATGGTCACTGATGTATGTCTATGTTTCTGCTTTGTTTTATAACAATCTTCCATTGTATAGAATTACATAAATCCCTCATCCAAAATGCAAATGCTAGTAACTATAAAGCAATTCATAGATCCAGAGTATCTCAGATGTATCAAATTCTAACCTTGTATTAATAATAGATCGCAAAATGATACCCCTAATGTGACAGGAATTGTAATGTATTTGTGTTTCTTCTCTTCATCACAGCTGTAATCATGTATGGACTGTAATAAGATTTTGGAAAAAAAATGTACAAAAATAAAATCTTCATACGTTTTTATAAAATCAATGGTTAATTAATGTGCCTTAAAAGTCCTGGAGTTCAGTCCCCAACCCAGAGAGGGCAGTCTAGGGTTGGCATTATGCTCCCCCTCTGGGTTTTTGTTTCTTGTGGAATCCAAGTTTTGGGGATGCCGGCACACCTAATTTTGGAAGGGGGATCAACATCATTTTGGGAAATATGTATTTATCAAGGTGTAAGACACCATTTTCTTGCTGTCGCCCCCCTCTTCCAGTGAGATTAGAATGGGAGGCATCAGAACCGCCCCTAGGGGCGGACCTCCCTGCACGATCTCAGCTGTATGGGATATACGCCCGTACGTGACGCATGCAACGCTCCCTTTGCACCTTTATGACAGAGGGTCCACGTGTGGTAGTCACCACAGCGGGAGGATACAGACGGCAAGCTTAGTGACGCCACCTGCAGCAGGACTCGGATAAGGAGGACAACCCTACCACCCACTGAGGGTAAGCCACCCGATCCTTAATCTCTTCAACCTAATGGATAAATAGGCATATGATATTTTACTACAGTCTGACCCTTCCTGTGCAGGCTCTTGGATACGCTTCAGATACTGTTATGTGATGTGGGTAATAAGATCGGCATATGACTGAACCGGTAATACCAGGTGGCTTGTGGATTTGACATTGGTGTTGGTGGGATTTGTAGCACTGTCGGTCTATTATGTTTGGATGATTGGTCTTGGATTATGGTGGTCGCTGACTTATTAGTTGCACGCACGATAAATTGCATGGTGTTTCTTCCTAGCGTATCTTATAAATGGCACTTAGCCTTCACAAACACTTATTGCCAAACTACACTATTAAGTTCCTGTCACAACATATATAACATGTTCAATACCCATTCCTCACACTGATATCATTAACATTTACACATCCCATCACACACATTATATTAAAATGGCAAGAGCACACACACTAAACTATAGCTTAACCACGGTCACTACCTTTTTATTATTACACAGGGGTTGTACACTACACATACACTCAATTTTCTGCACATCCAATTGATCCACACCCTATCATTCAACACACATCTATCAATACCACCATCACACCTTCGTAGGTTACACTCTATGACCCACAACTTAGAACAGCTAGATTAACATATAGAACACACAGGTTTAAACATACACATAGGAACACATTAG
This sequence comes from Ptychadena robeensis, assembly GCA_036250615.1. NCBI lineage: Eukaryota > Metazoa > Chordata > Amphibia > Anura > Ptychadenidae > Ptychadena > Ptychadena robeensis. The sequence continues at coordinate 132,639,228 of CM070032.1, read as the reverse complement.
GGATCCCTCATTATGCACACTCACTCCAATTAGAGATCCCCCACACCATTCCAATTCACTGCACAACTTGCATGGTTTCACACTAGGGGCATTAAGACTTTCCCAGCACTCCACCTTCCCAGATTCTCCTAGCACCTCACACTTTCACCATAACACACACCCCCAAAACACATTCACCACTTAAAACACTCACTCTCACCCCCAACATGCACTCACCATCAACAATAGTGCACACATCGGGTATGTTACGGATTTCTTTAGTACCACACTCACTCACTATTCACAATCACTCACTCTTTCACCAACACTTACTCACTACTCACAAACACTCACTTATTGCACATTTAGAACTCACCTCACTTTACATATATTCTTTTCTCTTTCTCCCACAGGGGTACTGGGTATACGGGCACAGTGGAATAGCCTCTGACCACAGGCACACACCTATTAAATTACACAGAGACCCTCATATGAACATTTATTTATAACCAGGAAACGTCCCCCCGTGCCAAAGCATGGTTGGCACCCAGCTCGCCCAAACTCTGTGGTGACCAAATCCCCTTCCTTCCCTGTTTTCTTTTGGGCAATACACATATACGAAGTGAGTTACTGATAGCTCACTTCTGAGGAATTTTATATGGTCCCACAATTACTTGGATAGCCTACTTGAATCCCTAGGTAAATTAATACCTCTTCTCCTCATCCCCCAGATATTTACACCACTGCATTGATATCCTGATGAAGCCAATGTTTGCGAAACGCGATAAATATATCATCTCCATAGACTGCAAATGTGGAGATATATATGGTGGATAAACCTGTTGAAAATGGACACTATTAACCTCCCTAGCACACTGCCCATACCGCTCCGTCTTTAACAGCGTGGTACGGGCAATCGCAGCAGTATACAAGGTACACTGCCTGCCATTTCCTCCCTCCCCTCTCCACACAGCCGGTGTCATTAATGCCACCGGCTGTAAGGGCTGAAAAGCCGACACCCCTCCATTGACATTGAGGTCTATGGCGCTGCCCACCCCCGCCCTTTCTGCGTCACCGTGATGCGATTGGTGACGCTGCACAACCACGTAAATGCTGCGGTTGGAAGCAGCTTTCCGGGGATATGTGGCTTTCATGGGAGCCAGCTCATCCAGAGTTTGTTCTTCACACAAACTCTGGACGAGCTGGGCTCGTCATGAACGCTAAGGCGGTTAAAGACTTTGAATCGTATACTTGTATTATACTTTTACTAACAATGTTTTAGATGCCTTAAAAGTCCCTAGACCTGTTCCTACACGTTTGTGTTAGCAGGAACGAAGACGTTTTTTGCTTTCTGTTTTTTATATTTGGTTGGGATGATGGCACTATATTTGGGATCGTGGGACAAACTCCTGTACAAATAATATTGGATCCACACACGCAACAAGTGGAGCCGTTCCGCCGATGCAAGGCTAAACATAGTGGAGTACGTTGAACCTCTGCAGATGAAGTCTATGTGCTCGGTCAGGATCCCTGCCAGGCAATGCGCTTAGCGGAGGGGGTCCCGACGGATGTGGAAGCCTCCCCTGAAGCTTTAAGATCCATTGCAGCTGAAGCAGGTAGCAGGCTGGCAGTGGGGTCGGGGGGGGAACAGGTGAGGGACACGGCACCATCTGGGTCCGCATCGCCTCTGTCCTGCCTCGGATTATTTACGCAATTTGGCGACTGAGCTGGGTCCCGGAGCAGGCTGGGTGCTACTAGGGGTATGTGGGCTTGCCCATATTTGCAGGGGAAACAGCTTGCCAGCAGGTAGGAGCTCTGATCTCACGCTGCCATCTTGCTTGGTGTCACGCTACGCCCCCCCAGCGCCATAGATTTTGATTGATTTATATGCAAGTCAGAAATAAAAATGAAAGCATCTAATATATTAGGTTAGGGATCATGATTAAGGGAGAATATATAAATAGTAAAAGGATGTCTGCAAATAATGCACGCTTATTATTCACTCTAGCATATCTAATTCTGTTCACATCTGGTGATGATCTGATGATCTTTCCATTGCTAGAATAAACAACAAAGGAGACAGAGGGAATCCCTGGAGTGTGACCCTTTTTAATATGGAAAGGTTTGGAACTACCAGCCTCGTATCCTGAAGAACCATATAAATATTTTAGTATATTAAGAAAGCAGGAACTAAACAGCATTTTAGATATAATTGGTTCCTTCATGAACTTTTTGGACCTAAGGGCTTGTTTCCACTGCGTTTTCCAATCCATAAGGGTTTCTCCGTCAACGGAAGGGTGCATCAGTCAGTGCATCCATCAGGCATCAGTCTGTGCATCCATCAGGACATACAGGAAATGTTTTCCTTCAGTGCATCCGTCAGTGACAGATTACACCCCCGTTAGACGTAGTGATCTACGTTAATTTTAACGCAACGGAGACCAACGGATTGCACTGACAGATGTTGGGACAGGCTCATTTGATATAATGGGCTACGTCAAGATTTTGACGCAGTGGAAACTAACCCTTAAGCCCACCATACACCTTTCACTCTGTAAAATTTCCATTAGATTTACCAACAAAATTGTAGTATTGTGGCCTCCCTGATAGAATATATATTGATTGTAAAGTTTAGAAAGGTCCTTCCCTCCACAATTTAAAAAAATAAATGAACAATGTGTAGATTTTTTTTTTAATTTCTGTTCAACCTGCCAAATTTTTAGTTTGTTTCCTTTTTTTAATTTTATTATTCATAAATTTTTTATTTTTATAGGTTTGACTAGAGTGGAAAAGGATTAAAACCTGGAAGGAATTTTTCTTCTACCCTGGTGACAATTTTTTTTTTTTGCTATTTTGTGTTCCTGCAAATGCAGCGTCTTGCTTAGCACAGTAAATAGCGTTAAATGCTAGTAATTTAGTTTACAAACTTATTGTGCAACTGCTATTTCTCTCAAAGCTTCATCTGGTCCTACTCCTTGACAATCGACTCAAGTACCCTATGCTAAGTTGTCTGGATCCATTGGGCTTGTTTAGCCAGTTGGTAATTTTGAGGCAACGTGGGAGTTTTAGAATAAAGAGCCTAATGAATAGGCAGTGGCAAGCAGGAGTAAAGTGAACAAGTAAAGTTAAGGAAATGTATCCTTATCTCCTCCAACCAAACATAGATAGTTTGTGATTGCTTCTTGTAAAGTGTAGAAAGTAAAGAATACAATGTAAATGGCACTTGAAGTGCTGCCTCATGTTTACTACTGTAAATAGTAAACTACTGAACTCTCAAAGCTGTTCTATAAATTTCATAATCCTGTGTTTGTCTCAGCAGATCTTAAATAATCCCAACTGTTTATTGGCTTTGCTCAAGCTCGAACTAATGAAAAAAGTTGTTATATTTTTTTTATTGTTCTAGTGTGTTAAAGGTGTATATTTCTTCCTTTCATAAGGGCTTGTCCCTACAGGCAAAGTTGGCCACGGGGCGGAACAAAGTTTGCCGGTGCCTGTAAGTAAAGGGTAGAATGAAAAAACTCCCCCCAAATCCTATGGTACATAGACCACTATCCAAGCTCAGGGTTAAATGACTGCCCAGAAAACACAAAGGAAAAGAGTTGAACCCACAGGTAAATTCTGGCAGCTCCCAAGTAAAGCACTGGCAACGAGGCAGCAGGCAGGCGTAAACAAACTCCATCTTTTCAGCCTGCTCACAGACTGCCATTTGTCACTATGTCAGGATTCCCCTGGAAAATCAAAATGTATATTGCCACAACATGTACTTGGTTGTTCTTGCTCTCCCACATATCTACACTATGCAAATCTTTGCAGTGTAAGGGCTTGTTCCCACTAGAGCGATCAGCCGCAGCGCAACGTGATTTTTGATTGCCCATGACGACCGTGAGCGCAATAAAAAAGTGCATTATGCAAGATCCCCTGATCCCCTGAAAGAGAGAACAAGAAAACAGACAGAAAATAACCCAAAGTTCATAATAGAAAAAAAACCGTGTGCTGATCACAAATATATAATTCTATATTATTATAATAATTATTATTATAAGCACAGCATTAGTACAGTATTATATGCATTACAAACACATTCAAAGAGAAATATTATATAATAGAAAACATGGTCATAAATTTTTTTAACATGAATACCAAGAGTAAACGACAATATTGAAATTACAATATGCTATTTGCTGGAAGAGGGCTTTAATAAGAAATAATTTTCTAACCACACACCCCAAACCTTGCTGAATTGTTTCATACATCCTCAGGCTTGATATGTTTAACTTATAGAGGGTTTTAGTTCTTCACCTAATCCTAAAGCTTTATGTTTCCTAATAATCGTCCATAACAAAGTCATGATTTGTCTTGAGAAGCTTTGTTTTGAAGGAATAAGGACATGAGGTGCACAACCTAGTGCAATAAAGTAATGTAGTTTAAATGATGAAATACTCACATTTAAGGAGGTACAGTGCAGGTATAGCAATAAGGGATCTCCTTCAAGGCCATGTGTTTTCAGCCATTTGGCTACCAGGATGACATCACCTTATCAATAGCTGTGTGAAGTTGCTGAATATTGTTCGGAACACGCTGTTGTATATGCCGATCCAGAGCATCCCAAACATACTCAATGGGTGACCTACCCGGTGAGTATTCTGGCCATGCAAGAACTGGGATGCTCTCAGCTTCCATGAATTGTGAACAGATCCACCATAACCCCACTGCCACCATGGGGCACTGGATCCACAACGTTGATGTCCGCAAACCACTCACCCAGACAACGCCACACACTCTTTCTGCCATTTGAAAACCGTGACACATCCATGAACAGTGCACCTCTTCCACAAACCAGACGCCATAGAATGTGAGCATTTGCCCACTCAAGTCGGTTACGATGAAGAACTGCATTCATGTCTAGACCCAGATGAGGATGCAGAGGAGCTTCCCTGAAACAGTTTGTGACCATTTGTGCAAAAATGATTTGGTTGTGCAAACCGATTTTTGCTGCAGCAGTCTGGGTTGCTGGTTTCAAACGATTGTGGGGGTGAACATGATTGATGTGGAGGTCCTGGGCTGGTGTGGTTTGCGGTTGTGAGGCCAGTTGGATGTACTGCCAAATTCTCTGAAACACCTTTGTAGATGGCTTATGGTAGAGAAATTAACATTCATTTTATGGGCAACAGCTCTTGTAGACATTCCTGCAGTCAGCATGCCAATTGCACGCTACCTCAAAGGTTGCAACATCTGTGGCATTGTGTGGTGTGATCAGCAGCACATTTCAGCATGGCCTTTTATCATGGGCAGTCTAAGGGTATGTCTCCACTGGGTTCTCCACATACCTTCCTACCGGATCGGCAGTTCTCATGGAAGGTCAAGGCATTGCAGTACGTCAACCACTGGACGGTGGATCGGCAGAATTCTGTAAAAATAGTTGGTCCAATAGGAAGGTATGTGGATCGGCTGTTTGGTCCGCCGCCAAGGAATCGTCTGAGAATGCAGAGGAGACATACCCTAAGGCTATGTCTCCACAATGTTTTGTGATTTGTCGGGACCCCCTACGTTAAGAGCAGTGATTAGCAGGGGGTCCCAACAGATCACATATACTTTACCTGCCCGGCGCATGTTCTGTTCTCACATCGCTGAGCTGATCCTCCAATGCAGGGGTTAACGTAGTGCAGTATGTTAGCCCCTGCATTGGCGGATTTCTGAAAAGAGCATGCGCCGGGCAGGTAATGTGTATGTGATCCGTCAGGACCCCCACCAAGCGATGCATACTGTGCAATATTCATGCTGTCTTATCAGCACCTTGAAATGCCGCATCTGTAAGGTGGGATGGATTATCTTGGCAAAGGAGAAGTGCTCACTAAAGGCCCCCATACACGTTTCAATTTCCCTACGATCCATGTCAGTTTCAATTGTAATTTTTGATTGAGTTTGATTGTACATTGATCGAACCAACGTCGAACGGGAAAATCGAAACGTGTATGGGGGCCTTTACACAGATTTAGACAGATTTGTGAACAATATTTGTAATGGGTCTTTTGTGCATGTAGAAAATGCTTCAGATCTTTAAATTCAGCTTATTATACCAAAGTGCCCTCCCCTTCATTACCATGCCTGAGCTAAGCCTGCACAACTGCAAGTGAGAAGAGGGAAGAGATTGGAGTAGAGAGACCAAGGGGAGAATACGCTATAGAAGGAGTGCTGAGCAAATGCTTATACAGGGACTGCATGGGACCCAAGGTATAAGTGGCACAATAGAAGAAAATGAAAATAAAAATTTATTTTAATTGATCATTATATGGTACACCTGTATGTGGAGACAAAAGTAAAGCATGAATGCAAGTATAAAATATAAAAAAATAAACAAATGGAGGCAGGGGTATGAAAAAAAACTTTGCTTTAGTGACCAGTACTTTTAAGCATATACCGTATTTTTCGGACTATAAGACGCACTGGACCATAAGACACACCCAGTTTTTAGGGCAGAAAATCCAGAAAAAAAAAATGCGTTTTCACATCAATTGGGATAATGCAATGAATTTAATGGATGCAATATTCAGTTCAGCCACAGGTGTCACTAGCAGCAGTACACTCTCAGCACAACACGTCACACTACACTGATCTGTTCTGTGGATTTCGGCATCCCCTGCACCCCGGCCGAGCCATCCATAGCCAAACTGAACACAGCACACAGCTCTCCTCTGTGTTCTCCTTGGTGGGGATGCAGGGGATGCGGCATTTAGATAGAAGAGCCCAACATCGCAAATGACAGCAGCTGCAGCTCTGCTCCTCAGCTCTCCTCCTGGTGCGACCACCGGTGGTCGCACATTCAGACCATAAGACGCAGGCACTCCCCCCCCCCCCCCCCCCCCCCCCCCCATTTTGGGGGTGATAAGTGCGTCTTATGGTCCGAAAAATACGGTACATTAAGTTGGGACGAAGGGCACTGCCAATTGCACAGTGGAAACTACAGTTGCATGTTTTGTGAAAATATAAAGATGGATACAATGTGAATGTAGACTGAGGGGATATTCCTGACCTGCTTTCTCTGTATGTGAGTGAGGATTTGAACATGAAACTCCAGACTACGAAATTTGAGTTGGACATTTTAAGGCAATTGATAAAAATTGGAACAAACATTTGTTAGATCTTCGCGGTGCCTTTTTATCACCTCAGGGCTATAATGCTGCAATCATCCCGTTTTTTTTTTTTTGTTTGTTTCCTGATAATTCTGCATTGTAGGGTAGTGTGTAAAGGTTTTATATCCAGGGGTGCACATAACTTTTTAAGTGAGCTCCTCAGATGAGTACCAGGAGATGGTGTTT
>CM070032.1:132609773-132631833 GCA_036250615.1 Ptychadena robeensis | reverse complement strand
AGCGCTTGTCGTCCGATCACACAGCAACACAGGCTCTTCACAAAGCAGGAAGGAGGGGGGGGAGGACGGGCTACGGAAACTCTGTGAATCTGCTCTCTGACTGCAATCCGCAAATGCGATTCGGGTGGACAGGACAGGTACGCAGAGCGGGTTTTAAGACCTAAATGCGTACCAGCGGACCAGTTATGTGCATCCCTGTTTATATCTGATTTCAGATTTTTTTTTGCCTTTCTCACAACTGGTCATACATGTTGTAGCTCGTGCAATTTGTATATCTTTGGGCATATGATTGACTTTGTCCAGCTCTGCCTGTACACATTAATGCCCTGTAACAGAATCCTCTATTTTTTCTATTGCAATATACATTTTTTTAAGCTTCTTTAGAACTTTATTTGCTGTTTTCATTGACCAGAACACTTTAAAGTCTTTTTAGTAAATTAGTTTCAATATATTTAAAAAATCTTTTGACCCTCACTTTATGTTTTGCAGGCAAAGTATCAACTTCTTCAGTACAAGATTCTTCGTGGTCTGTAAACTCACAGGATGTTGTTGCAGTTGATGCTTGATTTTCTTCCTGAATACCTACCTCTATTTTCTAATAAACTTTGTTTTGCACAGACAATGAAGTAAAATGTGGCACATGGCTGGGCAACACAAATCAAAGGCACTAATACTTTTTACAAAATTGCTTTTCTAGCATTACCACATGGTAACGGGTGTAATAGGAAACCTGTTGTACATTTCACATTTGCATGCATTGCACGTTAATGCATAACACATTACAGCATGCATTTTTATACTGCAGCACAAGCGTTTCCCATACACCATTATGGGAAGTATAATACGGCTCATTGTGGAAATGCGGTATTATGCTTACCACAGGCATTGCTGACAATGATCTGTTTAAGATATTTACAAAGTTGGCTATCAAGAACACATACAATGAAAAGGCAGATGGATTTTGTATGCCAGTTGCTGTTCATAAGTTGCTTGAAAAATTCACATCATAGTGGATTTGTATGAAAAAATTAACACTGATTGTTTTATACTGCTCTGTATGAATGTGTGAACATTCCACTAGTTTACAGTTGTGTAATAAACTGTAAATAATTGTATTCTACTTTAGAAGTTGTAAATAAAAGGCAAACAAAGTCAAATTGTCTCTTTCCCCATTTTAACAAAAAAGAGTTTGTGTGAAGATCTTTATGCTTTTTATTCCTGCAATCTCCTTACTGTGTAGCATAGCCTTGATGATAGCATGGTATCCTGCCAAGTCTGTCTTTGTTGTTTTTAGTCCAATCCAAACAGGAATAGCCCTAAAACGAAGTGCTGCAGTGGACCAGAGATGTATTTAATCTAAAGTATCTTTCACAGGAACACCTTGAAAATCAAATGATCAAAAAATGAAGTTTCTCAACTTTCGCTTATGCTGTCTGTAATATTTTCAATCAAATACAAGATTTAAATGCTATACAAAAATTCTCATTTCGGTTTTATTTTTTACTTTTAGTAGCAAATGGGTTTATGCTTAAGCCTTGATTTACACAATTGCCTTTGCAGTCCTGAAGCAGCAGTCAAGATCTACTTTGTACTTTATCCAGCATGCCGCTGGATTGTCCAATGCTCTTTAAAATTTTTAGTAAATACAAAATTATCTAGGTTGTTTATCATCTGCATCTGGGGTCTGGTATTTGCTGTGAAGATTTTATGGCATAACTGAATAGATACTTTCTGCTGGGCAAGGCAAAATTAAAATACAGGAGACACATCTTGTACACTAGATTCTTATGGCGTGTACAGCTTGTATAACCCTGAAAATTAGCTGTCCTCTTAAAAGAACTCCATGCACAACAATTAAACAAAAGCACTGCTTTAACTCTTGGACATGGTGTTCACTAGAGTTCACAAGTTGATACTGGAATCCTCTTGCACTTTTTGATGACATCGTTAATGTGGTAGATGTTGGAGACCTTGCACTCCTCCACCTTCCACATGGGCATGCCCAATAGATGCTCAATACGGTTTAAGTCTGGAGACATGTTTGGCCAGACCAGCAGCTTTTACTCTCAGGTGATCATAATATGTTGCATAATGAATAAATAATGGGGCATATGAGAGAATAAAGATCCGTGCCAACATCCCAAAATGTACATTAGAAAAAAACTATTTGGACAGAGCTTCCTCTGCCAACTCTGGGGTGGCTAGCCCCGGGGACTTTAATGGCACATAAACCGACATCAACCAACTTAAAGTAAAAGGTATAATTTTATTGGAGAGCGATACAATAGAAAAAACATACATGATAAAATACAGATAATAAATATCCTGAACAGGTCATGTGTGTGTGTGTGTATATATATATATATATATATATATATATATATATAAACACACAAAGCTTCATAGTCCTGATCCTGGGTAAATTTGGCCCAATGCGTTTCACCCTGGTGAACAGGGCTTCATCAGGGGTAGAGTCAGGGGTACAATGGTCACCCTAGAAGCAGAAATAAAACTATCTTGTGTCCTGGAATAAAAAACGGGTTTTAAAACATAATCCTATTTTGGATATATCCACAAGTTATAGATAAAGATCAAATGTATTATCCTCTAGTTAGGAGATCAATCCACCCATTAGTCATAAATTGTAGTCGCCCAATCCTCAATACATATTACAACGTTGTTCTATCACATAGAACTGTCTCATAAAAATCAAGGTACCTGGGGACAAGTCAACCCAGGGGCGTACACATCATAATAAAACTTTACTATAAAAAAGTTCATATATAGCAAATTTAAAACACATGCAACCAGTTGCCTGCAATTCTTATCACATACCTGTGGAGTAGAGTAGTGGGTGTGGCCCGGTCCTACACATGGGGGACATAACCTGATTCAATACACACTAAAACACAGTCATGCAAGTCCATAGGGTCAGTTGAGGGAGTCCACTTTCCCAACCCTCCCTGCATAGAAGGGTGGGAATCAAATCAAGTCAATAGGTATAGGTAAGGAACATCGCAACTGCCCAAGAAAAACCACATGTAAAAGGTCAACCATGTAGGCTAGACCAACCAAGAATAGTGTGCATCTATAGTTAGCTATATGGTAAAGCTTAAAGCGGACCTACCACCAGGAATCTATGTTTTCATGAATGGCACTAGAAGTGCCAATAATAGGGAGGAATGCAGGGAAAACACCCAAAAACGTACCTGTAATGAGCAATTTAAGAATATAATCCAGCAGCTCTTCTCACTTCCTGGTTCATTGTAGGCAGAAATCGGCAGCACGTCACAGGAAACAGTGATCTGCTTTGAAAATTCGCATAGAAGATCCCTGAACGCCCCCAGTGGCCACCCGTGATATTGCACCCCCCGTTTCATGTGTTGCCTTCATCGAACCAGGAAGTGAAATGAGCTGTGTGGTAATCTTGTTAAATTGCTCATTACAGGAAAGTTTTTGCCATTCATAAAAACATAGATTTCTGGTGGTAGGTCCACTTTAAGCAAGTAAAGAATGTTATCCAACTGTAGTTACCCAATTGGCTCCCATGTCAATTCCCCCCTTTTTGGAGAACATTCTTTCTCTAAACCTAGCCATCTGTCCACTACGCCCCTTCCGATCATCACTGGACCTCACATGCCCACCTATTCTGTTAATACCCATGGAAGAGAGACTTGGGCATAGAGAAGTCAGATGATCTGTCCCTACACTCATCCTTGATCCACGGGAACTGTGTCTGATTATCTAAGCTCTAAGCTGTATATATTGGCAAACCAAGTTCAGTGTCATCTCCACTTTCCTGCATAAGCCTCTGTGGAGTTATCTCCTCCATTGTTTTAGTAACACAAGGGATTATGCAGCATGAAAAGAAAACAAGAAATATGCTGACAACAACTTGTAACAGGCCCAGTTGTAAAACCACAGCCTTCCAACCTTTCAGCCACCCAAACCATTCTCCCCACTCAGAGACACCAGCAGTACAGCAGGATTCTCCAATCATTTTGCCCCCCCCCCCACCCATTTCTGCTAACATGAAATCTAAGGCCACCCGGTTCTGCAGTACCATGCCCCTAAGGGGCCCAAGTTCCTCTGCTATATCCCTTACAGCATTTTTGTTGTAGTTCAGGAATCTGTTGGTAATTTATCCATGTCATTTGTTTACTCCCATGTGGGGATCTTAGACTCCCAACCTGCTGCAACCTTGCCCCTAGCCTTGAATTCTGAGGGGACACCTTTGGGAACTCCTATATCATCAATATAGACCTGAGGGTCCATATCATTATTCAATAATTCCTGCCTCCCTCTTTGTAGAGGTGGATTTTCTTTATTTTTTCTCCTTTGGAAGGTCAAATATCTGGAAGGGCATTAGGATGTGAGCAAGCATGCATTCACCTCTCCAGGCATTAGGTAGCTGGGAGAGAAGCTATATATCAGCACACAACCAATATATATCTGATGATGTAGGTATTGATCCCATTCGGTGTGTGCTACCTTTATAACAGTTCCACAAAAGTCACTAGGGAAAGTACCAAAATGTACAAAGTGAATTACTTGAGGTCTTGTCCACATAGGCACTCAGGAGGCATTTTAACATGTCACCCCCTTGTTTGTCAGGTAGATGGAGGGAGACAGTACCCGGATTTGGCCTAGGGGTCAAACACGTTAGACATCCTGACCTATTCTGGGATTTTTCAGCGAATTCTAACCATTGGGCTTCATCAAGGAACAGACAAAATGGCGTCCATGATTAGGGTGGATATAGGATTGGATCGAGAATGGAAAAGAAAGTGTGTCATGGATAGATTGAGTAATTGGTAGGGTTTAATGGCTGTGCAAAGTAAGAAGATAACTGTCATTCAATGAATAGGATGCACAGGTGCAAATATGATGGTGGAACTGTGGTTCTCCTCTCAAACCGGAAACTTCTCCCATATAATGTGCATCAAAATAGGAGTATAATCATAATTAGCACAAAAAGGACTAAGGTATCTAGATAAGGGTATGATAATATTTAAAACAAGAAGGGCTAGAGAAATAGGGTTGGTTACTGCCAATGACCAAAGGAAGGGACCTACCTGATATACAGGTCTGTCTGGTATTGAATTAATAGTAGAAGATGCTATGGCAATAGCTCAAGCTGTATACAGGGTCAGTCTAAACAGGATTACGCAACAAGCTGGTAATATGGGGTCCTGTCCAACCATAAGGTGTGCTCACCAGTCACTGTCATAACGTTAGGAGCTGTGGTAAGTTGTACACCAAATTTGTTGGGGTTCAAACCTGAACCCCCGGAGTCAACCTCCCTGCGTCTCTCTTTCTTTCGAAGATGGTGGCCATTGTCTTCTCCTCGGGGAGCGCTGGCATTGAGGAGGATCACAAGCAGGCGCCCCCGCCGGGGCAGGATCAGCAGGGTTTCTCCAGTTGGGGTCTGGAGGGCCCTCTCGCCAGGGCACCCCTTTCACCAGTATCTGCTGCCAATCAGGGAGGTCGATCTGCGGTAGCCCCAACATGTGGCAAAAGTAGTCCAGATCTTCCGGTAGGCACACAGTAGCCGTCTTTCCTTTGCGTGTGGCTTACAGGCCAAAGAAGAAACGCCACTTGTGGAGGACAACCCTCTTGCGTAATAGCTCCACCAGAGGGCGCAATGCACGACCTTGTTGTAAAGTAGTTGGGGAAAGATCCTGGAAAAGACAGGTGCTCCTTTCATTTGAAGCCCCTTCAAATAAAATATAAACGTTTTGACGTGCTTTTTGCATGACCAGTTCTTTCTGGGGAAAGTAGAAAAAACAGCATATGATATCTCTCGGCTGGTCATCTCTGGTGCTGCGAGCTCTAAGGGTTCTGTGTGCTTTCACTAATTCTATCTGGGAGTCCAGAGGGCGTTTCAATAATTTATTAAATATGTGTTGTAGCACTGACTGTATTGGGTCTGCCATCACTGATTCTGGTATGCCCCTTGTAAGAGGACTTGTTGCGCGTACTCTCTCCCATATAGGTGTAAGGCACTGGCGGGGGGAGGGTGATGGTTGTGAAGAGGTGCAGTGATTAGTTGAAGGCTTTTGAGGACAGTCGCAGCTTCATCGTGTGTAGAGATGTAGTAATCCTTACTGCAGTAGGAGAAGAGCAGATTAAAGGGTAATCCCCAGTGGTAGGTCATGGATGAATAGTAAATCCAAATAGGGTCTCAGGTCCCTGCGTTTCTGCAGGGTGACCTTGGTGTGGTAAAAGGTAAATTTAGAGATAATGCCTGCCATACACATGCCGATTTATCCGCTGACCGACGGGTGTGCGCGCTCGCGCCGTCGGCAAAATCGGCCGCCAATCGGCGCGTGCCCACATGGTGCGACAGATCCGTCGCCTCACAGCTCGGCCGGCCAGAGAACAGACATGTCAGATGTTCTCTGGCCAATGCCAGCAACTTCAATGAAGATAATGTCATTAACTTCAATTAAAGATAATGGCCGGCACACAAAGGATGCCCGGCCGACTAAAGCAGCCCCAGAATGCACCGTGATGACGTCATCACGCTGCATATCGGAGCTCCTTTGTCTGCACCCGTCTGTGGGTGTATGGCAGGCTTAAGATCCTGCGGTGTACCATTGGGTTAAGGCTGCGATGGAGCCCCATGAATGCAATCTAATGCCTGCCATACACATGCCGATTAGCGGCCGATTTTTCCGCTAACCAACGGGCGTGCAAGCTAGCACCGTCGGCAAAATCGGCCGACAATCGGCATGTGCCCACATGGGGCGACAGATCCCTGTCGCCTTACAGCTCGGCCGGCCAGAGAACGGACATGTCGGATGTTCTCTGGCCGATGCCAGCCGATGCCATTAACTTCAATGAAGACCGGCGTCTTCATTGAAGATCATGGTCGGCACACAAAGGGTGCCCGGCCGACTAAAGCAGCCCCAGAATGCACCGTGATGACATCATCACACTGCATATTGGAACTCGTCTGTCTGCACCCGTCTGTGGGTGTATGGCAGGCTTAACTAAAGCCTGTCAATAGTCAGGAATGGAGATAAATCTTTTCTTGGGTTTTTCAATTGAGGGATTGGATGGATTCCTTTTATTTTTCTTTGTTTTTTATCAGCTGGGTTTTTTGATTTGATTGAATTAATGGATTTATATTGAGATTGGATTACTGCACGGGATTGGACATATTAACTGTAGGTAATTGTATGAATATTGTATGTAATTTATTTTTTTGGGGGGGGGGTTGTACATTTCATATATGTATTGTTCTGCGCCGCGATTAGAATCATCAAACCCTTATGGTTTTGGACGGAGTAAGAGGTTAATACAACCCAATAGGCCTTCCATTTCTTGAATTATTACATATAAATGTGTATTCTGGATTAACGCAGGCGGTATCGATGCAGCCCTCAATGCCATGTAAACCTTGCCTAAACACCCGAAAGATCAAACTTTGTCCTGGGGCTCACGTTTAAAATGTAGACGAAATGCAAAACAGCATTTGTCACCAAAGTTTCACGATTGTGCCGGATGCATAAGACCTCTTTCACACTATATGTGCTGCGTGATGTGACCTGTGTATAATTCATACTGCCAGAGGTTACGTCACACCAAAGTGTGCATAATGTAGGCTCAGCCTTATCCCTCATTGATTCCTACAGGCATTGAACCTTTCTACCATGCATTAAATGGCATACAAACATGCCATATCAGCTAGGGGAATAAACTCCTCACCTGAGCTTGTGAAGAGTGTGCACCTTTTATTGTAGATGGTTTCATCTACAATGTGAATTAGCAGTTTATGTTTGTGTGATGATGCGGGATCCTGCAGACTATCTACTCCTTCCATTCTTTTCACCTAGAAGTTAATGTGGTTAATGGGACTTGCACACAGGGCTCTGACATACGAATGCCTTCACGCTTAGAGCGCCTCCTTTAAACTCCAGCTCCACCTCAGACCTAACTGCTTCCCATTCCTGTCTCCCAGTCCCTTCTTTCTATCGTCATTTCCAGCATGTTGTCATATCCGGAAGTTACATGAGGAAAAATACGTCCCTGGCACTCCTACAGTTGCGTATTCTTTTCTTCCTTAACGTCCATTGTGGGTTAATGAAGAGCTGAACTCGGTAAGCAGTCTGTCTCCGTGTCATATTTGGTATACCGATATTTGTTCGGCAAAACACTCAAGTCGAATGCGTTTATATTAGTCTTCAGTTTAAGATGTAACTAAAATAATAGTAATTGCAAGTACTTCGAGTGATCTGTTTATAATGCTTAGAATCAACGAACTTCTGTTTGTGCTGCGTTTTGTTTTATGACCGAAAACTCCATTTCAATCCAAGCTGTGATCATTCAAACGTGTAGAACCTCTGTCTGTAGCAATCAACACTTGCAGCATGCTGCATATCCAAAAATATTAAGGAACCTTTTCATCAACAGCAAGCCTTGTGGCTTCCCCTGTTTGCAGTAAATACCTGTTAGAGATGTTCAGTGTAATTGGTCTTTCAGTGATTCTCCTTTAAGAACAGAGGAACAGGCAGCAAAGTGGAATCAGCACAATGTAAGAATTGGGATTGTCAGTTTTCCTAGAATCTTGTGATTTTCTGATTTAGGCTTTGTTTCCATTGTACGCCGGGACCCGTACGCTAAGCGTATACGCTAGCAGGGGTCCCGACGTATCTCCGACGTATCTCACAGACCTTTGCCTGCCGGCGGACGGTCTGTCTTCATTGCGCTGAGCTCATCCGCCGGTGTCAGGCTGAACGTAGTCGAGTACGTTCAGCCTTTACACCGGCGGATGTGTAAACAGACCATCCGCCGGCAGGCAAAGGTCTGTGAGATACGTCGGGACCCCTGCTAGCGTATACGCTTAGCGTACGGGTCCCGGCGTACAATGGAAACAAGCCCTAAAGGCACTGCAGGCATTTGGCTGTCATATGTATGACCTCAATATTAAGGCCTCTTTCATTGCTTCAGCGTGTTTGCAATTAAACCTGAATCGCCTAATGACGCAATAGCAATGCAGTACAGTTTATGCACAGCACAGCTTGAAAAGTTATTTAATTATTTTTGTCAGGTAATGTTCTGGTTGCTTGAGTTGTGAAAAACTTCTAATCTACTGTATTCACTTTTGAAAATATTGCAGTCAATTTACAGTGGGGTTAGTTATTTATCACTGAGAATACTTACCCTCCAAATTTCATACCCCTGACCTAAATTTTTCATAATAAAATGAAGGTTGCCCTGTGTTTATTCAATGGTTATAAACTGTACACAATAAAACAAACAATTTATTATGTGTTTTTTTTTTTTTTTTTTTAAAAGGTTAATCGGTAATGTACAAATAATAAAGTGAAGCTGTATATACAGCTACTTAATGTGTTGAAGCTCTAAACCTCTTTTCAGTTGGGGGGAAAAAAATGCAATACCATATTTTGCCACAAGATGCCCTTGGTGCATCTTAGTGTGTATATTACAGCTCCTGCATACATTGTAAGCTCCAGTTCTCTGACAGCCTGGAAACATTGGGGTGGCTGCTTTAGTAGCTGATCCATGCATATTATGTCAGCACTATATAAATATGAGATTATAAATATATGGTCCCTGGGTCGTTGTTGAATGACCCATGGTGTGTGGGGAAATCTCTGTTGGGTTATAGCGTGAGAGAGCTATTTAATGCCATTGGTATTTTGGTCATTATAGCAAAATGCAGTTCATAAAATATGCATTTTAGTGGTGATTAAATTAAGAATTACACACTGTGTTTTGTCACTAGGTACAATCTTTTGTGAAATAGATGTTATTATAGGCTTTGACATGTCTTGTAATAAATACAAACTAAAAATTGTTTTTATGTAAGTTTTTCTAGAAGCTGGTACAAAAGGTTAACCAAGAATCTGTGTGCGCTGCTAACCAGCCTGAACAACAAAAC
The DNA here is from genome assembly GCA_036250615.1 of Ptychadena robeensis. Taxonomy (NCBI): domain Eukaryota; kingdom Metazoa; phylum Chordata; class Amphibia; order Anura; family Ptychadenidae; genus Ptychadena; species Ptychadena robeensis. The sequence goes on along the minus strand of CM070032.1, from coordinate 132,621,923 downwards.
TCACAACCGAGCCTAAAGCAAGGATTGTGCACATTTAATGGAAGGCTGTGGATGCCTTTTCGATTTAACACAATCACCTGGAGGTGCATGCTAAGGGACTATCTTCTGCTTATTGATAACCATTGCAATTTTAATATCCTCTTCTGTGATTCAAACAGCAAACATCCAAGTTTTAACATAATGGAGGCCATGTAGTCCAATCACACCCTAGTTACAATGCCAACTACCTTTTGGGTCTGCTCGGAAAGGACATAGAACTGTACATTTCATTGAACAAGCTGGATCATCTTCTTACCGGACTTATTTTTCTACAGGAGTGAGAGGCTCAGAGATATTTTATCTTGAGTTACAGCTGCATGTTAAATCAGTTCAGTCCAAAAGACAATTTATGTTTCTCGAATATTTTTTTCAATCCATATTTCTTTGCAATACATAGTACTGCAACATTCTCTCTGTTGCAGAAGCAATGTGCATCCATAGTTTGTTTAGCTCATCATTTGTATTCATCTTGTGAAAATGGTTAAATTCTGCTGTGATATCAATTTTGGAATGAAGTTCTATTACTTTTAAATATTTTTGTACAATATGGTATACTGTGATCAACACTTTTTGTAACTCCAAAGCAAAAGGACATTTTAGTTTTAACCAGTTATTTTAACTGCTGTGCTTTTTTTGGGGTTCCCCTGTGAGATGAACGGGTTTTCTATTAAGGAATTGTGCTGCCTGTTTTGTTGTCCCCCATGCCCAGGCAGGATTGCAGCAAAGCTGGCATTTTTGCCCCCAATACCAACCTATGCTGTGTTAGCCGAACAAGATGCCTCTCCAAGGCTTGTAAATGGAAGAGGAGGAACAGGTTTCATGGGACGATGGAAACTTCACCTAACAGATCGTGCTGACTTTCAGTACAGTCAACGTGAGCTGGATACCATAGAAGTTTTTATGACCAAAAGTAGCCGTGGCAACAGAATTGCTTGCATGTATATCCGTTGTTCTCCTGGTGCAAGGTATTTAGCCTTTCTTTATTCTTACTGCATTGAACGATTGCATATCTGTGACTGCTCATGTTCAGTTACATTCATTTAAATGCACCTAAACTGACATAATGTAGTTTGTTTTTTTGCCGTTGGCAAACACCCTATTTTGCGGACTTTGTCTCTCTCTGTCTCTCTCTCTCTCTCTCTCTCTCTCTTCATAGTCCGAGAAATACTGTAATTGTTCCAGCTCAAAGGTGAGTAAAATTTGCATTACATTTTTTGGAGAGTTTTTTCTTTTTAGGTGCACTTAAATATTTTTGTAACAAATTGTATACTCTAAAGTATTTTGTCCGAGATAATATACTTGATTACTTTAATTGAAAGGGTACTTCATGGCTTTGTCTATATCAGCATGCGTTCCTAAAGACTGAAATACTGTATAAAGGCTAGATCCAGACAAACACTACTGACCTTCTCCACCCCCAGTGTTCTTTCAGTGCCGAGTGTGTTACCAATCAATAACATTGTGGTTTTACAGTGCAATTTTTTTCCTTTTTATTTTGTATTTAAACAGCAGGTAGGTAGCTGTTTATATGATGAGTTTAGGTCCTATTTAAGGATAGAATGATACTTATATTTTGTGCTGATGCATGTTTCTAGTAACAGAGCTACCTGAATGCAAAGTTACCTTGTGTTTCAATTATTTGCGGCCTCCTGCTACTGCTTTTAAATGTAATACAATCATTTTGAAACCATATTACATCTCCATTAAAAGCAGACCGATCATCTTTATATCTACTTTATATAATCTGCACCAGAAGTGACAATATGCAATGCAGATTCAATGTTCCACCTCTCCAGTGACGCACAAGGCAACTTGGAAAGGGTGATGGTCGGGGTGAAGGGAACAAGACCAGGTGAAGGAGAATCTCATTCCTCCATCTTACATGTTAGAGGACAGAAAACTCCAGTCATGGTGGTGCTGGAGCCAAGAAGAGGGAAAGGTAAGAGTATGTGATTTATCCTTAGCGATTGGTTTGCCCAGCTAAAGACTACATGTAGGTAAGTAATGTGTGTATGGGGTTTTTTGTTAAGGGAAGTTTGAAGCCATTTCAAAATCTTGCTGGATATTGATGTAGAGTGGGTAATAGGTCGACCAAAAAGATGCAACTTTTCATGTGCCAACCTACATAGGGATTAATTCAAATGTCCCCAAGAAATTTAAAGTAAAAAAAAACTTAGGTGCCAGGCATTCATATGCAAATTGGGCTGGGAGAGAGGCGCACTTGGGCAGCTCAGCCTCTGTTGTTGGTGGACCTTGTCCCGGCCCTGCTCAGAGGCCTCTCTGTGGGCATGCAACCGGTCAGCCAGCACAGAGCCTGAGAGGAAAGAACTGCAGCCAATTGGCTCTCAATGCTGTTAGTTCTCTTCCCCTCTCTCCTGATTCACTGTGATTCCACACAGTGCCCAATGCCCTCCCCTAACACTGCCAGCAAATCAGAAGCCAGGGGAGGGACAAGCCGCAAGCTGTGTATGTAATGGGGTGTGTATGTAGGGGTGTGTATGTAATCGGGAGAGAGGAAGAGAATGTATGCAGTGTGAGTACGGTAAGTAGAACACAGAATAAGAGAAGGCAGAGGGAATTGTAACAGAGCAGATTAGAAGTTCTACAACAGCTAGAAAAGCAACAGGGCATGTTCGGTATTCTAGTTCTTCAGCAAGTATAGTTTTTTTTTTTAGAACAGAAAGTTGTGACTTTTCCATTTATGCTCTGTGAGCAGAATGCCATGGGACACAGATAACAGAAGACTATATGCATGCTGTAGTCCATCAGCAGCCCTAGGATTTACAGGAAGCCTGTAACTGCCATGACCCCCCCATAAATAATTAACCCATAGACAGTAACCCTTAGTTATAACTGCTTGTAATTACAATCTATTCTAGATGGAGGACAGGAAACGCGCAGATTGTTATTAAATTATTTTATACAAGACAGGCATGACCGTCAATATGAATACTTGTGTATAGGGAATAACATGGTTCTATGGAAAGTCAGGCTAAGTTTACACTGGCGGTTCCTGAGCTGCTTTCAGCTCGGAAACCGCCAGTGCACTCCCGCAGCCACTTGATAAACGGCTCCCTGTGGTCGTCTGCAAAACCGTGCAGGCGATTACAGGGCGTCTAATTAAAGACCCCATAGAGGTCCTATGGCACGGCCGCCCGAAAACCGACCGGCGGACGCCTAATGTGGCGTCCGCCGGTCGGCCATGCTAAATGGTCGTTTACCTGGCGGTAAAAAACCACCAGTGTAAACTTAGCCTCAGTGTAACTGATCAGGACCATCTAACCTCAGATGTTTCATTAACCCTTATTTGTTCAATGGTAAAACATGTAAAAAATAAAATAACTGACGATCCTGCAATACATTTTTCTTCAGAAACTTAATTTCATATTGTGACAACACGCTGTCCCTGTTTCCTAATTATTCTTTTCCTCCTGTGTCACACAAGGATTATAATGAAAATTACAAATCGCCATTTTTCACAGACATAAAACCTTTTGAATGCAGCCAGCTCATTAAAACAGAAAGTGGCTGTAAAGAGCCCAGAGGAGATCAGCAGCAGAGTTACATAAAGGATGAAACGTGGTGAAACAGTATTTGCTGCTTTAACCCTCTGAGCATTATGAGCTTTTCGCGCCATTTTTATTGGCACGAAAAGCCGTTTATTGGCACGAAAAGAGTTGTGTGTGTATATTCAGGTTAAATTGCCATTCCGGCACTCTGACATAAATAATTAGGTTTTGAGTTTCAGTTTTGGCACTCAGTCTCTAAAAGGTTCGCCATCACTGTCTTGGGTTATCTCTTCCTTGATGCTGCCTAGGATATCACTAAGCTCCTGGCTAGTCTTAGGTGAAACCTGATAGTGTCTTATGAACCCACACATGATATTGCAGAGATGTTCTGTTGAGTCTAGGTCAGAGGAAAGTGGTGGCCATATTTTTCAATTTAATTTGGCATCAATTTAAAATAATAGATGTTGACGGATGTCATGTCAACACAAACCCCCGCATTATTAACTGAATATAATCAAACTAGGTAGAACTGGACCATGCAGTATTCACTTTATATTCCTCCAGCCAAGGGACTTCTTCATTTCAGCAGAGCCTGCAGGGCTGCAACTTTAGCATGTGTTTATACACTAGCAGTACCCATACTCTGAACATGCTGATCAACTTATGAAGACACATTTTACAATCTGGCACTAACTGACCCATGAGAAGCTATTTACATATGGGAGGAGATATGATTCTGTGTCACATAATGTATTATTGCAATGCAGAATGTAAATACACAACTCATGATATCTAATTGTAAAATGTCTCTCTCCTTCAAAGGTTGTTCAGTGTTATCAGAAAACTGCTAATGAAGCTAAGGCTTGGCTGGAGGGAATGAAACACATTGCAGCCCATTGGAATGCAGAGCTATTGCTCCCAGGATTACTGGGACTAAAAAAAAACATTAACATTTTTACATATTAAGTCCATAGGATGCAGGGACATTTTCCCATTGATTTTAATGGTGAAAATTTGTTTTCCAGGCTGAAAAATATGGCATATCAATTCCTTCAAACTTCATGAACTGGCCCCAATCTGCTTGCCACATGAAGCTGGACATTTTTATGTACCAGGTGGAGCCCAGGACCCACTGCACCAGCAAAAGGTGTAAGGATTTCATATTGATACCTAAAGGTAGTCAGGGAAGTCATGCTCCATCCTGTATAGGTCTTTGAGACATTTATGCCAATTGGCCCACTGAAGATAATTTTGTAGGGCTCTGGCAGTACTCATCCTGCAATTTTTTGTACAATGGACCAAATTCTGATCATGCTATTGGGTTAAGTAAGGATCTGCAATGACCCTGGCCATCGCTCCTAGATTAGCTGCCTGTCTCCTGGAATCTCCCCCATGCTCTTGTTTTTACAGTAACTAGCGTACTTTTAGCCCATTTGTCCATACAGAACCGCGTCAGCTCTTGTCTAAGGATTTACTGTTGCGACACAGAGAAATGTTTAGATAATGTTCTGTTTAAAATACAGTGATATGAAAAAGGTTGGGACCCCTCATAATAGAGTTTTTTTTGTCTAAGAATCTGGAGTTTTGTTTATTATTGGCTGAACTTTGAAAGCATTTAAATATATGACATGCCTTATTGAAACGTTCGTATTTCAGTAGTGACATAAACTTCATGGAATTGACATAACATATAGGATATGAATCATGGCATACTTGAGTGCATACATTTCGGCACCCTGACTATACTTCAATACAAATATCTCTAAAATGTAATTAAGTTCAATGGCTGCTCAAAGCATGGAACATTTGTATTTCAAAGAAAGAAGGTGCAGAGTCCAAGACATCTGCAACACGATGAGGTATCCTCCACATATAAAACACTGGGGCTGACAAAATGGCTTGTGCAGTCCTGTTCTTGACACTCAATGACCGGAAACAGGACTGTGTATGTCAGTTTGCTAATCGCCAGTTTAAAACTCAACAACTATGCAGGGAGTATTTCGATTTTTAATCGTCATGACGGTTTTGTTTCTTTGGAGACTTTTCTGAACCCTTTAAGGGATGGGTAAGCAATCCTGGGGATCTGGACCTTAGTGGTTTAGGACTCGTTTCTTTTTTATGTTTGTGTACACCAACAAAAAATACAAATATAATATACTATGAAGGCCAGGACAAAAAGATAGCAACTACAATTGTTATTGAACAGGGGTTCAACTTCAAAAATACTATATGAAGTTTTAGAGGCTTTTAAATTATTTTCCAGGCTTAAAATATGCATTTAAGCAAGTATGTGAAGAATAACAGGTCAATTAATGGATAATTTCTCTCTTCTTTAAGTATGGTGATATCTCAGGGGGGAATTTGGACCACTGATCTTTGCAGATCCTTTTCAAATCAGTAAACGTGTCCGTAAACTCAGCCTTTAGCTCCCTCCACAGATTTACTATGGGGTTAAGGTTTGAAGACCCGCAAGACCACTCCAGATCCTTCATGTGCTTTTTGACCATTTGTTGGTGTTCTGTCTCCCACAGCTACAATACAACTCCCATAACAATTATAGACTGGTCATTTCTTTTTCCTTTTCTGGCAGAGGGCAAACGTACACAAACTCAACAGGAGATTAATAACGTATTTCTTTCGCTATGTGCTTGGCGGGGGTCCCAACGGATCACCTTCACTTTAGCTGGCGCAGGGGTTAATGTACGGGACTACGTTAACCTCTGCACCGGCTAAACGGCTCAGCGCCATGAGAACACAGCACCCACCAAGCAGGTAAAGTGTATGTGTTCTGTCGGGACCAAGCAATGTGATGTGCTTAGTGTAGGGGGTCACGACGGATGTAAAAACATACTCTAATACTCAAAGTATTAATATATTGTGAAATGCTAATAGAAAAGTACCATTTGGCTGGTGGTGCTCTCTACCATGGGCAATAATATTCTTCTGTAAACAATGCTATGTATGTGTCAGTATAGTCCCTATATGAAGAAAACCTATGCACTGCAAAATTATAAACACCCCAATCACACACTTGCTAATTTGTTTTTTGACTTTCGTATAAATATTATAGCCTAATAAGCTGCATGGGTGATTACTTGACACTTTGTCAGTAACAAAAATAATAGTAATGTAAAATATTCAGAAAGCTGTTTTTACATTGTTATTTATTCATGATTTGGAAAAGAAACAGATGAGGACTCAGTAGTTATTGTTGCAAAAAAATTGAAATGCTTAAATGCAAGGTCTTTGGGCTTCCAAATGCAAGCTCAACAGGCTGAAATTAGAATGTTTGCATTGTTTTTAATTCTGATTAAAGCCTAATGGTTGTCATCATGAAGGTTAATGACATTTTACCACTTTGTGTTTTGCTTAAACGCAGACTTTAAAATTTTCTGGCAATAAGTCACAAGTCTTTTTTTGTATTTAAGTAAATGTACCATATATTCAATTGTTTGTTGATTCAATTGTTTGCTTCATTCCTAAAACTGAAGTATAAGAAAACCCCAATATAAGCCGAGGTACCTCAATTTATCCACAAAAACTGGAAAAACTTCATGACTTAAGTATATCCTGAAGGTGGAAAATGCAAAAGGAGATAGTGTAGATTTCTAAATGAGAGAAATCTAGAGAAAGCACCATTGTCACTAGGAATGAAGCAAACAAAACCTCAAAAAAGTAAAGAGAACACAGGATTAATGTTACAGAATGGGGTTTCAAGGCACTTTAACAAAAAGTCCAGTAGATGGCAGTGTGGAGTATCTGTCGGAAAAACACATCAGAGCTTCACAGAGGCTGTGGCTAACGACCAAGGAACACCCGGACAGATAAGTGAGACCCCTGACTCTGACCTTGAATCGAGTATAAGCTGAGGGGGGCTTTTTCAGCACATTTTTGGGGCTGAAAAACTCTGCTTATACTCGAGTGTATACGGTATATTGTTTTTGTTAAGTTTTTTTACCTACCGTATTTTTCGCCGTATAAGATGCACCCAGTTTGTAGGGCAGGAAGACCAGTAAAAAAAAGATTTAATTTAAAGTTTTCACATCAATTGTGTTAATGCACTGAATTTAATGGATGCAATATTTAATTCAGCCAGAAGGTATCACTAGCAGCAGTACACTCTCAGCAGAACGTCATACTTTACACTGATCTGCAGGAGGAAGGGGGGGGGCTGGGCTGTCTTCTGCTGTCTCTCTCCTCTCCCGATGTTACTGATTCTGTGTCCGTGGGGCAGCAGAGTGACTGCTGTTCCCACGGACAGAAGAGATAGGTATAGATGCCAGTTCATCTATACTTCTCTCTTCATTGCCTATGCCAGTTCAGGGCTGGCATAGGCGATAACACAGTTCAGATGGGAGAGCCAGACACTGGCCGGCATCTCACATCTGGAGCTCCTACAGCTCCCTGGCTAATCTCCGTGCCGGGAGAGCTGGCAGGAAGCCAAGGTGCAACCACCGGCAGCGGAGTGGCCGTGGAGGTAGCGCATTCGGCATATAAGACGCTGGCACTTTTTGTCCCCAGTTTTGGGGGTGAAAAAGTGCGTCTTATACGTCGAAAAATACGGAATATTGTTTTTTTTTATTTCTCTGCTAACAGTCCAGATGTGTTTTCACAAACATGAATTTGCCAAAAACTAATATTCATATATTTGCTAGCTTTAACTTTCATTTACCTCTTTTTGAAGGTTCACCCTGCTCTTCTCTCATGGCAATGCAGTGGATCTGGGACAGATGAGCAGCTTTTATCTGGGTCTAGGGACACGCATAAATTGTAACATCTTCTCTTACGACTATTCTGGGTATGGGGCTAGCTCAGGACGTCCCTCTGAAAAAAACCTGTATGCCGATATCGATGCTGCTTGGCACGCTTTACGCACAAGGTAAGAAAGTGTTTGCACAGTTATCTACATATACGAACACTAATTTCATTGTATAGATAGCATGAAAGCTAACTTTCTTTCTTTAGGTTATTTCTGTACCAAAAGCGTTACGCTGTTTATCATTGCAAAAAAAATGTTGTTGGCCTGTAACTGACCAAAAACACGGGTCTAGTAGACATCCTGAATATATAAAATTTTAAACGCTTAAATATTTTTAAATAATCATATTTATTGATCAAATAAAATATAAAACACAAAAATCTGCTCAAACTAGAATTCATTTTTTTAAATCAACCAATACTGACAATGAAGTCTGCTGCACCGTGCAGGGAACAATGTTGCATGCTTGCACATTTGCCGTCGCATTACCTGCAGCTTGCCCGTGGCTTAGGGCCTTGCTCCTGCCGCATTGGGGGGAGTGCACCCTATTGATTTAGCTGAGCGTCTTGGGACACCTTCATTGATCTCCGGTGATTTGAGGTGTCTCTGGCGGCAATGTGCGGTGCTGCAATGAAGACGCGGCATCCCGCAGCTTCATATCATCACCGCGGACGTGGCACTCAAATAGTGCAGAGTGGACACTGTGCCATTCATTAGAATGGGAAGTGTCCTCTCTGCGTCTTTTTCCCTGCTGGGGACGTACGTCAACCGCGGGAAAAAGACATAGTGGACGCAAGCCCTCACAGAGTATTTACTTCTTATGCGTTTTCCTTTATTTTGAACTTGATTTCATACAGAAAAATCAATCCAATCAAATCCAACATGAAAGAAAACTCATAATAAGCAAATACATGTTTTTTTTTGTTTTATTTTAAATGTGTTTTTTTTTTTATTTGAATTGGAGCGAAAAAAATTGCTCCAGTCAATGTCAGAATGAAAGATAAACCATCAGACATCGGGGGGACACAGCAAGAAGAGCAGTAAGTCTCTGGGCTGCCTGAAAGCCCTCTGGGTGCAGGTAACAGCAGCCCGAGTTATCTTGGGCTAATCCTTTTCAGCAACTTTATTTAGCCCGAGATAACTCGGGCTAAACACACAGAAGGTTAAAGTAACAACCACATATCTTTCATATAGTCTTAACCTCCTTGGCGTGATCGGGCGAAGAGCCGGGATCGGGCACAACCGTCTCTCTGTGTGCCTGCAGCGCCTGTCTAGTTCCCTGTTGCAAAGGAAAGGGTTTAGAGAGGAATCTTGAGGTGTATATTTTAGCTGACGGATTAGCATACATCGCCTTCTTGAGTTCCAAAAAGGGGCCTGTGAAGCCCATTTTGTGCATTACCATGAATAGCCACTGCAGGTTAACCTTTTCAGCGTCGACTGTGAGGAGAGTAATATCGAATTGTGGATGGTTTTTGGCATAGTCTAGTGCTAGGAGAGTTTTTCTAATGTTTGCAACACCTTGACATCCTTGAATAAAACCTGATTGGTAGGGGTGAATGATGGTGGTTAGTATAAGGGCCGACCTTAATGCTAGAGTTTTTGGTAGGATTTTGGCGTCTTTGTTGATCAGTGATATCGGGTGGTAAGATATAGCGGGTCCTTCCCTTTTCTATGCATCAATTTGATAGCCTTGTTAGCTGTGGGGAAACACCTTTGTGCCAAAGGTGGTTGTATACATTTTCAGGGGTTGTACTAGATCTGCTTTAAACATCTTGTAAAACTTTGAAGCAAAGCCATCTGGGCCTAAGGCTTTCTTGTTAGGGAGACCATTGATAAATTCTAGGAGTTAAGTGGTTGTCAGTGGTGCTATTTGCTGGTTAGGGTGAGTAGGGAGGTTTATGTTATATAGTTTTGTTTTGCAGTTTCATCGGTCCCTGGTTCACTATATTTAAGTTTTGTGAAAGTGAGCTAGGATACCATTTATGTCTTCTGGGTCAGTGGCTACCTCGCCTGGGTCTGCATTGCCGGAATGATTAGTGGGGGTGGGGGATTTGACTACTGTTGCTTATAGTTTCCCTGCCTTGTTAAAATGTTTAGTGATGCAGAGGCCCCAACTTATGTTGCCCTACACTGGCTTAGACGATAACCATTTTTAGAAGTTATGCCTGTTTAAAACTCTTTGCAAATGTTGTCTCAAAGACCAATAATCTTAATGCACGATAACTTTCCAAAGTATTATTTCACCTTTTTGGTTTTTTTCTTGATTTTTGGCTTGGAATTAAAATGTAAATTTAACTGAATCAGTTGCCTTAGTGGTAATCTCGTCTAACAAGCCCATTAAAACATTTGGGAGAATGACTGATTTAAGCTGGCACTACACCTTTTAGATCTCTCTGTTAGATATGCTTTAGATCTACCAACAACTATGTAGTGCCGGGTCCTCTGCGATTGAACACAGGTAGACTTGATGGTTTAGAAAGTCCCTCATATTACATGGTTTTGGTAAAACAAAAGGAGATCTTAAGGAAATCTGACAGAGAAATCTAAAGGTGTATGGGGACCCTTAGACAGGACTATGCTAATGAATGTTTATCCAGAGGAATAAACGCTTTATACATGCTGATGGTTCAAGACTGTCATTTGTTTATCTTTTCAAGCATTTGGTGCCCATGTCATGACAGGTTAAAGCGGACCTTTGCACTATCGGCAGTCATCACTGCCCCCCCCCCCCAAATAAATCTGAAAGCAGGAGGGGCAAGTTTTCCACGGTCACCCCTCCCACTTTGTGACATCACAGCTGAAAGGGCACCTAGGTTATCTATGCCAGATGCCCCTGCGGCTGTATGTTGTAGTGCTCTCCCAGTCCCCTGTGACTGTGACTTCAGTGCCACAGGACTTTCTGAGATGCAGCTTCTGTGACTTTTTGGCTCATCTCCAGATGAGTTCGGGGGGAGGGGCAGGGATCTGAGAAGAAGTGACAGTCACATGGGAGATGTTCTGTTGGTGCTGGGGGGGGGGGGTGCAGCACCCCAAAACATCGACTGTGTCCTCCACCATCACCTGCTATCTACCTAACCTCAGCCTACCTGTGTGCCCCCCAAATCCATGTCACCCCATATCACCTCCGCACTGAACCCCTTCACCACCACTTATAATCCTCTCCTTTTTGTGCTTTCCCTGTCTCCTACAGTGTCATCCCCATCCTGCTTCACTACAGTCTCCATTCCTCCCGGTCTCCTACAGTGTCATCCCCATCCTTCTGCTTCACTTCAGTCTCCATTCCTCTGTCTCCTACAGTGTCATCCCCATCCTTCTTCACTCCAGTCCCCATCCCTCCCTGTCTCCTACAGTGTCATCACCATCCTTCTGCTTATGCAAACTGCAACACTCCCATACCAAACCCTTTGGGACTGGTAAATATGCCTGCTGGGGAGGTGGGCTCTAGTACTGGCAAACCGAATGGGCGGAAGTAGCTTCGGTTTGCTAGTACTTAAGATGGTGCCTTAGGGAATGAGGAAGTGAAGATGGTAAGTTGTTTTTTGTGTAGCAGTTTTCCCTGAGTATTATGTTTAGGTAATGTATGTGTTTGTTTCTTTCACAAATGCTTTAAGCCATCAACTGAGTCACCAGCATTTTTCTATAAAATCTTTCTTGTTAAAGGTTTTTTTCTACAAATAGTTTTTTATCATTGCTACAGGTTTCTCACTACTTGCTACTTCTGAACTTGTGTTGGTCAAGCCAATAGTTTGCTTTATCCATTACCTTAAAGGGTGCACCTTTTTCCAAATAAATACAGGGAGTGCAGAATTATTAGGCAAATGAGTATTTTGACCACATCATCCT
>CM070032.1:132589944-132609673 GCA_036250615.1 Ptychadena robeensis | reverse complement strand
AGTTGCTGAACAACTACACTACCCTGCCTTTTATACCTACTACATATATGGTCTCTCTCTCTCTCTCTATATCTATATCTCTCTCTATCTCTCTAAAATATGAATACTTTGGCTCATGGTAAACTAAAAGAGAAAATTCTTTTGTGTACAAATAAAGTCTTCTGGAGCTCAGATGACATTTTGAAACAGATGTGAATGTATAAAATGCAGTGAATATAGTAATGAGTTGATTCTTCATAAAAATTTTAATAGTAAAATAAACCTTTCATTCTTCTTCTTTATTTCCAAGGTATGGAATTTGCCCTGAAAACATACTGCTTTATGGACAAAGTATTGGCACTGTCCCAACAGTGGACTTAGCATCTCGTTACGAATGTGCAGCTGTGATTTTGCACTCCCCACTGACCTCTGGGATGAGAGTAGCATTTCCAGACACTAAGAAAACATACTGTTTTGATGCATTTCCCAAGTAAGTATAACAAAACATTTAATTGTCAGATTTTATTTTTGTCTGTGTGGCAAGATTCTTCTCAGAAGATCCCAAACCGTGTCTCCATTGTATCTTTCAGTCTTTGGCAGGTATGAGTCTTAACTGTTGCTTTGCTGCAACAAAACTTTTGTCCAATCCTCTAAATCCAGTTCCTCTTTCTTGGTCATAATCTAGTATGCTGTAGCTGATGTAGTTACACAAAGTGGGCTGGTGGTTTGCAACTATTGGGATTTGGGGCAGCATTGCACTACTGGAGGAGGAGATGGGGGGGGGGGGGGCGGCGGGGGGGAAGCTATTCATAGAGGTCTAGTTTTTATATATGTTGTACATACATCTCAGCCACATTTTTCATACATCTCACCCACATTCTTCATACACTTTAGGTCCTCTATAAGATCCAAGCTAAATCTCTAATACTGTGAATTGTGAGCATTGCGTACAGCTGGTTGAAGAATGTGGAGGCACAACCAATGATGCCTGTATACAATAATATTTTTGTATATTAACCCCCCCTGCCATTCCTGGCGGTCCCAGCTCGCCCAGCTCTGACCTGTCAGTCCTGCACTGGACGAGCTGGGTTCGCCAGGCAGAGATTGGAGGCACAGGAGAGCAAACTCACTGATTTGTGCGGCGCCGATCTAATGAAGAGGCAGCCGCAGGGGAACGGATGACTCCCTACCCCCTCCCCATGCTCTCCTATGTAACCTGGCACATCTGCACTGCCATCTAGTGGTTGCAGTGCTAGTTTACCTGAATTATTGAAATAGTCATTATCCGATATTGTGAGTTATTCACAAAGCATCTGATCATGTTATTATATTCAGGATGTCTACCAGACTCCTGTATGGACATACTTTGGAAAAATTACATGCCTACAATGTAAACTTTTTTTCCATTAGTCTATAGTGCGCTTTTGGTACAGAAATCTGTACCTCAGCAGTGCGCTAGGGAGGTTAAAAAAACAAACTGCCTGCTGCTTGGTGCTGATCCACAGGTCCTTGCTGAAACTTTCTGGCCAAACTTTCAGCAAGCCACCTGAAGCCACGCTTGGAGTAGCTGGGGGAAAAAAAGCAGTGACATCTGGTGGCCATTCTATATATTTTATTAAATGAATGTGCAGGGCCTCTGCCATACACGGATGGTTTAGATTTTCCCCTGGTTCCCCAGTATATTGATACGGTCTGGCAAATTCTGGATTGGGAAGAAGAGACGCATTCCCCTGAACATAAGAGAAATTTTACAAGCATCCCAAGAAAAGAGCACCATCTTTTCCATTGTATGACGAGGATAAATACCTCATGTCTGAGGAATGGGAGTCAATTGATTACAGATTGTCCTTGGCTAATCATTTTTCTAAACTATACTCCTTCAGGGATTCAGAGGTTAAACCCCTTGACCGATCCCCTCATGTCCCCGCGGTGCCACTATGGTCCCTGCTCTCTTCATCCGACCCAGAGGGGGGCACAGAGCCTGCGGATATCACCAGCGCAATGGTAAGAGGAGTCTGTCCCATTCTTCCCATGGACTGGGACGGGAATTCCTCACACCATCCCCCTGGAAATAAAGTGGGCCTCTCACCGGCCCGCAGCCCCAATATTGCCACCCCTCACATGGCTGCGCTCTAACCCCACTGCTACGGGAATCACCACCACTACATCCATATTGTAGTTTATATGTTAAAAAATCAGCCACTAAACATAAAGATATATATTCTATATACATATACACAGGGGTGCACATATCTTTTTTTAGTGAGCTCCTCAGATGAGTACCGGGAGATAATGTTTGGTACTCACCCCATATGTAGGGTGGTCTTCCTCACCGTCTCCCTCACGGTCCTCTGCGTCAGCCTCCTGCATGGTAGATTCTGCTGCAAATGGACCTCCCTGTTTCTTATTGATCTTCCAATTAGCTGCCTCCATCCACAGGTCACCAGCTGGCTTTGGGTCAAATATAACTCTCACAATACACCATTTGAACCCCAATATCTCATTATATATTTCAGTAGTGTAACTTTTCTCTTGTCAGATTTTACCCTACATATGTCTACTTTGACTTCCGTCCGCCAGATCTCCAACACTCTTATAAATCCAAAAATGTTTTGAATTAGTAATTTGACACCCCTAACTGCAACCTTTTATAGTTATTAAAGCTTCCCTGTGGTTTTTCAAGTGACATAAATTGTATATGGGAAAAAAATGGAAGGGGTCACAGAAGAGAGAGTGGGAATTCTCACTCCTATAACCCCTAAGGGGGATTTTTCCCTATCACAATAGGGACCAGGGGACTTTAACGGCCAGCCTAATCTATATCCCAAGGATCTTGGAATGTGCACAAAAAATAAATGTCAACACAATTGGTATTAGGACAATAAATACATGACCGTCAATAAAAGCATAGATCAAAAGTCTCTTCGATTTAGTATCGGTTTTTTTTAATGTCCTTAAAGATGTACAACAGATGCTGAACTGTCTTTTCTCCGTTAGTGCAGAGCTATGGGTAAGGGACTTGGCAGATCCATAAGGCAGATGGTGTGGTTGGGCCCCAACATATGTTTCATCCCTTCATCAGGGGGTCCAAGTGAACGCCAAGAGATCCCATAGGATCGTATTGAAACGACCACTAATTCTTGTTAGTCATAGCCTGCTGGTCGGATATTAAGGACGGAGAGCCTTAGGAGGGGGCGGAAGCCTACAATCAGTTCATCCTTGATCTCCTTTGTTTCATACTTACATAACATTTCTAAAAATATCAAAAATTTTGACAAAAAGTTACTTTTATTCAACCAGGAAGTTATTGATGGCATTTTTTGTAAGAAAACAAAACAAACCCATTTCTCAGCTTTTATTTACATTTGAGCAGAAAGTGTCATGTCCAAAATTATTCATACCCTTCTCAATAATCAATAGAAAAGCCTTTATTGGCTATTACAGCAATCAAATGCTTTCTATAATTGCAGACCAGCTTTTTGCATGTCTCCACAGGTGTTTTTGCCCATTTATCTTTAGCAATAAGCTCCAAATCTTTCAGGTTGGTGGGTCTTCTTGCCATCACCCTGAACTTGAGCTCCTTCCACAGATTCTCTATTGGATTCAAGTCAGGACCCCAAAATGTTAATGTTGTTGTTTGCTAACCATCTCGTGCTGAAATGTCCACTGGTGACTGTATTTCCTGTTTCTGTTTTTTTTATGCTGATGGCTATGCGAATAATTGATCAAGCTGAGTAAGCTAGTTAGAAAAGATTTTAACCCTGTTAATTTGACATTGTAGTTGCCAACATCACTAATTCATAACAACAAAATTAAGACATCACCGGGGGAAAGAGGCCCACCGGGAATACCTGCTTTACTGCTGCAAAGTGGATCCCGGGTGCTGTCCGAAGAACGGGTAGCACAGTTTGAGTGTACCTCTCGTGCGAGTTTCTGTTAAGTAAAGTGAACCATACATTGGGTCTGCTAGTATTCAAGAAAAAAAACCCCCTCAATATATCTAATTAGCCTAGTGACAACGTGTAATATGCACACACACACACACACAAAAAAAAACACCAAACCAACACTGCAAATGTGTTGTTAGTGTGTGCATAGGTGAAAGTATGAGGTGAAGAGGTGGAAATTCCCAGTGAAAGGAAGAAAAAGGAAAGAGTGGAATCTACATGCATACCCCAACGTGGGGGCCACATGTAGATTACAAAAGAAGAGGTGAGCTGTCCAGTGTCAGAAGTGACTGAGTTAAATGTATCAAGTGATGCTCCTAAGATGTTAATTATGAGGAAGACTGTAAAGATGTGAAGTAGTGCTATATGGTGAGTGTACAGCTACAGAAAATGTGGATAACCATGCTAGTGAGTGCTCTGTGTTCCTGAAGAAAACCTGTGAAAGGAAATGAAAAAGGGGGAGGAAGAGGTCAGAAATGTAAGTGGGTAGTGACTGAAAATGTAAAGAAGGTGACAATGTGTGAATGTGATTGTGTAAGAGTGACAATGTGTGAATGTGACATTGTGCATGCGTAAATAAATGTGACAATATGTGTGTGTAAAGGTGAGCATAAAAGGGGCCCTAGTGATTGATTTGAAGTAATCAGTGTGTGAAATGAGAAGGTATGTGAGGATAAGCCTAAGGTAAAAGAGCGACTATGAGTGAAACATGTGCACAGGTGAAGACACGGTGGTGACAATGGTGGTGTTGTTGGACATTCCCAAAACTGGTGGACCCCAAGATAGTAACGATATATATACATGCAGTGTCCCCACTAATAATAAAAATCAACCAATGTAACCATGAAGTAATTCTGCTCTGTCAGATGCACACAAAGTATGGCCATGGTAAGCAACACTTTTCTTGTGTTATTCACTCCTGAGCCGCCCGACACAAAGCTGGATTATTCAGCAAAAATCAACCGGTGTAGGAAAGATGCTAATTGATTGGCGAAGATTTTTGAAAATCCAGTGATTGGCCATTTGTTTAAGGTGAAGCCAGTTAGTTCTGTCACTGTCAACAAGGTAGTTTTATATTGAGTGTACACCTTACGTGCCACCAGCCAAGAAGAGGTATAATTTTGCATAACAGTTTTTTTTGTATGGGCAACATAAGCAATAGGTTTACCCCTATGTACAGCTTTAGCCCTTTTCCCAGAATAAGATTGGGTTGTCTTTGTGTGCTTTATTACATTCCTCATATTCCCACCACCATTGAGTTAATGCCGATGCAAATTTATCATCATGATTGGGAATACCTAGGTTTTGGATTGTCACGGAGAGTAGTGCATGATCTGAGATAATCATTGTCCCTATATCTACTTGTACGATGTTGGGTAAAAAAATTGAATCTGCTTAAAATAAATCCATGCGCGAAAAAAAGTTGTGGGCCGGAGAGAAAAAGATGAAGTCCCTGTCCAAGGGATGTAAAAATCTACACACATCGGTGACCCCTGTTGCCTTCAAAAAGGTGGATAGATTCGAGTCTTGAGACACTGCGTTTGTGGGGATCACTGTTGTGGGATCTGTGTTCAAGGGGTGAGGGTACAGCATTAAAATCTTCCCCAATAAGGAGGGACCTATCAGGAGGTAAATTAAGAACCAAATTGCGTAGTTGTGCACAATGGGAGGCATTATTGACATTAGGGCCATAGGTATTAAGTAATGAAATAATTTTCCCATGAATCTCTATGTCTGCCAGTACCCATCGTCCCTTGTCTACATCTTTGGACCAACGGGACAACACATATGGCAGGCATTTGTGAATTAGATTGATCGTCTCTTTTTTATGGCCATATGAGGCGCCTATTATTTGACCAACCCAATCCCTCCGAAGGTATTTAAATTTGGGTGCGGTAAGATGGGTTTCTTGCAGAAAAGACACATCTGCCCATAGTTTTTTAAGGCGAAGCAGCACTTTAGTGCGTTTTTGTGGCTAACGTAGCCCTTTCACATTCCATGAAACAATCTTAAGGTTGTTGTGATCAAATGTAAAGGGAGAGGGTGACTGTCTCAGCTAAGCAGTTCACCTCTCTTGATATGAGAAGCAGTGGCATGGTAAATATAACAGAAAAGCAAGTAACATTAAATAGTATCAGCAGAGGGAGACCCGTGACCTCCCACTCCTGGAGTCATTATTTTGTTCATGTTTTTTGTCTAGTATTTTACCTGTTTGCTTCTCTCCATGAACAAAATCACAACATTACTATGAGTAAACAACATATTACAGAACCTTTCTTACTTGCCTATGGAAAGATGCGCACAATCAATGCTCTATCCTACCAACAATATCAATCAAGGCTTTGATTGGAGAGTCACCCGTTGCACCCCAATAGCCTGTCTACTGCTCTGAAAAATATATCCAAAGAAAGAATTGTAAACCGTGAAATAAACATCCCCCAAATATTCACCCCAAGAGTTAGGTCACTTGTTGCAAAACTCCCGGTCGGGTGGGAAGATGTTAATCAGCTAATCAGTATCTATATCTTACATATCCACAAATCATCCGACGGTGAAGTAGGGAAAGAAGGTTGTGATGAATCCGCAGACAGGGAGGTCAGAAACGATTGTGCCACCTCAGGCATAGCAAAGATTGTGGTGCCATCAGGTTGGTGCACCTGGCCAAGAATTGCAATGCAAATCGAATATGTCGCCGAATCAGAGATTGGCAGATGGGATTGAATGCTTTACGCTTATTGGTGACTTCATAGTACTTTGCAGTCTACTTGTAGTCTTTTTCTGTCACGGTATCCACGCATTATGATGAAGCGGTCGTTGAAATCCAAGTAACGAACTGTGACCGGTCGTGGCATTTTTAGGTTGGCCTTCGTTGCCCCAACTCTGTGGGCCCTCTCCACCTTCTGTGAATGCTAACAGCATCAGCTACAGTTCCTGTTTGAGGTGTGCTGCCACCTCCAGAGCAAGTTTTCTGTCAGTTGATGTGTGCATCGGAGTATTCGCCCTCAGAATCTTCACTCTACGTGGCCCACGGCAGTCGCCAAGTTGTTTTTGCGGGGTATTCCGCTGCCCGTTTTCGGGAAAAAAACGTTCCACTGGTTGCTGAAGGGGTATAGAGAGTGATGTTGGGTGGATTGAGGATGTCGCAGGGGGGCGAATGAAGGGAGACAGGCAGCTGCAGGAGAGAGCACCATGCTCATACTTCTAATCCATAGGGCGCTGGAACTGGAATGTTGTATTTCTGCTGCTCGGTTATTTACCACCAACCCTCCCCTGTGACTGCTGTGGGGAATCAGCTCCAAACGGTTGCTCTCACAGCATTAATCCACATGATTATGTACCTTTTTAGGGCTCCTGTTCGCGTTTATTTGCACACAAACACAGTCCAAAGCAAAGTTACCCTCACAGGGGTTAATAGACATCCAAATAAACAAAAAGTGACTCGAAAATGCCAAGCCCCCTAGCTTGGCACCGATCAACCAATGTTTCCTTTCTCTAGGGAACCTTCATGGCCTGCCTCCTGGCAACTTTCAGCATGGGGCCCCACACACTCTATGTGCCCTGCATTCACTGCACCTAGCAGCACTGACTTCAACCTCATCTGGCAGCCCTGACTGAAAGGTCCCAACTCCTTTTCTGGAGACACACCCGGCCATCTAGGGTCTAGTAGGTGTATCTTGGTGGATACACACCAGCAGACCCCTTCACTGCCGCATATGGACCACTTCCACATGACAGACAACCGGTCTGTCACATATTTCCCCCCCCCCTCTCTGTTTCGACCCGAGGGGCAGAACACCAACATCATCCCATTGACACTTGGCCATAGCTTATTTACGTCAGGTCTACAACCTTTCCTTGGACATTCCTGCCCCCTGGTCAAACCTAGGGTATTCTTTTGGGATGGGTAGGTCTGCCCACTAAGGTACCTGTATGGCTTTTTCCGGGTATGTTTCCAGGAGCGGTGTCCAACCTTCAAGCAGTCTCTTTTAAGAAAGTCTTACCACTTGTAACCGCTGCTGTCACTTTCTTCACTTAAGAAACAGACACAGGCTCCTGCCTGGCCATGTTGTCAGGACTTTCCTGGTGAACACTCACCCTTGGCTGGCACACATTTCCACCTTCTTGGCAGTGCTGGGACACACATCCAAGGGAGGTCTCCTCTCCTGGAGAAACATGGTGACTGGCTTCCATGGGAGAAAGACTGCTCTTTTCCAAGAGCAGTCTGTAGGCTGGAGATTACCTCCAGCCACAGAAATCATTCTCTCAATGCAGCAATGTCCTTTTAAGAGAGGCTCAAATCATCACACAAAGTCCAATATAATGGTTTACTGTCACTCTTGAAGTTACACACAGCACACTTTGCAAAGTTCCACAGGGACTCCTAGCCCATACAATACACAGTTCATTACAGGAACTTACTTCTCAGCTGTGTCCGCAGATGGTAGTCCGTTGCCCGCATTCTTCACCAATTGTGGGGAATCCGCTCCAAACGGTTGCTCTCGCAGCATTAATCCACATGATTATGTACCTTTTAGGGCTCCTGCCCGCGTTTATTTGCACACAAACACAGTCCAAAGCAAAGTTACCCTCACAGGGGTTAATAGACATCCAAATGAACAAAAAGTGATTTGAAAATCAACCAATGTTTCCTTTCTTTAGGGAACCTTCATGGCCTGCCTCCTGGCGACCTTCAGCATGGGGCCCCACACACTCTGTGTGCCCTGCATTCACTGCACCTAGTAGCACTGACTTCAACCTCATCTGGGAGCCATGAGTCCCAGCTCCTTGAGTGTGTGTGGAGACACACCCGGCCATCTCATTAGGGTCTAGCAGGTGTATCTTGGTGGATACACACCAGCAGACCCCTTCACTGCCACATATGGACCACTTCCACATGACAGACAACCGGTTTGTCACACTGCACAAATAAACAGATCACAAAGTGTGCATCAGTTTAAAAAAATAATCCATACAATACAATCCTCTACAGAGGTGGATCTTGCCATCAATAATGCAATATAGTACCAATATCACTTGTACGAATAATGCCTACCAGCATAATCGGTTATGTTGGTCATTCAGGTAATTCAGTAATCCAAAACTCTCAAAAGTTGCCGCTGGCCTGCCCACACTGGTCCAGGTTGGAAGTGAATGGGATAACTACAAAAAACAATACATATGGGATAACTACATATCACCAATTCTATGTATCACAGCTGGACAATGGGAGACATGTGGGCATGCAACATCATTAGACCAGTAATGTATAATTTACGGTATTAGCACATGTTGAACCCTCTAAAGAGAGGGGGCAACAGTGACCATCTACTTCTTCAGTTGGAAGCAAGGTGGATCCACAGATTGAAAGCCACTAAGTACCCTGGATTGAATGTCGTCTTGAGCATCAAGTCATTCTTCTAAGCAGTTTAAGCGAGGAGATACGATTCGGAGGGGGGTGAGAGCTGCAGGGGACAGGGGGTGGTGGGTTGGGGAGGGGAGCACTAGGTGAACAATTGACAACCCTTAAACCCATCACACTGATGGGTGTAACAATGAATAGCACTATTGGAAAACATCTGTTTAGATGATAAAGGTTATGTGGTCTCAACAAGAATTAATTTTATTAAGGTTTACAGCATGTTAGTGTTGATACTGTATAAAATTTTAATGTGTAATGATTAAGCTGAGACATATTGATGTTTTTTTGCAGCTTTGGAGAGGTCGGGGGGCCCTCAGCCTCCACACCGCTCGCTTGGGGGGGTGGCTGTGTGTCCGGGTCCACCGTGCAAGGTGGGCATCTCCCCATTTCCATTGGGAAACTCTGCATCGGGGGGAGGGGTCTCCCTTTCTCTCCATGGCATGGTGCAGGGTGGGAGGGACTTATCCCTCTCACTCCATGGCAGCCGAGCATGTGTTCTGGACCCCTGCAGGCTGAGCACGGCGCATCTCTTGTTGGCGCGTCTCTATGCACGCCTGCTGGGAATTGGTGGGGAAAGGGAGGGGAGAGCATGGCCCCCACCCAGGGAAATATTGTGCTCCGATGTGCGCAATTCAGGGATTGCGAGGGCACCTGTAGTAAGGGCGGGTGATGTCCAGGTGGTGTGCATTCCCTGATTAAGGAGGGGTATATTAAACCCCCTGGAGAGAGCCCTAGTACAGGGCAACATTCCGCATACCAGACGGGACAGAATGTGACACACTGAACAAGGTAGGCAGCTCCAATAGTATGTTGAGGAGAGGATAAGAGAGGTACCGTGAGTGTCCACTTTTAAGGGTCTGATGTATCTATATTTATTGTTCCCTTTAAGGGGTTTAGGTTTAATATATATCTGAAATACAGAGGGATACTCAGCTGATTGATACTGCTATTAATTTGAATCAAAACTAGGAGGACTGGAGAGGAGGATTCTCCATGTTTGCTGGGGAGTAAGTAGAGATATCTTACTATTGGGGTTAAAGAAGGAGAACACCTAACTTAAAGATTTCAAGTGGGTTCTTAGTGCATATTTGTATTCACAGGGGGACCATACCCCTTAACAGCGTATTGGAAAGCTGGGCAAGGCATCCCTGACATCGACCATCTGTGGAGGGGATGTGAGGTTGGGGAGGGCCCCACTCTCTTGGTGTCCAATCTGGCTCTTAGCGGTCTTCCACCTGCACATTCTGGCTTGGATACTTAGAATCCCCAAATGGGGGATCTGGGTATGTATGACATCTAAACCAGTGTAAATGGGTGATCACTCGAACAAAAGTATTTTGTAAACATTTTTTTATGTACAATAGTGTTGTTTCAAACAAATCCCTGAAGAAGCCTCAATAGGCAAAATGCGTCAGATCCCTTGGGACATGCCAATTGTAGTTTGCACATTGCAATAGACCAAATATGTATGTAAACATCTTGAATTGCCTAATGTATATAGTCACATTTTTAATGAATGGTCCAAAATGTTTGTAATAAAGACCTTTTAACGCATATTTATGTGGTGCAAGTCTATATAGCCTTAAAAGCCCATCTTTCTTATATTGTTTTTTTTGTGTTTGGATTATTAGGGTGTGGCACTGATAAACAATCAAAACCTGGGAGAGAAATTTTGTAGCTTAGGGGGGGGGGGAGGACAGAAGGCGGAGGGACAGAGACCCAGGGTCTTATCCGGGGAACAGGGAGCTCGGCCTGCACTGTGCTCCTGTGTATGAGCCTCTTTTGTTTAGTGTTATTTAGCATATTCACTGGCCGGGAATTTCCCGAAATTGGTCTTAAAAAGAAGAATCATATATCTTTGTAAGACCCGATTGTATAATAATGATAGTTATTGATATCCTACCGTCAGGGATTGTGTGAACCCCTGTTCCATGTATATATAACAGTACCCAGAATATGTATATCATCATGTGATATATGTATATAAGTGATCCATACCCTGTGTATATAAGTAAGTGTGTATAAATCAGTATGTGTAGACCTGTGTCTTTAACTTAAAGTGGACCTACCACCAGAAATCTATGTTTTTATGAATGGCACTAGAGGTGCCAATAATAGGGAGGAATGCAGTAAAAAAAACTCAAAAATGTTCCTGTAATGAGCAATTTAACAAGATTACCACTCAGCTCCCCTCACTTCCTGGTTCGTGGAGCCAACACATAAAACAGATGGGGGTGAAATATCGCGGGTGGCCACTGGGGGGCGTTCAGTGATCTTCTATGGGAATTTTCAAAGCAGATCACTGAGAAATCGAAGCTTCCTGTGACGTCCTGCCCGATTTCTGCTGACAATGAACCAGGAAGTGAGAAGAGCTGCCAGATTATATTCTTTGCTCATTACAGGTACGTTTTTGGGGTTTTTCACTGCATTCCTCCCTATTATTGGCACTTCTAGTGCCATTCATGAAAACCTAGATTCCTGGTGGTAGGTCCGCTTTAATCTGTGTATAACGTGTGAATTTCTAAGTGTATATGTAGTTGTGTGGGCATATAAACACATTGCCGATGGATACCTCTATAGTCCATATACAGCTAATCCTCTGTTAGTGAGACAGCTGGTGTACAAAAGGCAGGAAAACAAGGATTGGTGCTACAATTCTCGATGCCCCCTAGTCCTTTAACATAGGGTGGGGAATCATGTAAGGGAATGCATATATTCTATGAAGTATAGATAAAGAATTGGACAATATGTATGAGACTCACCACAGTGGAGTTTAGAATGAAGAAAGAATCAGTATAGTTTCCCAGTATCATGAAATTTCCAGGTGTCAGGTGAACTCATGGAGTGCAGAGTTGGCGCAGCTTAGCCAGGGGGAGACCACCCCCTGGCCTTTTATTCCCCGGCGCCGGAAGTGTGGCGCGAGCGCCCCCCCCCCCACAGGGTGAGGGGGAGGAGCAGAACCCAGAGCCCACATAGGGGCTAATTCCTTGGGGGGGCCCGTCTGCCGCACTCACGGTGTGCGGGCGCCATTGCTCCCCCATCATCCCCGCCGCCAGCCCGAGAAGCCGTTAAGCCGCCCCCTGAGGGCATCGTGAGCCGCTCCGCCATCTTGGAAGCTGGAGGGCGGCTCCAACCACCACCCCATCCCCAAAGAGCGGCGCCCCAGCCACTCCCGCTTCCAATTGGCATGGGGGGCGGCTCGCTTAGATCTTTCTAAGAAGGAACCCCCCCTAAACAGGGCCGACGTGCATCCCCCCAAGGCAACCCCCCGTACATTAAGCCCGATCCAGCCCCTCACCCAGTCAAGACAAGGTCCCCAACTCTGAGCTTCGCAATGTATAGCAATTTGAACACTTACTGACAGTGGATGTTTGAAGTTTCTATATTATTTTATGAAAAGCGTGTTACTAATCATCTCTCATGGAAATAACAAAAGTAAGGAGCATATTGGCGTTCCAATAGTAAAATTAAATAAATAATTCAATGAAGTCACAGAAAATGACAGAGTATCACAGGAGTCGAACATATCAACAGATTAACGTATAGGTGATTACTAGGTATGAGGACCTTTTAGGGATCTCCTGACTTCGTCAGTCTACAGAAAACATTTGTAGTTCATTGCCTTATTGAGGCCAGGAAATGAGGTGGCTTTTAACCTGTAAATCCATCTCATTTCTCTTAGTAGTAATGCGGTATCTAAATCTCCGCCGCGAATGAATGGATGTATCCTATCCAGAACAAAGAACTTAATGCCCGTCATATCATATAAATGAGAAAGGGCTATGTGCCTCCCAAGGGGGATATTGAGATTCCCAATTTCCATCGTCTGGAGATGTTCCTTCATTCTCTGGAAGAAGGGTCTTTTAATTTTCTCAATAAAGTAAGCCCCACATGTATAGATAACCCCCAGTGTATCGCATGTAGCAAAATGGCGGGGTTTAAAAGTTTCCCCATTTGGCAGAAGGATGTTAGTTCTGTCGTCCAAACAAGGACAGTATTTACAGTTTACGTTGGAACATTTGTAAGTTCCAAACTTTCTTTTTTCTAAAGACTAGCTTAGGTGTATCTCTCACATAATTCTGTAAAATTGCATCGTCTTTTAATAAGTCCCAGTGAGTGCTCAAAATCTGTCTAATACGGGCATGCTGGGGTGAGTAGTCCAAAACAAGTTTTACTGTGTCGGGTGTGGTGTAACAAGTTTTGTCTGTCCCTAAAATTGGTCCTGTTGAAAGTTTTCAGTAAGCATGTCTTGCTGTAGCCCCTAGCTAGCAGTCTTTGTTTTAATGCCCACGCTTCCCTCAGGAAATCCTCGTTATTGGAATAGTTCCTTTTCAATCGTAGATATTGACTGTAAGGGATGCTTTGGACAAGGTGGCGAGGATGTGAGTTAGTTGCAAAAAGAACCGTATTGCCCATGGTTTCTTTGCGGAGCAAAGAGGTTTTCAACTCATTATTCTCGTCCTTGAATATGACCACATCCAGGAATGAAATTCTGTTTTGACTACAACTTAATGTAAACTTAAGATTAAGATTGTTGCAATGACAAAAGGATTGACAAAGGAATCCAAATATTAAAATTGCTCACCTAGCCCATGCAGTTGCTCAGATGGTGTTTCCCAAGTACTGGTCGTCATTCATTGTTATGTCATTCACATCCTAAAAAAACAAGATAATGAAAAAAACATGTCTCACATACACATTAATCTTATGAGTTGTATATATTTATAGTGGGTTATTGAACAGCTCCGTGGGGGGTTATGACTAGAATAAAAAAAAAAAAGGGGTCCAGAAAGTTGGAGGAGGAGAAAAAAGAAAGGGTCTCCTGCCCAGCTAACTGCCTCTATATAAGGAAGAAGTTGCCTAAAGTATATCTATCAGTTGTACCCTCTTTTACTTTACAATATTATAGCTTTAGTGTTTTAACATAAATTTATTTCCCCATTGCGATTGGGTTTTAGTATATTACTACTTATAATATTTCAAAGCCACCTCCAAAAAAAAAGCTTTCCAGTGAGTGCTACCATGCTTTTTTACAATAGTGTACTATTCTTCATTATTATCAAATCAATTCCATGTGTTATCGTGGATCAACTCCAATTATCTATACAACTATTCAAGTTTTTTTTTCTTTTTCCCAATCAATTCATCTAACTTATATTCTCACCAGGGTGGATAAAAATCAATAATTTTTTTAAAAAATCTAATTTCTTTTATTAAAATTTTTAAAAAATAAAGTGCTTTTTGAGGAAAATATATTACCATCCAAAGGTTATTCAATCATGAAATAAAGATTAGTTTTTATTATGTAGAATAAGGCTGAATATGTTAAATTTTTTTGGTAAAAAATTTCATGAATCCAGTTACAATGTCGTGCTCTTTCAGAGGTTTTTGTAAGAGTTTATAATCAATAAAACTACACTCTCAGATGTATAGTGGCCAACATCCATAAAACAATAGACAGAAGTTGATGATGGCATAAACACATCACCCAAAATTTCCTCTTGAATAGACATGGGCGCGGTGAATGAATTAATGGCCATCATATCAATCACAAACAATG
Organism: Ptychadena robeensis; assembly: GCA_036250615.1. Classification (NCBI taxonomy): domain Eukaryota; kingdom Metazoa; phylum Chordata; class Amphibia; order Anura; family Ptychadenidae; genus Ptychadena; species Ptychadena robeensis. The sequence goes on along the minus strand of CM070032.1, from coordinate 132,594,768 downwards.
CAGTATGTTGTGGATGTACACATCTGTGCTCGTGCTTAAACAATTAAAATAGTCCAAATAGCGCAAATTTCACCCCAACGCGGGTTTCGTTGAAGACTTCTTCAGGGGGATATGTCATTTCATCGGCCAAATTTACATAAACAAACGGCCAACACAAGGGGATCAGTCATAATGAATAACCAAATCAACATAAAAGTGGACACAGACCCTCTGGCTACTCACATCCATAGATCAATATATGTGGAAAGACATGATTTCTCAAGATGGGGTCTCCACTGCACCAACACCAGTGGGGAACGGAGAGACAGACAGACTTAAATAAACGCCATGGTGTTCTGCGTACAACAACACCGATTTTTAATACATTTACTTTGGTAAACATGATCAGTTGATGGTTTGGGTCGTTCTGGTTGTACGCACCATCTTAAGAAATCGTGTCTTTTCCCCTATATTGATCTATGGATGTGAGTGACCCCTGAGGGTCTGTGTCCACTTTTATGTTGATTTGGTTATTCAATATGACTGATCCCCTTGTGTTGGCTGTTTGTTTTATGTAGATTTGGCCTATGAAATTACATATTGTCCTCCCTGAAGAAGTCTTCAACGAAACGCACGTTGGGGTAAAATTATTACTACTATTTTAATTGTCTAACAGCACATGTAAAAATGTGTACATCTGCAACATTGCGCATTGTTTTTGATTGATATGATAGTCATTACTTTTTTGCACAGTGTATAATAAACGTATTGCTTTTACATATTGAGTGGCCCGTCCCCTCTTCCTTGTCTATTCCAGGGGAAATTTTGGGTGATGTGCTTATGCCATCATCAACTTCTGTAAATTTTTGTAAGATTATTGGGCCGTTTCTCTGCCTACAAGATATTATTACAGATGCTTGGTTTACTTTCTCAGTTCTCAAAACTAAGTACAACAGAAAAGTTATCCAAATATGAATGATTAACCTAAATTGGGAGTTTAGGTTAAAAAAAAGTTATACCAGGAAGAATGATTGATTTAAATCAATGTTTTAAATCAAGCCTTACTGACTAGTGATTTAAATTGTGGCGGTGTGTAGAGGGCTGGGCAGAGAGCCAGCAATCACGGCAGAGTACTCTGTACTCCGCCACGATTGCGGGAGAAACTGCTTTTTGTGCCATAAAAAATGGCGCGAAAAGCCCGTAACGCCCAGAGGGTTAAATTAATCAATACTGACAGGCAGTCTGATACACCACGCAGGGAACAATGTCGTGCGCTGGCAGATTTGCTGGCGGATTACCTGCAGCTTGCCCGTGGCTTAGGGCTCGCTCCTGCTGCATTGGGGGGAGTGCACCCTATTGATTTAGCTGAGCCAAAATGCAGAAAAACTGCACCCGTACTGCATTCATACATGCCTTTCTTGGGACACCTCCATTGATCTCTGGTGATCTGAGGTGTCTCTGGCGGCAATGTGCGGTGCTGCAATGAAGATGCAGCATCCTGCAGCTTCATATCATCCCCGGGACGCGCCACTCAAATAGCGCAGAGTGGACACTGTGCCATTCATTAGAATAGGAAATGTCCTCTCTACGTCTTTTTCCCCGCTGTGGACGTACTTCCACCACGCGGAAAATGACGCAGTGGACGCAAGCCCTTACAAAGTATTTACTTCTTATGCGTTTTCCTTTATTTTGAACTTGATTGCATACAGAAAAATCTATTTAATTAAATCCAACATGAAAAAAACTTATAATAAGCAAATACATGTTTTTTTCATTTTTTTTTAAGGCAAAAAAATGCTCCAATCAATGTCAGAATGAAAGTAAAACCATCAAAAAAAAAGATTTCAAACTTTGAACTTCCCACCCCTCCCCCTCCCGATGACGTCATCACGCACCCGCCACCGCTATCACGAACATCGGGATCTGAAGATCAGACAGCGGGGGACACAGTAAGAAGAGCAGCAAGCCTCCGGGCTGCCTGCAAGCCATCTGGCTGCAGGTTTCAGCAGCCTGAGTTAACTCGGGCTGTTCCATTTCAGCAACTTCTGAACGTCCAGAAGGTGAATGATGCCAGCTGTGTGGGCTGGAAAGCCGACACCCCTCCATTAACATGGAGGTCTATGGCATGCCCCCCATGTTTTTTGAATGCTGTCGTATTCGGGGGGTTGTTTAGACGTTCAACAACACCATTGACTTCAATGTTAAAGCTCTGAAATCGACTGCAGCACTTTGCAAAGCTTTTTTCTCTTGTTTTTTAGTCTTTAATAAAAAAAAACTACCTGGGAGTGGCTATCCCACCTTTCCAGGCACCCTGCAGGATCAGGTGAACTTTGTAGCCCCTCCTGTGGCTTCTTGGACGCTCAACCCCCCCCCCCCCCCCAAAGTTTTTCAGAGTTTAAAACTAGTGTACATTGTGTGGAAACGTCCTTGCTTTAAAGTGACATTAACACTTTCTGCCACCTGAGGTCGTTCTCGGAAGCTTTAAACGCGTCATTCAGATTTGACCTTACACACATTATAGGTATTGTGGTAGGTTTCATATTCGCCCTCCATTGAAGGCAAAGGAGGTTTGCCGTGGACATGAGACATGTACTGAAGTTCCATCTGCCTTCAGTAAACTCACTACTGAGGTGAAACAGTAAGAATGAATATTTAATTTAATATAAAAGAAATGTTAATCTGTTAACCAATGAATTGAAAGCAAATAAAACTCCAATATGTTATGTAACAAGTAACCTACCACAATCAACACGATTTAGATTAAAAAGCTTTCGATCCCATGGTGGTTGCTAGAGGGTGGGTACGGGAGGGGCGGGGGTCTACAGAGGGCGGGTACAGGGGGTGTTGTTTGGGTGCAGGAAATCAAAAAAAAGTTGTTACTATTTACTTTTTATGCATCGTTTATATTCAAGTATAAGCCTATATTTGAGTAAAAGGGTCCCACTTACCTGTCCGAGTGTTTCCTGGTGGTGGTTTCCTGTCCGGGGTTTTCCTCTCTGTGGGTGTCAGAGGTCTCTGTTCATTTTTACTGGAGATAGTGGATTTTGATTTAGGCTAAGGCTCTGCTGGGGCGGGTGGGAGGGGCTGAGAAGGATCTTCTTTAATTACTCATAACAAGCATGTTTTTTAAATTATTTCCTCCTTATTAGCGGCACTTCGTGCAATTATGTTATTTGGATGGTAGATCCACTTTAAGGAAATATCTCTTAAGCTGGGCATGCACATACCAATTCCTGCACGATCCGATCCCTGATCTGATGCCGTGCGCGCTCCCGCAATGGAATTGGAGGCTGCAACTGACGAAGACTCAAATCAGCCGTCCTGTCGGATCGCACAGTTATCCGACAGGACGGTAAACTTTAGCCTGATCCCATTAGTTCAGCTGGGGACGGCTGCCCCCAGCCAAACTTATGAGCTGCAGATGCAGAGTGCTGTCCGATTCTCGGCACTAGCAGGCGGGCGTGATGACGTACATAGAATCGGATAAGGAATTGACTGTAAATTGTACCGTCTATTCCCAGCTTTACAGTTTAACATAATATTGACTTCAAGTGTCCCCGTATGTCGGAGATTACAAAACTTAAACAATTACAGGATTACACAAGAAGCATATGCATACACATATACATAGCAGTTCATTAACAATATATAATACAATGTTTTACCACACTTGCAAGCTGCTACAATACTCCTAATATGGCTCAATAAATAAAATTAAGACATTTTGTTACGGTTAAAAATACACTGTTAAATTTAGCTTCTTTTTTTGTTGAGCCTTAAGGCATTGGTTTTCTCTCTACCACAGAGAATGCAATATTAATATTGGTGAAAATAAGAGCACTACTTCCGGATATACAGCTCTGACAGCTGACAACAACTCTGCTACCCCTCCCTGCCCCCAAACTCCTACTGAGACAGCCTTTCTCTCTGCCGAAGAGCTCCAGTGTGGGGGGGGGGGGGGCAAGGGTCTAGTCTGTCAGCTGCATCCATGCAGCTGGGTGAAGAGAGGTCTCTGTCTCCCTAGGGTACAAAATGGCACGAAACAGCCTTAGCGGCAGGGAGTTTAATATGATATTTGCCTCTTATATAGCCTCTGGGGCTGAGAGAGCACCACAATATTTTGTACTAAACACGTTTTCTATAAAGGTTTTTGGTTTCTGGAACAAACCAGGGGAAATTTGCTTTGCTTTAGAATTGCTTTATATTACAAGCATGTTTATGTATCTATAAGTAATGATGCCTTCTAACCGAGACACCCCTGTATATTTACAGTGGATACAGTGGTATACTTGCAAAAGTATATGAACTTTTCCACATTTTGTCACATTACAGCCACAAACATGACTCAATTTTATTGGAATTCCACGTGAAAGACCAATACAAAGTGGTGTATAGAAGGCGTGAGAAGTGGAAGGAAAAACATACATGATTCCAAATTTTTTTACAAATAAATAACCGCAAAGTGGGGTGTGCATAATTATTCAGCCCCCTGAGTCAATACTTTGTAGAACCACCATTTGCTGCAATTACAGCTGCCAGTCTTTTAGAATATGTCTCTATCAGCTTTGCACATCTAGAGACTGAAATCCTTGCCCATTCTTCTTTGCAAAACAGCTCCAGCTCAGTCAGATTAGATGGACAGCGTTTGTGAACAGCAGTTTTCCCATCAACTCACCCCCAGCGCATGATGCTGCCACCACCATATGTGACAGTGGGGTTGGTGTGTTCAGAGTGATGTGCAGTGTTACTTTTCCACCACACATAGCGTTTTCCATTTTGGCCAATAAGTTCAATTTTGATCTCATCTGACCAGAGCACCTTCTTCCACATGTTTGCTGTGTCCCC
>CM070032.1:132529344-132545310 GCA_036250615.1 Ptychadena robeensis | reverse complement strand
CCCCCCATGTGATGACATCACATCCAGGGGGGGGGGGGTGAGGGGCATTCAAATGCAAATTTGTTTATCTTCAAGGAGCACATCTGGAAAATCACCCCTAGTGTCATTCCAAGATGTGCTCTTTGAAGTTAACCCTTTCAGAGGGTGCCATTGTATTGTATAGTAATTGCATTGCATTATAAATGGCATTGTATTGTATACAGTGATAACTGTGCAGTGATAAAGTGATGGTAAGGGACCAAACTACATTTCCAGTTCCGGGCCCTCCTGTTTGGTCTAAGCTCGGCGCCAAGGATTTTTACCAAAGTCATGGCCGAATGCTTGGCCCCCTAAGAATCTACCCTACTTGGACCGTCTGTTTTTCGCGCCCTCACAGGATCAACTGCTACTGGTTCTAGCAGGAGCAAGGAAACATCTTCAAAGGTTAGGATGGCTGGTAAATTGGGAGAAATCGAGTCTGGTTCCATCCCAAAGGATCCCTTTCTTGGGGTACACTCTAGACTCGGTAGCTCAAAGTATTCTACTTCCTCTAGAAAGGATATTGAGGGTGCAGTTGGCAATATAGGAGCTTCAGGACCCCTGGCAGAGTGACGATTCGTCAGGCTATGGCGGTAGTGGGCTTAATGTCGACATCCATCCTCGCAGTTCCTTGGGCCAAGGCACACCTCAGATGCACATATTGTCCAACTGGTGCGGAAAGAAGGAGCATCTGGATCAGCAAATCCTTATTACCTCAGGGGTGAAGAGAACCTTGTGGTGGGGGAGGAATTCTTGCTGCCTGGGCCAGGGACTTGGGTGAATTCCCCTCAAATCAAGTTGGTGACGGATGCGAGCTTCTGGGGGTGGGGTGCTCACTTGGAGGACCTTGTCACTCAGGGGACTTGGGAAAAGGACATAGCCATGAGGTCTATCAATTTCCACGAGTTACTTGCAGTCTTCTGGGCTCTCTCTTCCTTCCAGCTGCAGGTCATACATCAGCATGTCCTGTCAGACAATTCAACAACAGTGGCATACCTCAAAAAACAGGGAGGGACTTGCTGCCGGTCCCTTCAGACCATATGGTATGCAGATGGGCAGAATCTCACCTACTGTCACTCTCAGCTCTGCACCTGAAAGGGAAATTGAATGGGCAGACTTTCTCAGCCGTCATCATCTAAAAGAGTCAGATTGGAGTCTGAACCCAGAGGTTTTTCAATCGCTGATAGACAGAAGGGGCAAACCGGAAATGGATCTGTTTGCATCGGAGAAAAACACAAAAGTAAATCTGTTTTTTTCCATATGCAGGAAGGACAGGGCATTGGCTCTGGATGCCTTATCTCGACCTTGGACATTTCACCAGTGTTATGCCTTCCCTCTTCTCAATCTTATTCTGTTGGTGTTCCAGAAATTCAACAGAGAACATACGTCAATGATGTTGGTGGCCCCACACTGGCTGAAACGGGCTTGGTTTTCGAAAGCTCTTCACTAGGCAGTGGGTGCCCCCTTCTTCTTGCCTAACAGGCTGGACCTTTTAACTCAGTGGCAGAAGGTACACTTAAAGTGCAGGTGTCTGCCCTAAGTGCTTTCCTGGAACACCGCTTGGCAGAGGACCCACTTATCCGCAGGTTCCTAAAGGGAGTATCATGATTGAGACCGAGGTTAGCCAGACCTTTTCCACAATGGGACCTTACGGTGGTCCTGAATGCACTTGACAAACCACCCTTTCATGGAACTCCTGATGTCAAATGGCTTATAGTGAAGACCCTGGTGGTGATAATAGCCAGGAGGATAAGCGAGCTACAGTCTTCGTCTACCAGGGAGCTCTTTCTTCCTGGACACGATTTGTATCGGGACAGATCCTAACTTCTTACCTAAGGTAACTACTAAATTCCACAGGACCTTATCCTCCCTTCCTTCTGTACGAATTCTTCCAATGACTGCAAGAAGACCTTTCATGAATTAGACGTACGAAATGCAGTCATTCGTTATCTTGGAGCCGCAAAAGATCTACGCAAATCAGACACCCTGTTTTGTTCTCCATTCGGAACATCGTAAGGGTAACCAGGCCTCCAAAGCTACTATTGCCAGATGACCTAAACAGGCCATTTCTACAATGTATTCATTTTCAGGATTATCTTGCCCTTTGTAGCTGAAGGCTCACTCCACTTGGTCTTCATTCTCCAACTTCTCTAAGCACTATCGCCTGGACCTCCTTTCTGTGCACTCCCAAGTGTTCGGAAGAAAGGTCCTGCAGGCGGTTGTCTCTCCCTAGGCTGGTGAGTACTTGATTATCCTCTCGGGTGCTGTCCTGGAGTGATGTTTTAGGAAAATCTCAGATTTACCGGTAACTTGTTTTCCAATAGTCAGGTCCAGGACCGCAGGCCTTCCCTCCCGTGTATGGTTGCAGGGGTTATTTAGGCTGCATGCATTGATGTTATTAAATGTTTTTTTTTTCTGTTTTCTATTTCCATTTTCGAGTCCTCTTTTAAAGACTGACCAAAGGGGTAGAGAGCTGGCCTTTAAAGTCTTTGGTTCTTGGCAGGGTGGATTTGATTTAAATCAAATCGATTTAAATCAATCATTCTTGCCGGTATAACTTTAAAATGCGAGTAGGTGAAGATTTTTAGAACAACTACTTTTCATATTAGTTTTTTTTATCCCCAGTTTAGGTTAATCATTCATATTTGGACAACTTTTCTTTTGCACTTTGGTTTACTTTCTCAGTTCTCAAAACTATCATCTGTGATAACACCTTGTAGCAGAGAAACTGCCCAATAATCTTACAAAAACAATAGACAGAAGTTGATGGCATAAGCACATCACCCAAAATCTACCTTGAATAGACACGGTTGAGGGGACACCAAAGCAGATTTGGCTTATGAAATGACATATTGTACCCCCTGAAGAAGTCTTCAACGAAACGCACGTTGGGGTGAAATTTGTGCCATTTGGACTAATTGTCTAAGCACATGTACAGATGTGTACATCCGTCACATTGAGCATTGTTTCTGATTGATATGATGGTCATTACTTCATCTTTTGCTCTGTGTATAATAAATGTATTGCTTTTACATATTGAGTGGCCCGTCCCCTCGCCCTTGTCTATTCCAGGGGAAATTTTGGGTGATGTGTTTATGCCATTATCAACTTCTGTCGTTTTTGGGATGTTTTTTATGGAATTTATTTACCAAAACATTTAAACATATACAGCCTTATTCTACATAAACAAATCTTTATTTCATCATGGAATAACCTTGGGATGATGATGTTTTTTTCCTCAAAAAGCATTTTATTTTTTTTAAAAATCAATTTAAATAAAAAAAAATCTGATTTAAATAAAAAAAAAATCAGATTTTTTTTTTTTTTTTAAATCATAGATTTTTTTTTTTATCCACCCTGGTTCTTGGTGTTTCCTCCCAGTGGAGGTGGAGTCCATCTCTCGCATCCTGGCTATTAGAAAAAGAGTAACCGGTCTAACTCAGATTTTTCACTTGTATTGCCGGCTGTAGCCTTCCTACAAAATGTGTTTTTTAATACTCAAGGATACAAAAATGGGGTACAGAAAAAGAGAAGATCAGAGGGGTTACAAATCAAAACCAGTAGGAAATAAGCCCATTTGAAAGCACAATCATAGGTTCAGTACACCTATAAACAATCGTATATCGCCTCCCACCTTGTGGCAAACCTTCAGGCCCAGTACGTGGACCGGTGAGATATAGTAGTTGCAGTTAGAGTGGGTTCCCAGAGGGGACCACTTGGGTCATGTGCCGTCCCGCATTACAGTGGCGTAATCCGCCGATAACGAATAGTAGTCCCACCTTTTCCAGATGTCATGGAATCTGTTCTCCCTACCCTGCAGTCTAAATATTAATTCCTCTAGACCCCATATGTGAAGTATCTCCCGGTACCATTCTCTCCCCACAACCTCTCCAGCAGTCATCTGGTACCCCTGGGTAGATCCTAGCAAGTAGGGATGGCACTTTGTACCATCGTGCAACCAGTTTGTAGTTGGACCTTAGTGCTGATGAATGAATGGGCCTGAGAAAATATGCGCGCATTCTGTTCAGTTGAGAGTTCTAGATTGAGGACCCATTCCCAATCCTGAACAATGGACGGATAGACTATAGAGAGCAATAGGGCATATACCCTGAATTATATGTGTGTCCTGGCCTCCATATATCCATATACAAGCAAAGCCGTTCAGAAGGCAAGGCAGTCGGACTCAATGTACCATGTTCCTTAGAAAGGATTGACGTTGCAGGTATCTCCAGGAAAAGGGCCATGTCTCCCTAAGGGCCACTAGAGGACACATCCTCCTCTGGGTGAGGAATTTGGAAATCGTTGAATCGCCAAAAAATTACCTATTGCTCTTCCGAGACAAAACACGGGAACCCAAGTAATAGTCAGAGGGAAGTATCGGGGGCCAGACCCCAGCGGGCATTCAGTACATCCCACTTGGACAGGGTGTGGGAGGTCAGAGGAGAAGCAAAGGGCGAGAGCCCCCCACCCACACCGTGCGGGCCAGGTGTCTACCCGCGAGTGCACAATTAAGATCCACCCAGGCCTTCTCACCATGTGTGGTGTGCCAATTGACTATGCAAATCAAAAAAGCAGCCCAGTAGTACCGAGTGTCATAAGGGAGAACAAGTCACCCTGCGGGCTTGGGCCAGGTCAAAGTCATTAAGGCTACCCGCGGGGGCTTGGTGTTCCAGATGAAGTAGCGCAGAGCTCTCTGTACCTGGGTCAGAAAGGAGGGTGCGATATATATGGGCAGCATTTGTAGCGGATACAGCAGCCTGGGCAAAAAATTCATTTTAATTATATTCACCCTGCTAAGCCAGGTGAAAACTTGTTTATTCCAGTCCTGCAGGTCCTTCCATATGGTGGCCAGTAAGGGGGAGAAGTTCAAGCGGAAAAGGTAGTCATACAAAGGGGACAGCCATATCCCCAGGTATTTGTTGATTCGTCTTCCAGGTGAACAGGAATGCGCATCGCAGGCAGTCAGCCAGTGGCAAGGCCAGGGCTATGGCCTTGAGTTTGGAATGACCCCATTACCCCGTTAATCTTAAAAATGGGAAAGATTGCCAAAACCTTTCCATTTCCCTAAGCTGGTTGGGGAGCGTGGTAGAGGGGTTGGAGACCTAAAACAGAATGAGGTCTGCAAAGGCCGAGATCTTGTGGTGAGTGGGGCCCATGGAGAGCCCTTGTATATTGGTTCATTCTAATCATGCGGAGTAAGGGTTCTAGAGTGAGGGCAAAAAGGGAAGGCGACAGCGGGCATCCCTGCCTGGTGCTGTTGCTCACCCTAAATGGAGAAGAGAGGCACCTATTCAGCTTAACTTATGTTGAAGGGGCCTGATTGAGGGACATGACCCATGCCATCACCCCCTCCCCCAGCTCTATTCTGCACAATACTTTGTTCATAAAAGCCCAATCCACCCTGCCTTTTTCGGCATCTATTGACAGCAGTAGATAAGGTAGCCCCTTCATTTGCAACCCATGAATGGCTAGGACCGCTCAAAGGGAATTGTCCCTAGCTTCTCGACCCACCACAAACCCCGTTTGGTCGCTATGGACCAAGCTCGGGATAAAGGGCTGAAGGCGCGACGCCAAAATCTTGGCGAGCACCTTAATGTCCACGTTTAAGAGCGAGATTGGCCTATAATTGGAGCATTTTAGTATGATTTTAGTATGGTATGGTATAGTTGGATATGACCATGATATACGCTCAAAGTGTATTTTTAGGGGGAGCCATGCCCGATTTTAAGGGAGTAGAAGTAGAAAGCCATGGCCGGTCCTACCTACTAATGCTTGGTGAGACCGTGTGGCCTCGGACCTTTACCATTGGGCATAGATTTGAGCATGCCCTCAATTTTCAGCAGGGAGATGTCTCCCTCCATGGATTGGACTGCCTCCTGTGGTATCGCTGGCATGCCTGACTCTTCCAGGCTCATCCTGTTTTTCAAGAAAGTGTAGCACCAGATAGCAGGGTTTTTGTCGTACCTTAAGGTCTAGGGGTGGACAAACTTTTTGACTCGTGGGCCACAATGGGTTCTTAAACTGGACCGGAGGGCCGGAACAAAAGCATGGATGGAGTGTTTGTGTGAACTAATATAAATTCAAAGTCAACCTCAACCTTCTTCTATAGTTTTTGTAATTTCAAACATTTTACCAAGGAGAATGTAAACATTTAGTTATTCTAATTTAAAACTTAAAAAAATGGAGGAATCCTAGCATAACATTTCACCTCCGCGCCATATACAAAGCCACAGCCATGTCTCCCAGCATCGCCATGGTAACACTGCTGCTGGTGAAGCAGTGAAGGGGTCTCTTGCTCTCCCCTCTGCTTCTTTGCTAGCAGCAGTGTTATCATAACAACTTTGGGAGACACGCCTGCGGAGGTTGTTCCCGTTGACTCTTGCTCTCCCCTGCGCTCTTTTTGGCTCCGCGTGCTGGACAGAACAGCCGAATCTGGCCCGCGGGCCGTAGTATGCCCACGGCTGGTCTAGAAGCTCATGTAGACGAGCCCAGCAGTCCGTCAATGTGGTGATCCCCTGAGCGCTTGTGCAAGGTTTCCATGTTGCGTATTTGCATTATAAGGTTAGAGACTGCCTCCATGTAAGCTCTTTTCTTTCTGGCTCCTATTTCAATTAGCTTTTCCTGCATCACCACCTTGTGGGCCTCCCAGACCACCCCTTCGGACACCTCTGCGGCAGTGTTTTCCAGGAAATACGACTGCAGTGTAGCCTGGACCTCTCCTGCCACTTCCTTATCGTCCAGCAAGTTTTTGTTCAACCTCAACCTTGTCCCAGTTTTTGGCAGAGGAGCCGTAAGGGCCAAGCGGATGAAAACTGGTGCATGGTCGGAAATGGTCGCCACCCCCACATCCGCCCTTTGGACTATGTCTGTGTTAAACTATAGCCCAGCCCCCTCAGGTGTACAACACGCCAGCAGTCCAGTACCCGAAGCGACTGAAGGGCTTTGAGGTAGTGAAGAGTACTGAATCTGAGACACATGGAGGTGTCCACAAGGGGGGTCAGGAGTCATGTTGAAGTAACCCCCCTAAGCATAAGACACCCTCTTCAAAGTCCAGGAGTGCTGTTACCACGGCATTCAAGGTAAGTTGACCCATCTCGGGTGCATACACATTGGCCAAGGTGACCACTTGTCCCATCAGGGTACCCTTGACAAAAAGGTATCGGCCATTGCTGTCTACCTGGGTGGCAGATACCTCAAAGCGGCAAGTTCTATGGAAGGCTATAGCCACATCCTTAGACTTCCTGATGGGGGAGTTACTGAAAAACCACTGGTGATACAAATCAGTGGGAAGTTTAGGCACGTGGAATCAGATGGGTTTCCTGTAGAAAAAGTATGGACTGGGATAGGTGCTTGAGCTCCATCCAGAGTTTGCTGCGTTTCTGGGGGGGAGCCCAACCCATTAACATTGTATGTTCCACATGCCAGGTGGGAGGGAAGATAGGTGTATTGGATGGCTGTGAAAACCGGCCTAGCCAAGAGCAGTGTCAAAGCAAGGAATAGGGGTGGAGACCATTGAGACAGAAAAAAGGGAGGATAAGGTTCTTACCTTATCCTCCCTTTTTTCTTCTTTGTAGGAAGAAAAAGAAGAGAAGAGCCATGGGAAAGCCAGGGCCAGAGGGAAGCAGAAAGAGGAACAAATACTAAAGGTTGCATTGCCGTTGGAGGGTCCCCCCCCCCCCCACAGGAGCGCAATCATTTGAATCGAGTAGCTCCATAACAACGGCCTAGTCGGGGTTGTGGGCAGCAAGGCCAAGTGTCATGGCGCCACTCCTCCGCCACGCTCCATCCCACCAAACATTAGGGGCATTGCAACAAAATACCCACCCACACCCCCTTAGAAGGTGCTAATTGTAAGCTCGAAGCCAGGGGAGCATTCAGCCTCCCTGTGGGGGTTTTGAAGGGGGGGGCAATTTTCAGTGCTCAGGCAACAAACTTATATCAAACCGCCAAAGAAGAAAGGCACGTATTTAAACATTGTCAATAGACAAACAAGCCAATGCTTACAGTCCAGGGCAGCCACTTGGAATGTGGGCTTAACAATCCAAAGCTGTCAAAAAGAAGTCATAGAGGGAAAGGGAGGTCACCCCCCTCCCAGGCAGAAGGGGCACCGGTTAGCGCCTGAACAGGTCAGGAACCAGCTTGGATGCTGACAGAAATACACCACCAAACCGCAGGAAAGCATCATTGAGGGGAATCTTGCCCATCTGGGAACCCCCAACGATAGGGTATGCAGTGTTGCTGTAAGGCTGCCAATAAGGGCCTAACAAGTCCGCAAACAGGGTAATGGAGGCGCCCCAGAAATTGAATGTCTCGCCGGTCCCTCATCTTGGTCATGATGGCTTGAAAGTGGTGGAGGGTGCAAATAAGGTCTTTAGGAGCCTGTTTGGGGCCCCAGAGAGCGGTGCGCTCAATCAATTACAATCTCGTTCAGGGCCCAGGATAGTACGGAACAAGTTTTGTAACTTAGCAACCAAATTAGGCGTGGGGATCTCCTTCAGGTAGGCCTGGCGGTTTAATATTGGAGCTTCTTTTTCGATTTTCAACATCATCCAATTGCCACTTGAGTGTCAATGGTGTGGGTTTGGGCATTAAGTTGGGCCGTAACAAATGTAAGGGTCTCTGTGGCAGAGTCCTGGGCCTGCTCCAGGTCGTCCATTCTGTGGCCTATTCTGGTTGTCTCCCCCTGCAAAGCTTCCAGTTTTTGGTATATAGAGGCCTCACTTTGCCTCAACAGGGCTGCCATGTCCCTAAAGGTGGGTATGGCTCTGATATGGGCCCTGATGTCCCCGTCCTCTGTGTTGCTCTCTCCCTCCTCCAGCCCTGCATTTGGGGCTGCATCTTGGTTGGGCTTGGGCGACAGGGGGGTCAAATGAGGAAAGGGGGGGTTAAGCCCCCGAACGCATCTTATGGTGGGGGTCCGTGCTGGAGACGTGGCTGGAATGGGGGTCCTTCCCCATCATTACCGGATTGGGTGCTGTAAAAGGTGGGTTGAAGCTTCTAGGGAGCTTCGCAGGAGCTCTCTGGCCACATGTCCTCACGTAGCCATTACCAGACCACACCCCTACATAATGTGGTTTTAATCTTATGCCCTTCATTAATAGAACCAAAACAAAAAGTCCAATACAAATAGTTAAGTGTTAAAGTGGTTCTATACTCAAAATTTAAAAAACAAACATACATTACATTGATATAATACTCACCTGTCCGCAGTATACATCTGTGGGAAAAAAAAAAACATACTCTCCTTCCTCACTCCCGGGAAATCATATTTATTAATGGCAGACAGAAGCAATTCCACCCTTACTTCATTCTCACTATTGGGCTGTAATTCTATAAAATGGCCACTAGATGGAGCTTCGATTACATCACGATTAGATTCTGCAGATGAAAATGCTTGATTCCAAGTCACAGAGAGACTACGAACTTCTATACCAGCTGTCCCTGTTTTTCCTGTTGTTTTACAGCTGCCGCGGAGGTACGACACACAGTGGGAGGGAGAGCCGGAATCGCCCTCCCTGCTGTAAGGAACACTTGCGTCTCTTTCTACCTCCACAGATGGAAGGGGGGGCCCCCACAGGGAAACAGCACATGATCTCTCTTGCTGTGTGGTGTGAAGCGCCTGCGAGTTCAGTGATTTCCTATTGCCGGGAGATGGCGGGGAGCCAGTTTGCCATCACCAGTGGCAAAATGGCCAGGAGTGGAGTCGCACATTCGGACCATAAGATGCAGAGCACTTTCCCACCCCCCACCCATATTGGTCCGAAATATCTTTGGCATGGATCAACAAATCGTTCTACACACGAGCACAATGTAAGGCAATACTGCACATAGTAGATGTTTATGGAAGATTAAGATGGGCTGGGGCCTGAAGAGAAGTATCAACAATACCCCAAGTCGTATACCCTCTGTGTGAAAAACAAGGCAAAGGGGACTTTAACGGGCCTACAATTGAGTTAGAGAGTACAAAATAGTCACCACTAGTCACTTATTAAAAATGTCACCGCATGTACAGCATCTTATAAAAAATCAGTTGTGGTCCGTTCGAGTTAACACCTCATACAGGTTAAACAAGGCGCCCAGGAGTCAATTGTCAGGTGTCAGTGCCACCTCTCCACCGGATTAGGAAGAAGCATCGATAGGAATTGATCATCCCGACGTACGTTTCGTCAAAAACGGGACTTCCTCAGGGGATGATGCTTAAAGGGCAAAGTGATATGTATAAAATCATAGGGGTGAAGACCAGAATCATCGTGTGCGAACAAGGAGACCAAACATAGCACAGAACCAAGGCCCAGCCCCAACAGGCGGGCGGACATTCATTCAGGTACAGCTATCAAGGAAGGAGGGTTAAAGAAGTCAGCGGTATTTAATTATATAATTATAGATATTTAAATAGGTATATAGGTAAGGGAGACTGGTAATAGCATGCTGAAGATTAGTGGGGTGAGTCCTCAGGACATGGCCATAAGTGCTACCGATACAATATCACATTTGCCACTTTATATAAGAAGACATCATTTCCCACCCTAGAGGAAGAGTCCTAGTAGTTGTGAAACGGAGAAACTACGTCGGGAGATGATCAAAGTCTATCGATGCTTCTTCATAAATCCGGTGGACGGAGAGATAGGCGACTGACACTACAAGTGACATCATGGAAACGCGCCTGCCTCCGCCCCCCGCCCCTAACACCAATCTGCTTTTATTTGATGCGGGTTTTTACCGAACGGAAAACAATTATTATTTGATTTTTTAATTAGAATATTATGGGAGGGGGAGGGACGGTGTGCGACGAAACCAACCCTCAGAGGAAAAGTGGCAATAAGACCCCAGATGGGACCTTTTAAGGTGTGTGGAAAAAAGTAGTAAAATGAAGGTTCAGTTCAAGGGATTGACGTAGTCTTGTTTTTATTAATACCACCCCCCCCCCCCGCCCATACAGAATTCCCAAAGAAGAAATTGTTGTCCAAAAGAGAGGAATTCATGTTTAGGAATATCACCAAGCACATGCTAAAACGTCACCGATATACAAAGCGCTATTACTGTCAAGATACATTTATAAATACGTTACACATATTAATGATACAGGCCCATGGTTTCTAGGGTTTTTTTTGTAGGTATTTGCCAGCGTGTTCCGACGTCGTTTCGCCCTCTTAACTTCCGGGACTCATCAGGGGTTGCTATGAATATATTAGTATTTTGAATCTATCAAAAAATGCTCCAATGTAATCTGAGTTGAGATTACACGGGTACCATTTCGAGGCGCGGGAGATATCCCAGCGAGAACCGGAGGGCATCAATTACAGCTGGTAATGATGCCCCTCCGGTAGAGCATGAGATACGCAACAGACTGCCCTGGGGGACGACGGGCGGGAGGAACCAAATCCGCACGTCAGAACGTGCGGGGAGAGAAATAGTATGATTTAAAATGACCCAAGCAGTGTCAACCAACAACACGAGGGGCTGTTAGGACCCCATGACTAAGGCATTAATCATCACAGTAGGCATGTGCGAGAGCGACAATGTTATAGGAACGGACCAAAATTAGAACACTTTCAATAATGCCACGGCACGACTGTGATTGCAGGTCGCGTATGCAATACAGTGATCCTTATGCTTCACCTCTGTAGGGCGGCACAATATTGTGACTCGAAGTATTTTTGGACCTTGTGACATCGACGAAGATCGTATAGATCTTCAATTATGACCCTTTTTCTAAGGGTGTTACATCTAATAACCATCTGCTCCCTTTCGATGCAAGTTTCTGTGTCACGATTGACTAAAATAGGATGCCATATACTACCCACACCGTATATGTGTTCTATCTTGTATGCTGACGGTAGAGTTCCATGACCTAGATAATAATATGAGAATGATTTTTTAATTCCTCCCTTCCACAATTATGCACTTTGGGGTAGGCCACTTCCCAAGTGCTTTGGAAGTCCTTGTTTGCTGTGTCACTTCTCCGTGATGTGACCACCTGATGTCAGCGGCGAGCGCCCTCCGACCCATTTCAGCCATAAATTAAATCCTTGACTGGTAAGGAATAACATTAGACCTTACATTATGTAACGATTCCTATGGTGTAAAAATAAGGGATTTGACCACACAACTTATAATTTAGAGGAGTATAAGAATAATATGTGGGTGTAGATTGTTTGTTGTATACTAATTCACTACAATAGATAAATGAATAGTGCAAGTTCAAATAATACAAAATATATATCTTGACTTTGAAAACCTAAGTCATGATCATTTTTCAAGTCAACGATGAACAGCAATTTTTATATTAATGATATGTTTCTGATACTGACATTTGGACATTTTTTGATTAGATTTTCAAAATACTAATATTTTCATAGCATCCCTGATGAGTCCGGGTAGTAGATGGACAAAACGCGTCGTAACAGTTGGATTACAGTACAAAAAAAAACCCTAGGACCCATGGGACGTATCATAATATGTGTAACGTATTTTAAACTGATATCTTGACAGTAAATAGCGCTTGTATATATGGATGACGTTTTAGATTGGGGAATGGTGATATCCTAAACATGAATGTCTTTTGGACAAAAATTTCTTAATCTGTATCTAATAAAATGCAAACTAGCAATCCCTTGACTGGAACCTCATTTTACTACTTTCACCTATAAAGTCCGTCGGGTTGGTCCACCCTGAGGGTTGGTTCCCCCCCTCCCCGCACCAAAAATTTTTATTGTTAGGAAGGGTGTAATCTGGCTGGTGCCATTTATCCGTTACAATTTTTGTAACATTGTGACATTTTTAATAATACTAGTGTGACTATCTTTTTGTACTCTCTAATCCATTGTAGCCGTTAAAGTCCCCTTGCCTCGTTTCACAGAGGGATACGATTGGGGGATGGTGCCTTCAGGCCCCAAGCCAATCTTCTAATCAATTTATTATGGGATGTTGGCTACACTACTCCCAGAGCGAGACCTTTTTTATGAATAGTGATGTTATGTCCCAACATATTTTGCCTTATAGGGACTAGGCATTGGCCTGAAGTCTATGCAATATTGCTTTCTTGTTGTTTCACAGACCAGACTTAAGATTGAACAAAGCCCCATGTGACCAGGCCAGTGATCAGGATACCCAACAGAGAATGGCTCAAACTCAGACACCACCCCCCCCCCCCCTGAAATAATTTGTTGATCCAAATAGAAAAGGAGAAACCCAATTCAAACGGGTAAGTGGGGGGGAGAGATGCCTTTGGTCCTGGTCCCTAATACATGGGAGACCTAGCTTCGGCTAAGGTCACCTAGGGAAAGGAGCATCTGTTCCTTAGTACTCGGCAGACCTGGCTCCGGTCGAGGTCACCTGGGTGATGGGAAGTCCTAGGGTTGGATGCCTTCCCATAGTCGCCCCTTTCAGGGGAATGGATACCATGGCGCACCCTTTCGGTTTGGAGTGTTGTGTTTTAACTTCTGTTCACTTTTTATTTGCACTGGATGCCAAGAGTTTTTGTTTTGTGTGCTTGCACATGCAGAGGCTCAATAAAAAAAAAATTCAGACAGGATTAAGGGACATGTCTGTTACCTGTTCGACAGACCTATCTTCGAGTAGGATTGGTTGATTCCGCTTAAAGATGGGTGGTGGTAAACATGTACGGCGCTCGAAGCGGCCATCGATCTAGCGCATATCAATGCCTGTATGGGGAGCTAAAAAGTCCTGAAAATTTAATGGGATCCTTTCCAGGCTCATTAAATGTAAACCCTCTCTTAGCACCAAGTCTGGGCAATCTTTCAAGGCCAGAGACACGCCAAAGACATAAGACAAGATCCTCCTCTCCAAGAGTTTCCTAGGAAGGGACTTCATGTGCTCCCCTGTGATCTGCCATTGCTGAAGGATTTTCAGGCACTGGGCGACGTAAGACGGGGGATGGCAAGATTGAACCCTCATACTTTTCACCTGCCAACCAGTTTAACAGCTGGATAGAAAAGGCCTGAACCAAGACTGGAAGTTCCCTACCCACCCAGGGGGGTTCTCTGCCAACATATTAACAAAGAAGGACAGCAGAGATAAAAACACAATCGGGTTTATCATCCCTATGCCACCCTCTTTGCTGGATAGATAAGTCACATTCTGCTTAACAAGGTTGGCTTTGTTAACCCATAAAATCTGGAAAAATGTACTTCGGGTGTGAAGAGAAGCTGGCAACATGCTGACATACAGAAAGAAAGATAGGAAGCAGGTAACTCTTGATCCGGTCAACCCTCTCCCGTTAAAAAAAAAAAAAAAAAAAAAAAAAAGCTTCCACTTCTTCCAGCTAATCTTGGCAGTGGCATCTTCTAGCTTGATCTTCCAATTTAGCTTACTATAATCTCCAGGTCCAAATGTGATGCCCAAAGCTTGGATCTCAGGCTGGGGCTCTGGGAAGGCTTTTGGGAGTTAGAATATTTCGCCATCTTTACCCATCCAGAAAACTTCACTGTTTTTATGGTTGAGGCCCGAAGCCTCTGTATATGTATACTGCCTCCTCCGTCCCAAAGACAGATGCATCATCAGTATAGGTAACAATTCTTAAGTGGGGGTCGATTATGAACACATACAGTAGAAGGCTCAATGGACACCTTTGGCGCACCCCTGAACCTACTTGAAAGGACTGCCCAACCATTGACAAGGGGGAAGGTCTCAGCCCCTCTATAGAATACTTTCAGCCAATCGATAAACCTCCCCTGCAAGCCATAATTACCAAGTAAATGCAAGAGGTAGTTATGGTTTACCCGATCAAAGGCTTTGGCCTGATCCAATGCCAATAGATACTTTCTCCAGCCAGCAGCCCTACATCATTCCAGAGCCTGGCGGATAGCTATAACAGCTGAAAATGTACTCCTGCCCTGGACAGAACAGTGTGGATTGCCTGACAATAAACTGCCAGTCACTTACTACAAATGCAAAAACCAGAATTTTGACAGCAGGATTACAGCAGATTGCCTTATTCATTCAGCCATTGATGACCTCTGCTCACCAAGGGGCCAAAATAGACTTTTAAAACTTGGCTGTCTGGCCAGCTTATCGATGGCATGGACGACCTTATCTGCTGTAATGGCTGCTTTCAGATCTACAGCCGGAAGTGATCCATTCCCCAGTCCTGGAGTGGAATCTAATTAGCACCCCATCTTGACTCTTATTCCCAACAAGATCTGCATAGTACAACCTGCCGACTTCCAGAATCCCTGATATAGACTTTACCAGGGAACCCATACCATCTCTCTGGCCTACAACCTTTTTAATGACTATGCCTTGTTGAAAGTTTTGGTAAGGGTCAGGCGAGCAGCATTTCCCTTTTCCAGAACTAAAGGTGCATGCCGGTCATACTGGTACTTCCTTAGAAGAAGCTTCACCTCTGGAATCTCTTTTGGGTCACCCTCAAAGGGGACAAGACGGTCCAGCCTCCTCCATAGCCGCTGGTAAATCACATATTTATCAAACTGTTTCTTCTTTCCTAAAGGTAGCCATACACGGTTTGATGTTTTTCATTCGATCAACTTAAAATATTGATGTTTAGTCAATTGAACAGAAATTGTTTACTGCCCACCTGGTGCCATCGACTAAAAGTGGTCAACATTAAACATAAAATCGATCGGAAAGTGATCCGATGTAAAATTCGGTCGATCATACAAGTGGAATTGTTTCTTATGATGGAATTGATTCCACAGGAATCTATTCCTTTTAAAGGAATGGATCTATTAAAAAATTGTGCCAATTGAAAGAAAATCACAAAATAATAGACCCGTGTATTGCTAGCTTAAGGCGTTGAAAAGTTCTCTACTTTACCAGCTACCACCACCTCCCCTATTTTTTTTTTTTGAATTAGAAGTTTTATTAGGAATTTTTTCAATAAACAAACTTTACAATTACAGAGTATAAAAAACAGGAAACAAATCAGTGAGGGCAAAGCACCCCACATCACAAGGAGAAGATGGGGGG
>CM070032.1:132511991-132529244 GCA_036250615.1 Ptychadena robeensis | reverse complement strand
GTCCGAGGGGAGGAGGAATGTTTTGCAGGCGTCAGAGGCCATGAACTGTTCCCACCGGGTCCAGGTCAAACGGAATGCATCTGTCGTGTGTCTAAGAGCGCTTGTGAGGTCCTCCATTCTATAGATGTCGGATACTCTATGGACCCACTGCATGATGGTAGGAGAGGGGGATCGCCAGAGTGCCGGTATACAGGCCTTAGCGGCATTTACTAGGTGGATTAGGAGTGAGCGTCTATAGTCGCGGAGGGGGAGGGCGTAGTGGTGCAAGAGAAAGAAAGCGGGGGTCGCGGGGAAGGGTCGGTCGGAGAGGTCCTGACACAAGGACGCGATCCGGTCCCAGAACTGTCTCAGGCTGGGGCAAGACCAGAAAATATGTAAAATGTCCGCGTTTGGGGAAGCGCATCTCCAACACTTATGTGGGACAGAGGGGTAGTAAGAGTGGAGTTTGTGTGGCGTCCGGTACCACCTGGAAAGTATCTTGTATCCCAGTTCCTGGTACCGGTTGGAGATGGAGGACTTGAGGGAGAGGGAGCAAAGACGCTCAACCTCGCGGGTTGAGAAAGACACACAAACTTGACACACAAACGTCCAGGAGAGATACCTGTGTTTGCCAAACATCCTCAAAAGATTGTCTTGCCTCCCCAACTTCCAGATACCCCTTCCCTTGGTTGGTGTATCCAGAGCATGTAGTCACAGACCGTAAACCGTGATCAGAGAACTCTACCACCTGCACCTCAGGGGCGGTTTTAAAAAAAAAAATCTATTCTTCTCTGGCTGCTAAGCCTGTGAAAAGTGAACCCCATTCTGTCCAGGCAGCACTGAATGTGAGCATCTACCAGACCTGCCTGTCTAACCATCACCCCAGCAACCCAGCACTCCTGTCTCTTGGCCTAATAATGGTGTTTAGTTACCTCCAAAGAAAACCCTCTGGGGGGCGTCTCCATTGAAGACCAGCGTCTCCATTGAAGCTAACGGCCGTCACACAAAGGGTGCCCGCCGATGTTGTCAGCTCTGGAGCTGCACTCCGGAGCTACTCTGAGCTGCTCTGTCGGCCCCCACTCGGTACATGTGTAGGGGCCTTTAATCATGGTGAAAAGGCATTTCCTGTCCCATTTTGTCTGAGGCCCATAGATATTAGTCTATTAGTCTGCTGTATGGCTCGGCTGCAAGAGACCAGAAGGAAGGTCTGCACCTCTACTCCGTTTTGGCAGAATATAAGGCAGCCAGAGTACTGAGCCTGGTCTTCTGCAGGAACAAAATATTCACATCAAAGTCACCAAGAGTAAATAAAGCTGTATCCCGAGCCTTAACGGATTTAATGCTGGTAACTTTAATGGTTGCTACATTCAAAGGTACACCTATTGCCATCATGATGACTGAAGTAGGGGCTTTTTTTTTTACCTTGACCCTACACAGACTACCCATGGACCCAGACCGCTTCAGAGAAGGACCCCCTGTCTTCTCCATTGGTTTCACCTCCCCATCTGAGAGCACTTCATACCTATTCCTATGTGCCACCTTCTTATCAGACCGCTTCCTCCTCATCTTCTTCCCCCTTTCCACCCTCCACCTGACTAGTGTTGCTCACACTCCTACCCAATGTCCAGAGCAAGGGAACTGGCTTCCTATAATCCCCCTCACATTCTTGTGTCTCAGGCACAACTGATACAGACCCAGAAGGGGAGGCATGACGGGAACAATCTCATTTACACACCCCCCAGCGGAAAGGTCTTCAGTACTTTCAGTCACATTAACCACGTCACTCACTTCCTCTTCCATTTTTATTTCTTTCAACATCACCTGGAGCAGATTATGCAGAGCCTCTGTTCAGTTGGCATAGAAGTGATCCTCCTGACCACAAAGGTTGCATCTCTTGGCGTTTCAATCTTTAGCTAAATGCCCCAGCCCCTGGCACAAAGAACACGTTCTCAGCACACAGCTGCAAAGTGCTCCATCTCTCCATATTTGTGGCACAGTTTTTGGGTTGCCCAGGGTAGAAAGCCACAATGCGGTCCCGACCTATGAATGCGGAGGAGGGGACATACTTCACAACATTGCTCTCAACCCCCCATTCGCCTTCCACGCACCCATCCATATCCTAAAATCATCCAGAACCTTCCTCACAGGGGGTCACAACCTCACAAATCTCCCCAACCACACTGACAAATCCGCTGAGGGGATGGACTCATTCCGCACCAGTATGGCAATGGGTTTACCCAAATTTTGTCCGTACCTAAAGATTATTAACCCTTCCCAAGCAGCATCCCTTTTATAAAAGTCCTAATATTTATCCCTAAAATCATCCAGGCTTGATTTATAATAATAAATAATAAAGGCAAAAATGTTGTTGACATTGAAACCTTTTTTCAAAAGAAGATTTATAATATCAGCCTTGCTGGGGGGAGAACCCTCTATTGTAGCTGGCGACGTGTACAGGAACAGGGGGAGGCTGAGAATTCTAAGAAGTGTACTATGTACACTGCCGTGATTGCCCATATCGCGCCTACGCTAGGGAGGTTAAAGAAAGGTACATGTCCTTCATGATGCACTTATTCCCCTCCCGCTATAGCAGCATAGGAGGTTGCAGGCTTTGAAGAGGCCAGCCGAGTACCTTCTGCTGTGGCGTTACCCCCAGGGGGTTCCTGCCCGTCTCTGTAACATTAGGTACTGGCCTAGACACCCCATCATCAGCTACCATCAAGTCCACCAGATCCCCTGCAGTCTATAACACGCGCGCCAGGACATTTGCCGATCGGATTCCCCGCAACTTGCAGGCAGTTTGCCTGTGGCCCTATTGATGTGCCATTTGATGCAGCAGAGGAAAGACACAAAGTCCGCGCCCAAACAGCCACAGCTGTAGATGCCACACTGGGTGCTCTGTCCTCTGCATCATCAGGGTCATCTGTATGGAACAGGAATCCGTCACTCTGCAGCAATTAGGTATTCCTAGGCCCCTTCTCCAACTGCATCAGTTCAGTCTTATAAATCTTTTTTTGGCTTCTAGGAGCCCAGTCACTGGAAGCCTTCTTCTCATGAAGCTCATGGCCAGTCTCTTCTCCTTAGCTTTAATCCAACTTGCTTACAACTTTAATCCGTCTGCTAACAACTTGACTGGTAATCTTCTCTACCATGCCCCTTCAGAGATTGGAGGAGATCGTCAAAGGCAGCCAGAATTTAGGAGTATGGAAGCACACACCTGAACCTCTAGCACAATCGGTACAGAGTATTTTAGCCAAGTAGCTTGGTTTGCAAGCTCTTTTTTAAAAACCTCAATAGAAAAATATATTTACAGTGTGGGCGAATCTTACAGCTTCTCCACCTCCCCAGCTAAGCTTATTGCTTAGTAGTGCCGCAGAGAGCAAAGGCAAAAAATGAGTTGTATATATTTATTTGATTATTTTATGTGCATGGTTTCAAAATTGACATTTCCTTCTTTTGACAGGTACTCCCTTTCCAAAAAATTTCCTCCAAGTTGTGAAAAAAATTTTGTCAAGACTTTTTCGGGTTTTCGTTCATGTTTACATTCATCACTTTGACAGAATCATCCAAATGGGTGCAGAGGCTCATGTGAATACCTGCTACAAACACTTTTATTATTTTGTAAAAGAATTTAATTTGATTGACACCAAGGAACTGGAGCCACTGGTGAGCAAAAAAAAAATTGCATTATTTCAACAGTATTATGTTGCAGAAAGAAGTGTGTGATAATAGTGTTTTACTATAAAAAATTTAAGTAACAATGGTAGAAGAAAGACTGTCACCCCCCTGAAAGCACATATATGCCCCCCTTCAAAAAAAATGGCCTGTTGACCTTTTTTCTCTGGGCTGTCACTGCCCTCATGGATGTTGGAAGGTCTTCTGCACCATGGCTCAGAGAAGTAGAGAGGAGGGGCTGCGAGTTAACTGTAAGTTTATAATTTTATTTTTTTTGCTTTTTTAAAAACCTTAATTTTGCCGCCTTATGTTATTCATTACAATTGAGAATGTAGGTGAAAGGTCTGCTAGTTATGTCATACAGAAGGTGTCAGTAAAAGGTATTTAGAAACTGTTCAGCTAGCTGCTCTGTGTGTGCGAAGGGGGCGTGGCCAACACAGACCCAGCTCTGCCAGAAGAAGAGGGGGCTGGGTGCTGGAGAAGCTGTCGGCTTCTAAGGCTGTGGAGAGACCCGGGAAACCGGGTCCCCATCATACAGTAATTGATGTGCCCATGTGGTGCACATTGATCACTGTCCGATTGACCAGCAATCAATCAATGGCCGGCCGATTGCTCAGGAATCTACCCGTGTGTGGCCAGCTTTACTGTTGTGAGCTCAGGTTGTTTTTTCTTCTCCTATAAAAACTGTAATAGCTGGGTGGTTTGAGGGTATTTAGATAGCATGAGTTGTGTATTTATCATATTGCAGGCTGTAGGCACAAGTTTAAGTCAGCAAGTTTTCATGAACAAAAAAAGTGTTTTTTAATACTATTGTGCCTATGCAGTAGTACTGCATAGGCTCACCAGGCTCCTAAAAATATTGCTTGTCATGTAGCAAGTCTTAACACTTATTTTTTTATTAAACCTTCCCTTCTTTAGTATTGTGTTGCTGTTTGACAATGATAATACACTCAAATATTTTAACAAGAGATGCCTTTTAAAGATTAAAGCTCTAGGACCCTTACACATGTTGTTTTCTGTGATCATATTTGTGCAAGATCTGCATATCAACAAGAAGTGGAGAGAATAAAAGTACAACCACAAATTGCGCAGTTTTGATGACTTAATACTTTTATTTTGTTGCAGAAGGAAATGACCATGAAGATGTGTCACTAAGATGGGAAATTGCCTTTTTTTCTCACCGGATATGCCACGTCTATTGCCTTTGGAGCCTATCAAGAACTGTACAGTTTTATATTTCTGCAAGAAGATGGGTCACACTGGATAAGCCTTATTGCCTTTTTATTAATAGATGTCTATATAGGATATTTGTATTCTATTTTTGATGTGCACTTCTAGATTTTTATTTTTTTACTCCCTCTTGGTATTTTAGAGTTTTCATTGTATGAATTACATCTCAGGTTTCTTTGTTACTTTTTATACATTTTACTTTTCAAGCATTTTCACTGCCATTCTTGCCTGCATGACGTATCAAAAACTCAATATATATAAATATATAGCATGTTTGCAGTAATTTCTGACAAAAATGTGTATTTTCTGCTGAAGACATTATCTCCATGAATTGTTTAATTACTCAGTAATTCCGTTCAACTACTGTTGCGCTCTGGTACATTGCTGCTGTGCTGAAACACCCTTTCCATTAACACCCATGCCTTATTCTTTAGATAGCTCTTCATTTGCTTTATATTAAAGAAACATATTTTACAGAAATGTTGAAACGGCACAACTATTTTACGAGAGAGAGCGAGAAAAGCTTAAATGGACAATTTACTTGAAATTTAAATATGATGCTTAGAGGTTTTACAGACATCAGTACAAATACAAATAAATCCGTGAACCAGATTTGATTATTTTTTTCAGCAATGGATCACAAACAAAAACACCTAAAGACCATTTTTTTTTTTTACTTTTTCAGTACTGTGCATTGACATGTTTGACCTTAGGACTAAAAGCATGTCTCCAACCACTTTGCATCTTTTATGCTCTTTCTGTCACCCCAATCCTTGCCACCCAATGTTCAAGCTTCTTTTAGCTGCATAGCATTAGGGCAAGACCACACCGCTAGTGTGAAAGGGACTTTTGTTCTCACAGCCTTGTTGGTTCACTGCTTAGTTTTTTCTGGAATACCCTGAAATACTTGTTTTTATTAGATGCTTTGATCCAGAACTGGCAACCATCAAAACATTTTGAAGCCCAGTTTCTAACATTTGCCTAGCCATAGTCTTAATCTGTGTATATACACATAAATACCAAATAAAATATTAACCAGGGCAAGCTGTCATCGTCAGGCTGCTTTTGTCTTTTTTATGTCAATATTTTTTTATTTATTTATATATATTAACTTTTTTATTAAACCTTTATTGTACAATAAGATCCCTACTAGAGGAATATCAAACATATTAGGGCTGTGTGGGTCAATTGCATGAAAACCCACATAAAACTAAGGGAGGGATTTATGTATATATGTGCATGTTCTTTTCAAATAGATCGACTTCATAAAAACATCTATATTTGTTCAAATAATTCTGTCTATAATCACCTGCAAGGATTGAACTTTCTTTGCTTATGCATTAACATCCAGACTGATCCTGTTCAAATATCCACGCAACAATGCTTAGACGGACCCGCTCAGCTGATCCAGGCTTCTACAAAATCCGGCCCTGGGGTGGATGGGAATTAAATTCTTAGCGGGACTTAAGGCCGGAGTTCGAAGGCTTAAGTCCCTATACATGTTTAGATTTTTACCCGATTTGTGTGCTGGCACTTACTTTGGACGGGAATGCTGGTCCCGGTCCAAGATCTGGCTTTGGGCGTAACGCCCAGGAGGTCAAAATGATCTAAGAATTAGGTATATGTCCGTAATTGCTTAGATTGATCTATCTCCACCCAATTTTACGACCAATCTCTTGAAAAATCTAAGTGTGTGGGGGGGCTTTACTGCTTTTTCCAGTGAAGCATGGCGTGGACTGACACTAAGGATACAAATGGTGTACATTTCATTAAAGAAAGGCCCCAAAAAATGGTTCAGGTTAACACAAAAGTCAGAGTCAAAAGATTCAAACCTGTAGCCGGATGATGTGCTTCTATCCTCAAGCCCCTCTCCCTCCGTTTATATAGCCAGGTATATTAGCAGTCAAACAGCAGCAGCTGTCTCTGGGAGGGGAGAGCTCATAGGTGCGCACAGGATGCCTGAATCCACTCGGATCCGTTGCCAAGGATGCAAGGTTGGTAGCTTGGGGGGGGGGGGGAGATCAGAATCAAGCTGTACACATAATTTGTCTGCCCTAGAAAATATCCAACCTAAAACAGAAATAATACGGTTCCAGGTGTGGAAGGGCAGTTCTTTACGTCTTTTGAGGATGTCATACCGTATCCTGACAGTGGAGGTGTTCCAAACATAGGACAGTAGGGCTGTTCGCATGGAGGTGAAAAAAGAGTGGGGTTAAGCAATTGGAAGTGTCTGGAATAGAGAAAGAGGGAGGACGCCCATTTTAAACGGACATATGGCCAAACCAGGAGTGTTTTAAGGAGGCCCAGCATTTAAGTTTATGCAAGGTGGGTTGAAAAAGGTTGAGATGGTTGAGTGAGTACAACAGAGAGAGGTTGGCAGGTATCAAGAGGCCCAGGTATTGGATGGATGTAGAGGACCAACGAAAAGGGAAGGAAGCTGCTAAGAGAGATTAAGCGATACACTGTAGGGTCACATTCAAGACCACAGATTTTTGGGTATTGACCTTGAGTCCCAAATGACTGAAAGTTAGAAAAAGCACTGGGGAAGGCATGTGTGGGTTAGAAATCATCAGCAAAGAGATAAATTTTATGGTGTGTACATCCTACAGTGATACCCTGGATACTGGAGTTAGCTCTCAATTTCCAGTTCCATTTCCATAATATATAGGAAAGGGGACAAGGGGCAGCCTTATCTGGTGCCGTTACTAATCTTAATGGGAGCCAATGTTGCACCATTGTCTCTGACACGGGCTGAAGGGTTATGCCCCCCATACGTACACAGATTTTAGCCTCGGACAGACTAAAAACTATCAATTTATTTCAATGGTACAATCGGAGATTGATTGATAGAAAATAGAATATACTCCACATGGAATAACCAATTTTTGATCCATTTTTTAATTTTTGATCGTCCATGAAATTGATTGTTTAATCGGGCGATTATTTTTTTAATCGGAAGTGCTGTGTACAGAAGGCATGGTCATTTGATGACAATGAAGTATTAGTATGCAAATGATCAAGAACGATCAAAATCCGTAAAATATTTGAAATAAAATAATTTGTACTCAATTTTTACGTATTTGTACATATTTTTTTATGTCCGATCATGTTTTGATCGATTTTTTTTTACAATTAGGATAAAATTTTGTTGATCGGACCATGTGGACATGCACCAATTTTCAGTCGACCGATCTCAAAATTCTGTGCATGTATGGGGGCCATTATTCTACATGGCACTTATCTATTAGGAGGGGGGATGCCAATCTGGCAAACAAGGTGGCAAACAGGAAGATCCAACTGAATCTATTGAACACCTTTTCAGCGTCGATAGAGGAGGCACAAGGGTAAAGAGCTTTTAGAGGTGTGATAGTTTTGATGGTGGTATCCTTGGCCCCATGGCCCACAAAGCTCACTTTTGTTCAGTGTGGATCAGGGAGGGGTTTCAGCCATCTTGGTGTATATATTAAGTTCAGGGAGATTGGGCGTTAACTTGGGCAGAGGGAAGGAAGGATCAGAGGGACGGGAGATGGCGCTGATGAAATGAGCTACTACAGTCTTGGAAACGCCTATAAAAAGTGTTGGAGAAGCCATCAGGACCTAAAGATTCTAAAGCTAAAGATTCAGTGTCTTGCTCCGAGAGAGTGGGACCTGTTGCTTCAATTTAGGAGGACGGAGATTGAGGTGTGGGGGGTGTCGATGTACTGACGTGAAAGGTTGTAGAAATTGTGCTAGTATTGTTGGAACGCTTGGAGAATGAGTTTTGTGTAGTGAAGTCCAAGTCACTATTTGTGGATAAAGTTTGGGATAGTTTGAGACAAATAGAGCGCGCTAAATGCCGTCTGCACTTATTACCATGCTCATGTAGGGTTCTACAGAAGCAATCACTATACTATAAAGATAAGCCTAATCAAGAAGACTTTCATGCTCCAGTCTCTTGTCTTGTTATCGGAGGAGGAGGCTTCGATCTAGTCCCTGCTTATGCATTCTTTCAAGGGCAAGAATATCCCTAGACAGATATCAAACTCCCCGGGGGACATATTTAAGCGCTTCCCACTGGGTAGGGTGTGGGGTTTCCTCTCCATTTTGATCAGTCAGAAAGTGAGAGATGGTGTCACTACTGGAGGATCATCAAGAAGGGACATCAATAATATACCAAACCTCCACCAGCTAGTGAAGAAGGAGTTGGGATTTCAAACAGTTAATAGCAGAGTAGGACACTGGGACGGGTTAAGGACTACATTAAAATCTCCACCCATCACAATTAGATTTTGTCCCCAATGAACTCCAACAGATAGAGTAAAAACCTGGCCCTGCTTGGGGCTGTACACATTAACTAGCGTATAATGACAATCATCGAAGAAAAACATAATGCGCTAACCCAATACCCGACTCAAAAAATGTTGTCGATACTAAACATTACAAGGCGAACAGTAAAGTAATAAAGTGATTCAGAAAAACGGCCTAGCAGAGGCCAATAGTATGCTAGCCCCATCTAGTGTCCAAAGGACAAATGTGCAGCCAGTAGGCAGTGTGGAGCCAGAGTATTATTTAATTAGAAAAAAGGAAAAATATCAGGGAAGAGCAATTTCCCCTGTATGACACAGGGGCGAGGGGTTTTTAACGGCTTCAGTCAAGTTCAACTATACAGGTAAGTTTAATCAAATTTAAAACATAAAATTAATGAAACATAAAGCACCATATAACATGGATCCAAAAATTATTATCAACGTAGAGCAATCGGTACATAAAAAAGAATGATACAGTTTATCGACAGTAGCCAAACCGATACTCACATACGGGTCTCCTTATCAAAACCAGAACTTTGAAGAATGAAGACCATCCTCCATATGGAGCGCCACCCCGTCGTACGTTTTGTCATTCGACGACTTCCTCAGGGGGTATACGCTGGCTAGATGGATATTGATTCCTGTATCAAGCAGACAAAAACAACATGGCGAGGCGCATGGTGCGGAGCTGATCTGCACACAGGCCCCAGCTATGCACGGCTACTACTGAACCTGTTCAAACCTAACTGGATGATCCACCCTTATTTTATAACTGAGATACTACCTATATGGTTTCTACATACCTTGTTTGGGGATCATACCAGCATTCTATGCTTGTTCATACCAGATGGCCGTTGCTTAAAGACTTGGTTGGTCTTGTGCCCGCCTGGGCCCTCTGTTCTTTGGGAGGATCTGGTCCGCACCATGGAAAAGCATGACTTCCAACAGGGCCCTGAGGGGGATTACAGGCGCCCATGTCAATCTGTTTCTTGAGGAATTGCCATATCCTCTGTCCTGCCTCATTGAAACCAGCACAGCCAGGACTTCTAAAAACACTAGATCTAAAAGGCAGGATTCTACTCTCTGGCAACACAACCCATTGGGCTTACAGGTCAACCAGTGACTCTTAAGGAGACAAAACCATTGTACTGCAGGTAAGGTCACCACACCGAAGAAGTCAGACCTCCATAAGTTTCAGATAATGTTCCCATCAACCCATTCAGAGCAGACATTCTGTTAGATATTCAGGCCAACATCTTCTGTACCCTGGAGGGTCTCATGGTAACTAGTGCACTCACAGACAAGTTTCTGTGTGCAATGGTGGCAGTCCAGTATACTGGAGAACCTGGTACTTTTGTCACTGGGCATGCTGGCCGAGGTAGACCCTAAGGTTTGGGCAGTTGACAAATATGATGTCGGCTTACTGCCAGTACCTCCAGCCACTATAAGGATTGTCCCCGGTTGCGTGCTACCAATGTTGCCGCAGTATTCTCCGAGTGTATCGCAGATGGACAGTCTCAAGATCCAGATTGAAAGATATCTCTGAATCGAGATCTTGACCCCAACACAATCACCCTGTAATACACCTTTATTTCCAGTGGCGAAGAAGTCAGCCAAGGGTCAGGAAGTTACTTACCATCTGGTCCATGATCTCAGAGCCATTAACAAAATCATTGTCAGTGATGCCCGGTTAGTACCTAATCCTCAAACATTACTTGCTTCCATTCCTCCTAAAGCTTTGTACTTCAGTGTTATTGACTTGTCTAATGCCTTCTTTTCTGTTCCACTTGATCCACAGTTTCAAAACCCCTTTTGTCAGAATTCAGACAAGGGGTGACCAGACAGGCTGCACACACTGACAACTAGACAGGGATATGGTGAACAAAAAGGGGTTTATTGTGCACTTATAATAACAGGAACAAACAGGTTCAAAAATAGTACAGAGTTTAGGTTCAGATGTATAGATGTACAGGGTTCAGGGTCAGAGAGGAGTAAAAATGCTCACATATGCAGGTCAGGAACCGATTCAGGTTGCAGTGAAAGGGGAACCTAGCCATGGGAATCGCTAACACAGCGCCACCAGCAGGTGGTCCGACTCCTTACACCTTTGCTTTCTCGTTCCAGGGTAGACAGCTGACGTGGACCCGGTTACCACAGGGGTCCATGACTAGCCCATCGGAATATAGTTGCAAACTAAAGGAGGTATTAGATCAGTGGGTTCCATCCGGAGGTCGCCCTGTTATAATATGTGGACAACTCAAGCTTTTGCCCAGACAAGGAGTAACAGACACACCATCTCGCTGCTGAACCATTTGGCATCCATTGGGAACAAGGCTAGCAAAGATAAAATGTTGGAAATTCATGAGGTAGTGAAATAAGAATGGGCTTGGCTGGATAAGTGTCAGAGCCTCCACAATCGAGTGGCTAAACTTTATCCATTGGAATGGGAGATGTTGAAAGTTGGGACTCGCCTCGCCTAAAGTGGATGGCTGCTTGGCTAAACATATGGTCTTGCCTCTCGAGGATTCTGTGACTTTAAAAGACCCTATGGACTGCAAAGTCAACTCAGACCTCAAAAAGGCCTTTTCAGTGGCAGGATTGGCAGCTAGGCTGGCAGTTGCTCTCATATCTGTGGCTAGAGCATTGCGGGTTTGGATCGCTAGCGTGGACTCTGCGACTCGTCATGAATTGGATGTTGTTTCTCTTGAAGCTGCATTGCAGGAGCTCAGGCTGGCCTGATATTGTGCCATTTCAAGGGAAGTTGCTGTTCGGCAAGCCATTAGAAGAGGCAATACAAAGGGTCTCGGGCGGCAATTCGGGATTGATCCTGCAGGAACGGAAGCACCAGAGGCCGCTGTTTTGTGGTCAACAAAAGACAAGAGAGTCCTTTTGGGAGGTTAGATCCTATCGTCCAGGACTGAAGTATTCAAGGCCAAGGTGCTCGGCTCAGCCCACCTATTCAAAGGCAGTTAGGACCAGAGGCTCGCAGGCTGGAAAGCCAGCAGAAAAATCCCACAGATCCATCACTACTGCAGTTTTTACAGTTTCTTCAGGCAGGACTGGACAAGGAACTCCGAGTTCTCTACTAGTGCAAGTTTTGGCTTTATCGGCCATCATGGGAGTCCGATGGGCAGAGGAACGCATAATAGCACAGTTTTTTCAAGCAGCAGCAAAGTTACGACCACCGAGACGAGTCTGGTTCCCAAAATGGGATCTTCCTCTACTTCAGGCACCATTGGGCTTTGCTGGGCTTTCTCCTGCGAAAGAGATCTGGGCTCATTCTATTAGGGGCATGGTGGCATCCCTGGCCAAGGTCTCGGCGGAGGTGGTCTGTCAGGCTTCGAGTTGGTCGTCGGCGAATACCTTCATTCACCATTATCGTCTGCATGTCGCAAAGGACCCAAGGGGTCTTCTGCCTTGCTATAATAACACAGAAGATTCCCAAGCTTTCTTCAGAAGGATATCCATCCTCTTATCCATGGTGTCCCACATAATAAATGTGTTGTGTTTTTTGCAGTAGATGACGGATTTCATGTTTTTCTTAATTACCTCCCTGGGTTGTGGCTTGATAGGTCCTGTGGTAAAGCTGACATGAGGTGGGTCAGGAATACAGAAAATTGTTTTTCTTACCTGTAATTTTCCTTTCCTGGCCAATACCTCATGTCAGCCTCGGTTCCATCCCCAGCTGGTTGTGAGGCAAGTTATGGAACATTAGAACACCATCAGGGACAGGATTTAATAGGTCTAGTTAAGGGGTTTTCTTAGTGGGGTCAAGGGGGCGGAGTTGACCCATGGTGAGACTGACATGAGGTATTGGCCAGAAAAAGAAAATTATATGTGTTAGTAAGGTACACAAGTATGAAAAACAATTTTCAGTAATCCTTTTTACAATATTTATCCAACCCTTCTCTACATCTCTAGCAAGTTGAGAGACTATACCAGGTTCAGAGGTTTTGTACTTAACTCACAAGGTCAGATAGTGGAATTTTCTAAATGGAGTAAAAAAAATTGCTAATATGCCCAGAGATGGCGCTGCTTCCTAAATTTCTTTAGGGAGTACTCAAAGGAAATAAACGGAACAGAAAGAAAAACAGGAGTTAGCCCCCCCCCCCCTTAATACGAAGGTTGTCCCCCTCCCATTTCCATTGTCTCTTCTCCCTGCCCTAACCTACTTACCTGGCTCTTTTTCTATACCCTGCCTTCTTTCTGCCCTTAATGGGCATATTCCCCCCTCCCCTTGTTTGTTCTGCTTAAGATTGAGCCATTTTGTAGCCATCGTGCCTTTTTTTATTTAGGTGCAATTAACTCTGTACTGTAGAGTTGCTCCCGTTTGTAAGGGATTGTTATAGAGATTTGCTCGAGTTTATTATGCCTGGTTTGTACTTGATTATAATTATGCACTGCGGGCTTGAGATCTTACTTCTTATGTCTGATTGCCCAGGCAGTAAAATTGTTGAAAGTTAAAAAAAATTATGAAACAGAAAAAACTGAGTTAGACTTACTGGTAACTCTTTTTCCATGAGCCGTCTTCCAGAAAAGCAACAGGAGAGACTCCACCCAACGGAGGGAGGAAACACAGAAATCCCAGCTCTTTAAATGTCCCCTCCTGGGATCCCCAAGAACACCAGAATGGTGCAGAAACAAACTGAAAAATAAAGACAATATTAACAGTAGGGGTAGAAGCATGTTGTCCTGGAAATGCTGGGAAGCGGCTATGTAAGAGAGGATTGCCTCTGACATCCAAATGTTGAAACTCCCTTTCCCACTCGCTGGAGGGATTAGAAATGAAAGAAGGCAGAATGATTTCTAGTGTCTGATGAAATCTAGTAGTTACCTTTGGAAGAATCAGTTGAATTAACAGGAGGTGGTCTGGGAAGGAAAGGCCCGAATTTCATTGATATGTCTTGCCGAAGTGATGGCCACTAAAAGCAAAAGTAAAGTCTGTAAAGTCAGAGACTGAGCCCAGTGATGACTGATACCTTCTGAAGTCGCAAGGGTGCCAATGCTTCGGCCTTGACTGAAGAGAGACCAAAAGAAAGCGCTGAGAAATGAAAATGCTGAATACATGCAATACCCATTTTTTCCTTTGCCTTGGCTGGCTGCCAAGGTTTCTTCCTAGGGCTCCTTGGAGTTATGGTCTGGAACCCTTTGGGAACGAAAGGGACGTTTTAACTGTACTTTTAAACATCTGGGCGAGAAAGCCTTCTTCTTATCTGCTGTTCGATCCAGAACATGCTCCAATTCGGGACCAAACAGAAAATCCCCAGTAAAAGGGATACCACACATTTTAAACTTGGAAGCCAAGTCCCCCTGCCATGCTCCTGGTAGCCACAGCAAGCCCCACAGACCTGGCAGCAACTCTGACTGACTCAACTGAGGCATCGGCTAAAAAATTTGCAGCCCTGAATAGGGGAGGCAAACACTCCAAAAGCTGTTTCTTTGGAGTACCGGACCTTCAGATGAAACTCCAAGTCCCTCGCCACGCATCTGCACCAATGCAGTGTGTACGGGGAAAGCCGCACACTAGCAGTTACCTCACACACACAACGGAGAGGGGACAGGGAGACCAGAGTGCAGATCCCCTCGCCAGTCTCCTCTCCCTTCCCTGTGTATGAGGAAGAGGAGATGCCTGAAGTGATTCCTTCCTCATTACTGTCCTTGTAGCATAAGTAGATGGTACACCCGGGGCATGAATGCAAATTAGACAAAAGTGTTGATACACCTCTGACAAAGGGGCTTACTGCAGTTGCTAAGCCTATTACAAGAAGCATATTTCTACTTGACAAGAGGGTCTGGCTTGTCCACCTGGTCAGTAGCTTAGCCTACAAGACACAAATATTTAAAACTGTTAATCCCCTTTTCCCAAATTTTTTGTGCCAACATCCCCAATTTATTATGAAGAAAAACAAGGTAAGAGAGGGGGCATCGGAAACCCACCACTTACTCGCCTCTCTCAAGGTGGAGACCGAACTCCGGGACTTTAACAGCACAACAATTTACCACATGAATGTAAAAGCATAACAAGATTTTTATTTCTTATTTCTGAAATTCCTAAACATAGTTCCTAAAAGATTCATAATACATGATAACTTTAGTACAAGTCATTTTGATGACATTTTTGTTACAATTCCATAAAATTTATGATGATCTACAACAACATGTGTTTCAAAAAACTGAGACATCTTCTCGACGCATTCATCCATATGTTCTGTAACAGTTGTAAAATATCCAAGGCTCACCACACATGTATATACTTATTTAACAATATAGTGCTTACATACATAAATACTCACAACAGCTGATCATGTATAGGGCTTTATGATGTCCTAGGTGGGATGGGTCGATGAATCTATTGCCACATTAACCCCCACACCCACCAGACAGATGGAGCAGAGATAGCGGGGGATGCTGACCGGGGCAGAGGTGTCCACGCCCAACCCCATGCAATCCTCAAAGACGTGGCTGCTGAAAACCAAATCGTTACCTGCATTAGACCAAAACTACAATCAAACCCACCCTTCCACACCCCAAAACACCCCCACCGCCCGCAAAACCAGTGACTATACAAAAATTGTACGCTTGGCCATACTGTATGTGCTATATGTGCTAACCTAAATGTATCAGTAGTATTGAACTATTTAAACCTGTATGTTTCAGGGAAAAACAAACATCAAACAAAACAATAATAACCCCTTAAGTGTTAATGTTGTCCCAATTCATCCTGAGATAATCAACAAAAACCCATGATGGCTACTGTGTATCTAAAAACGATTTGCCCTAATATACCTGGAAAACTAAGCTCAAACCAAACAAACAAAGATGTCTCTGCAGGTTTCCAATTTGGATACTCCCCACGTCTCAGGTGCTCACGGACGGCCGTATCCACCCAACCGCCCCAATTTATCCCACGCCGTCGTAATGGAGACCCAATAGGTGAAGTGGTAGCGAGGTCCCCCATCTCCATGGCGATGCACGGACGCGATAGCACCATGCCACCGGAGGCCGTCAGAGGGGGAAGCCAAACGGCCATCCCTCTCCCATCCCCCAGCTAAAGTAAATAGATAGACATCATGTTCATTATACTTGTCATATTTTTCAATAATTAATAGCTTCTATAGTATGCCGTTACCCATTCTCATACCGATCTTTACACATCTGTTCACTTTATCCATATATACCAAAATAATTTTCTTTAAATTATCATTGATTGCAGGCTAGTTATTCTTAATCTATCTTAAGCTAGCCACACACGGGTAGATTTGTAAAACGATTCGAGTACAATCAATCAACGTGCGCGGTCACGGCGATTGATTGTACTCGAATCTGCTTACAATGCTTCCTGTGTGTGCTGTCCTTCGAGGGGGTTCAATAGAGCCCCCTCGAAGTATCTCGATTGAATGGGTTTTCCAACATGTTGGAAAACCACATTCAATCAATCACCAACACTCTACATGAAATGTTTTCATGTAGAGTGCAGGCTGCACGGAAAGCCGACATCATCACAAAGAAGTGACAGGCTCCGAGCACAGCTCTGTGTGAAGGGGGCGGAGTCAGCACTCACTGCAGCCGTGGAGAGTGAGGGGAGAGAAGCCGGTGTAACGTCTACTCTGGAAGGGGGAGCAGGAAACGTCGGGACACCGGCTGGATTTCTTCTTCAGCTTTCAGAATGATTCACATGCTGGAAGCTGGAGAGAACCCTAGCTAGCCGCACTTCTTTATTGAATGGTAATTGATGTGCCCATGTGGTGCACATTGATTTCCATTCAATCGACCACCAATCAATCACAGCGTGGTGACGTCACCATGCTGTGATTGATTGGTGGTCGATTGCACGGGAATCTACCCGTGTGTGGCTAGCTTTACTCTGGTGTTTAGCAGTAAATCATAACTTTAACAGGTATTTTCAATTAGATGACCATTAACACTTAAGGGGTCATTATCGTTTTGTTTGATGTTTGTTTTTCCCTGACACATACACAGGTTTAAATAGTTCACTACTACTGATACATTTAGGTTAGCACATTGTTACCCCCCCTCTGGTTCCGCCTCATCGGTGCGTCCGGGGCGCCGTGAGCTCCCCTTT
>CM070032.1:132463895-132478979 GCA_036250615.1 Ptychadena robeensis | reverse complement strand
TTTTCTGTAGTACTTAGTTTTGAGAACTAAACCAAGCTTATCTGTGATAATATAGAAACTGCCCAGTAATCTTACAAAAACAGAAGTTGATGATGGCAATAAGCACATCACCCAAAATCTCCCCTTGAATAGACATGGACGTGAGTAACCCCTGAGGGTCTGTGTCCACTTCTATGTCCATTTGGTTATTCAATATGACCGATACCCTTGTGTTGACTGTTTTTTGTATATTTGGCCTATGAAATTACATATCGTACCCCCTGAAGAAGTCTTCAACAAAATGCGCGTTGGGGTGAAATTTGCGCCATTTGTACTATTTTAATTGTGTAAGCACGTGTACATTCGCAACATTGAGCATTGTTTTTGATTGATATGATGGTCATTACTTCATTCTTTGCACTGTGTATAATAAATGTATTGCTTTTACACATTGAGTGACTGTCCCCTTGCCCTTGTCTATTCAAGGCGAAATTTGGGGTGATGTGTTTATGCCATTATCAACTTCTGTCTGAGGCAGAATGACCTTGTGAATGGATTCATGGAATTTATTTACCAAAACAATTACCGTATTAATTCGAGTATAACGCGCACTCGTGTATAACGCGCACCCCTAATTTTCGATGAAAAATCAGTATAAAATTTTTTGGGCTGCTGCTGTCTCCATGACCCCCCCGGTGTCCATGGAGCTGTGCTCCCCGGGTCCCTTCAACAGCAGTGGCCGCAAAACTGTCACCCACGGCGGCTGCTAAGTCCATGTTCCTCCGGTCTTCTTGCCTGTAGCAGGGGGAGCAGATGTGGACGGAGGGCAAGAAGACCGGGGGACATGGACTCAGCAGCCGCCGTGGGTGACAGTTTTGCGCCCACTGCTATGCATGACTCCCTGCTCGGTATCAGCTCCCCCCTCCCCTATTTAATTTCGTTACATGTGCTCCTCCTGCTGGCCATTCTGTGCTACAGGGGGAGCAGATCTCGGCAAGGGAGCAGAATTCGGCGGTTTACCAGCCGCCAACCTAGCCCTCGTTTATAACGTGCATTTTTGAATAGAGGTAGTCCATGTAAGATCCTAGGAATTGCAGGTTCAATTAGCGTTAGGCATTGATAAAAGTTTGAGCGGTAATATGTCAGTTCAAAATTTGCATATACTCACATATGGAATTGTACCAGAACAGTACAGACCACATTGGGCAGCAGCGACCAACTCCAGTGAAGCGAACAGAGAGCCTGCATATGCAAGGACCACAGCCAGACCCACCAAAGGCAACCATCTAACAATGATACTTGAGTTTAACTGGTATTAGTTGTGCCATTGGAGATATTCCATATTGAGATATGGGTCCTATTCTAAGTCATAAGGAGGGGTGAGTGTCGCCATCTGTGTGCAAGTAGTCAGTCGTTCCAAAGAATAAGTAGAAAGTGATAAGGTAGTTGCTGGTGATCAAGCATCCATCAGGTAGTAAAGTGAAAAATCAAATCAAAATAATCAAAACTACATAAATCGCACCGGGAAGTGACAAGAAAAGTTGAAATGGAGTGATACAAAGTGATAAGGTGAAGTTTTAATGAGGTTATATGTGCCAGTGTATAGGGGGTCAATGATGTTATAATAGTATAATAGTAAAGATTTAAATCAAAGCAGAACACACAAGTGAGGCACTTCCATAGTCAAGGAAGCAGCAGTATCCAGTGAATGATGGTAAGGGGTGTCAACAATATCTAAAAGGACAGACCCCGGTTATAAACCATGGTATCCCTAGTTAGAACTTATGGCAAGGTTTAACAGGCGGTACATACAATTGAGTAGACAGGTAGTGGTGGCGTAGTTGGCCTCCATGTGAGCACACATGTCAGCTGCTTAATCCCTGGTGGTCTAAGCGGCGCCCCTATAAGGCTCTCTGTCGCCACGTGGGCGGGCGCACGCCCAGCGACGCGGGTGACCGGTCTTCCTAATAGTCACTGGTTCCCATCCTGGCAGGTTGGGCTGTCTCAGGTCAAGGGCCTTGCAAAAGCCTGGCACGTCCTCTGGGTATCTAATTGTAAAGACTCTTCCGTTTCTCCATGCGCTTAGTGCAAACGGGTGACCCCATCTATACTGTAATTTCTGCTCACGGAGAATCTCCAAAAGGGGTGCTAAGTGTCTGCGGTGTTGCAACGTCACCCAGGCTATATCCGGATACAATTGAATACCACTTTCACCATATTTAATCTTTGGGTTCTTCCTCGCTGTGTACGTTATATCCTCTTTTAAGTTGGGGTCACGTAGATTACAAATCACGTCTCTTGGTGTTGCACTGGTGTTTCTCAATCTAAGGGCCCTGTGGAGCCTGTCCAACCTTATCTCAGCTGACCCTGGGCGGTTTAAGATTTTATTAAACAGTGGTTTCATTGTGTCTCTGTCTTTCCTCCTGGATCGTCTCGGGGAGGCCTCTGATTCTGATGTTATTGCGTCTACCCCTATTCTCCAGGTCCTCGTTTTGCCACTGCAGATCTCGTATATGTTAGAGAGGAGACCTCCTGCTGCAAAAACTGCACTTCCTGGAACAGAGTGTGGTTATCTGCCTCAAGCAGGTCCACCCTTGAGTATAATTGGTGTATGTCCTGTCTTAAACCATTCATTTCCATTTTACACATTTCTTTGACTTGTATTAATGTCTGAAAGTCCTGCTTTGTTATCATAGCTTGTGAGTATTGCTGCCATTATGTCTCAATCCCAGCTACGGATGTAGCGGATGAGTCTATTGAAGTAGATGGATTGTCCATTTGATTTACCAGGTTCAACTAACAGGGCACAGGGGCAGGGAACTCTCTCTAATCTTCATCACATGCTCTCTCCCTCGCTCTTTATCGGGGTCTTGGCTATTCCTGGGACTTGGGGAGCGTGGTGACTGGGACCTCTGGAGTTCAGGGAATTCTTTCTCATATTGGGAGTCTGGGCTTGATAGTCTTTCATCTTCTCCCCCCTCCTTTCCCACAAAAAGGCTTCCTCTCCAGTATATCCATTTCACTTCCCTCACACACGTTGTTTTCCTCGCTCCTTCCCTGCACATTCCTTCACACTCCCCCCTTCACACCCCTGCTGCTGACATCCATTGATGTTTAAATCACCTGGGGATGTAGCATGCTGCCTCCGTAGTACTGCTCCCTCTGTGAGGTATTGCGCAATATCTCTTGTGGGCAGAGTCTTGTCCACTCTCCCTTTTCGTGTGGAGCTGGGGGTGGTTGAGGGTGTGTGCTCCCTAAGGCGGTGTCTCCCCATGTCCTGTAGAGCTGCTCATCCATCTGCCAGCCTCCTCCTCGATCAGCTGAGGCGCTTCACGCCGGCATGTCGGAAGACGTGCTGGCGCGTTCCCGTGGGCTGCGCGGCTCACATCGTCTCTACGTCCTTCCGGCTACTCCCCATCGCTACTTACTTTTATAACCTATGAATACATATGGATATACTAACACCCCCTCTCTTTACCTCACAGTACCATACACCTTTGCAAATTTCTCCTGATGATGCGAGTATTCGCGAAACTCTTTGAGATGCAATTGTTAACGTGAAGATAAATGTGGTGGATTAACCTGTTGCTAACGGACTCCATTAAATGAACTGTTGAACTTCATTTACTTTGACTTTGCATTTGATGCCCATAAAATCCCTTCAACCACCCCCACATCAAAGTGTGGGAGTGGGAACATAATACTTTTCTCTCAGATGGCTGCAGTATGCCGGGCAGTTTCAGGAGAGTTACTGTGGGTTATGCTGTGGACTTGCTGTGTGCCAAGGAAGAGATTCCGAACGTCGGCTGTTGGATTTAAAATATGCTAATGTCTCTAAAGCTAGGCATACACGGTTCGATTTTTAGCGTTCAATCGGCCTAAAACTATTAATTAATAAACTATTAAGTTTAGATCGATCGGAATTTAATCATATACTACACACATGGGTCCATCGGCGAAAATGATCAAACATGTTGAAAATTTTTCGTAGGTTGTACAACGATCAAACTAAAATCGTAGCATTTTGTTTGTTGGTCAGATAGAGATCACTCCAGGGAGGGTGCGGGGACCTGTCTAGATCAGCCTCCCCTGTGACACTCCTGCTTTCCTCCCAGCACAGCGATCTGTGTGTCAGTGTATCAGAGGTGAAGTCAGACACCCCCCGCAGGGCACAGATATAATCGATACATAGGAAGAGAAAGTAGGGGGAAGCTTGTTTAGAGGAATTGAGGTGAGTTCTTATAGTTACAGCTAATCTGTGTAGAATGGTATGAGCTGAGTGTGATAAAGGAGCATCAGTTTCAGCTGGAGTCCTCTGGAAATATAGAAGAGGAAGAGGTGATAGCAGAACATGGGAGTTCAGAGACAGCAGCTTTTAGTGTGTGGTGGTCATACATTTATGGATACATGTGATGTTCATTAGTGTTGCTGTTCTGTGATAGGATCATGTCAGGGGCATTGAAGGAGTGTGTATTTGCTGGCATTGTGAGTGTGTATGTTCTATTTGCAGTGTTGTCACGGATGGATCTGCAGGTATGCAGGGTAGCGGTATCCACCTAGAAGCATTATTCCATAGAACACAGCACCACCTTTCAAGCTGATCGTCACACATGGAGATCAGCCTGCCAGTGTGAGATCCGACTCCCTCCCCCTCACAGCTGTAATTGGATGACGGCACACAGAGGAGGAGAGTGCACTTTTACATATGGGTAGTATGGCGGATGCCGTCCATTCTGTTCATATGTAAAATCGCCACTGGGAGCATATGAGCAGTGACATAGAGGAGGCTAATATTGACCCCCCCCCCCTTCCCCAAGAGATATCACTCCAGGGGGTCGGGGAGCCATGGACCTGTCAAGGTCAGCCTCCCCTGTGTCACTGCTCATATCCTCCCAGCACATGGAGATCAGCCTCACAATAATGTTAATAAAAGGGCCTGGAGGTATTCTAGACTTTGCAAATTCAGTTTGCAGACGTCCGTTGTGTGTGTCCTCAGCAGTTTTTTTCCTGAGGCTTTTAAATATTGGTCATATCAATATCGGAATTATGTAGTATCAACCAAAATTAAGAAATATATTGTGATATAAATTCTTGCCATATCGTCCAGCCCTTTTTTGGTCATAATCCGATCGACCCTTCCTTGTGGATCTACTTTGGATTCGGTGTCCGATTTAAAAGATCAGAATCTAAAATCTAA
Organism: Ptychadena robeensis; assembly: GCA_036250615.1. Taxonomy (NCBI): domain Eukaryota; kingdom Metazoa; phylum Chordata; class Amphibia; order Anura; family Ptychadenidae; genus Ptychadena; species Ptychadena robeensis. Next base: position 132,473,803 of record CM070032.1, on the reverse strand, counting down.
TCGGAAATTGATCATACTTAATTCAAACCGTGTGTGTCTAGCTTAAGATCAAGAGAGTTGTTTTATCACCTGTTGATCCTGCCACTTTATCACAAACCACAAAACGTAAGACTGTAAATAGTATTTACTACGTGTAGTGGAGATTTCAATTGTCAACTTTCATTCATACAGTTATCTCATCTTTTTATCTCAAAAAGGAAACTACAAAGCAGGGTACAGACGTGAAGATATGAGTCAGATAGATGGCCGCTTCGAATGCCATGCACGCTCACGGCCATCTATCTGGCCCATATAATACGCGGCCATCGCTGTTTTTGAGCGGGACAAATCGATCCTGCTCGAAAACAGCCATATCGAACATGACCATTAAATACGGCCAATGTCCGCTGCTTTGCCTAGAGACCGCGGGTCTCTAGGGAAAGCATCGGCTGAGCTGGGGAGGGCAGAGCTGTCTCCCCAGCTCAGACGATATCTGACGGCAGCGTGATGACGTCCTCACCCTGCTGCAGGGAACATCGGATGGCTCGAATATCGAGCCGTCTGTACCCTGCTTAACATATTTGATATTATCATCTGTTGCCCTGTACCTTTCACTTTTAACTATAAAACCAGTTGTTACTCTATACAACACTATCTGACCTCCCACAACATACAAAAACCATCTATTTTATACCAGGGCTGTGGAGTTGGTCGATAAATTCTCCAACTCCGTTTCTGATACTTTCGACTCAGACTCCTCTGTATTTAATATGCTAATGTATCCATCCATTGAAGGAATGGAAGGCGACGTACACTAACCACAGAACTAGTGCCAGGAAACCAACACTGGACTGTAATGGCCAATTAAAGCAGAGAAAGGAAGTTAGGCAGAAGATGCCGCTGCTTTTTCCTGCTGTTACCTTCTAATACCTTCAATGAAGACGCCGGTTTTCATTGAAGTTAATGGCATCGGCCAGAGAACATTGGACATGTCCGTTCTCTGGCCGGCCGAGCTGTGGGGCGACAGGGAACTGTCGCCCCATGTGGGCACCCCTGATCGGCGGCCGATTTTGCCAACTGCCGTGAGCGTGCACGCCCGTTGGTCCATGGCAAAATGGGTCGCTGATCAGTGTGTGTATGGCAGGCTTAAGAAAGATAAATTTTGGGGGTCATGGAAATTGGTGATTGTATGTTTGCCAACTGTAGTAACAGATATTTGACTTTCTTGGGATCGACTAAAAGTGTAATCAATTTCAATACAACCAATTACAATTTACCAGCATGTCCAATAATTTTTCAATCCATTTTTTTTTTCAATTTTAATTGTTTTAGGTTGTTCTAACCCTGTGGGCTGGCATAGATTTTCAATAAATCAACAAAAAATTTTATTGAATTAAGTTGATTGGATGAAAGATCTAGACGTGTATGGTGGCCTTTAGTCTACAACCAAGTTAGTAACAGGACAAAACACGGACAAAACACACACATTCATACATGCATACATACAGACACATCCATATCCCCCCCCCCCCCCCCCCCCTCCAATAGCCGAGGTTCGTAGTATGGAGTGTGTGACTCACCAGACCAGACATTGTAACTCCATGAGTAGCAAAGGAAGATCCCCCGGGTAAGCAAAACAATGGGCTCACCTGCCGGCATGGGAATGGTTCTATTTTCTCCAAAGAAGTTAATGTGGCGCTGGTCCAATGGTCATCTGTCCATCCGCAGGGTTTCGCACCAAATGTTAAGGAAGATTCCCAACGTCAGCTGTTTGGTTCAAAATATGCATTATTGCAATTCATATCGGGATCGCAAGAGAACAGGCCCATGTGTCTCTTCATACTGTTTCGTTTATTGAATAGAACCTGGCATTATATAGTAAATCAAACCTGTGTGCAAAGGGGCTATAAACAGAGGAATTCCTGTGATGTAGTGCCTTGATTACTTTCTGGAGCAATTTTCAACTGCCTCCTGACCACATGGTGATCAGTAAACATTTGACTAAAGGCTTTTACGACAGGATAAGGGGAAATTGGCCTTTGTTCCAAAGTCACAGAGTCTACAAGTACAAATATATATACATAATATATTTTCAGATTGGCTTCCTCCACACAGAACTTAGAATACTTCCATTCCATCATTGAGGCCAAGATGGCTGCTGAATGAAAGTCTGTCCAACCCATGATCCAATGAAAGCCTGTCCAACCCATGGCCCCCCTCCTTGGCCCAATTAACACTAACCACTTTGCTACAGAACTATTATAGGTAGTACCCATATTCAATGCATTACTTATTTACATTGTTGATGTATTCTCAGACTTCAATCATTAAATAAAGAGTCCATTGCTAGCTAAAGCTATGTCACCACTCAACTGATGGCCCAGATTGGACTCCCCGATTTTTACTTCTTTTTTTTTCTGCGCCCATAGACATAAATGGATGCGTTTTTTTATTTTTTATTATGGCAATTAATTTTTTTAAATCGCAGGTAAAGATCGCCTGTTTAATCGCGCCTGATCATGTGAGCAAACACCCATCATCAGCCGCCCGTGATCATCGCATGTGAAGTGCGTTTACTGTATTTTTCGGACTATAAGATGCACTTTTCCCCCAGAAATGGGGGGGGGGGGGGGGGGGGGGGGTATGCCTGTGTCTTATGGTCTGAATGCGAGATATGGTCACGCCTTGGCTCCCCGCCCGCTCTACCGGCAAGGAGATTAGCTCGGGAGCTGGAGGATATGTCAGATGAGACAACCACCCACGGCTGAATCTCGCATCTGAACTGTATTAGTCTGTATAAGGGAACAGACTCCCATCTATATCTCTCTCTGTGTCTGTGGGAGTTGCAATCGTACTGCAGCTTTCGCTGACACAGCCAGAGAGGGAAAGGAGAGAGAGGCAGCCGTACCCCCCCTTCCGATCAGTGAAGAAGATGGTGCGTGTGCCGTGATAGTACTGCTGCAAGGGACATCTAGTGGCAGAAATTGGTATTGATTTGATTTTGTCTTATTGTCCGGTGCGTCTTAGTCCGAAAAATACGGTACATTGCATTTAAAATGCATACTTAATACCAGGGCTGTGGAGTCGGAGACATTTTTGGGTACTCGGAGTCTGCAAAAAATGGACCGACTCCTACTAAATTAAATATTTTTTTTTTTTTTAATAAATAGAAAAAAAATTAACTTCAAATGTCGCAGTTAACAAACAGTCATAATGAACGACCTTCTCTGCTCTAAGAATAAATGCTGCAGCGTATAACATTACAGCACCCACTGTGACCTTAGCCTAAAGGCCCCCACACACATTCAGAGTGGGGGCTGACAGATCAGCTCAGGTGAGCTCCAGACTGCAGTGTAATGACGTCATCACTCTGCTCTCCAGAGCTGACAGCATCGGCCGGCACCCTTTGTGTGCTGGCCGTTGGCTTCAATAAAGACACCGGTCTCCACTGACACTAACGGCATCGGCCAGAGATCATCAGACATGTCCGTTCTCTGGCCGGCTGAGCTGTGGGGCATCAGCGATCTGTCACCCCATGTGGGCACCCCCGATCGGCGAGTGTGCACGCCCATCGGTCGGCGGCAAAATCGGCCGCCGCTTGGTGCATGTATGGCAGCCTTAACTCTTGCTGATGATGACGTAAATGTGTGTTGCTGGACTAGAGACGCTTGTATAAGGGAAGGGAATGGATCGCCAATAGTTCAGGACTGAAGCTGTAAAGCATTTGGAAAACCGCTGTAATTCAGCTGAGGCGACAAATACTCAGATTGTTAGCTTCAACTTTACACATGACTATGGGGTTCAAGGGAAATCGTGAATCATGTTTGAAGTGCCCCTTCATTCTGCCTCTTCTTGGAGCCTTCCACTGTCCTATCTTCAGCAGAAGATCAGAACACTAAAGCTTGGCGCACACGGGTAGATCTGTAAAAAGATTTGAGTACAATCAATTAACTTGCGCGCTCACGGTGATTGATTGTACTCTAATCTGTTTACAAACCTACCTGTGTGTGCTTTCCTTCAGGCAGGATCAATAGAGCCGTCTAAAAGGAACTTGATTGATTCCAACATGTTGAAAAGACCCCGTTCAATTCCCAATACTTTGCATGGAGACATGTGTGAAGGGGCGGGGCCAGCACTCCTCTCTCGGAAGCTGTGTGAGTGAGGCAGCTGTGTGAGACAGGCTGCTTCTCCCCAGCTTGTGGCGTGTTGTAAATCACACACTGCAAGCTGGGGAAAAGGGGTCCCCATTGAACAGGAATCGATGTGCCCATGTGGTGCACATTTGATTTCCGTTCAATTGATCCCCGGTCAATCACAGCGTGGTGCCTAGCTTAAGGAAAAAGCAGCAGCATCTTCTGCCTAACTCCCTTTCTCTGCTTTAATTGGCCATTACAGTCCAGTGTTGGTTTCCTGGCACTAGTTCTGTGGTTAGTGTATGTTGCCTTCAATGGATGGATACAATACATTAGCATATTAAATACAGAGGAGTCGGAGGAATCTGAAACTGAGGAGTTGGAGTCGGGACGTTTATCGACCGACTCCACAGCCCTGCTTAATACATTTGGTTATAGGCAGGGTTGCACATAACTTTTTTTTTTTGTGAGCTCCTCAGATGAGCACCAGGAGATAATGTTTGGTACTCATCCCATATGTAGGGTGGTCTACCTCACTGTCCTCTGCTTCAGCCTCCTGCATGGTAGATTCTGCTGCAGATGGACCTCCCTGTCACTGATTGATTGAATTTTTTTTAATTTGTAATTTGCATTACCAATTTGACACCCCTAACTGCAACCTTTTATAGTTATTAAAACTTCACTGCGGTTTTTTAAGTGACATAAATTGTATGTTTAACAATAAAAACAATAAATATTGCCAATGAATTTTGGCAATAATAACCCCCCATTTATAGTCGTGTTTAAATGATAGTTGTGTGTGGAGCTGTAATCTCAACTCAAGCTGCAATATCAGCTTCAGCCACCGGATGTCACTAAAGAGCACTTGCCGTCAGAGCACAACACAACCACGCTCCTCACACAGCAGGGGGAAGGGAGCTCCATGAATCTGTCCTCTGTTTAGTCCACAGATGCGATTAGGAAGGATAATAAGAGGTACGCAGAGCATGTTTTTAGACCCATTTGCATACCAGCGTACTGCTTATGGGCACCCCTGGTTATAGGGGTCCTTATAGTCTGATGGGATTTCCCCTTGACTTTGTATAAATAAATAGATCTCTAGGAATACGTAGGGTTGTGAGCATTGTGGAATAACTACTATTATGGCCTCTGGAATACGGTTTTCCAGGTTTGTCTGATGCAGGTTCTCACCTGTGTAACTGACCCACAAGTGCTTCATCCAATCGGACAGCCTCACACTGCCGGCTGTGCAATGTGGTGTGTTCCTACAGACATAGGAAGTCAAGTCCATCAAACGTAACCAGCCATGAAGTTCTTGAATAACAGCCAAAAATTAAAACTCAACTATATCCTGATTGAATAAAGAAGAAAGGTGGGGGGGGGGGGCGGCCTCGGAAGCTACTTTCACCACATCCGGTTATAAAATTAGAAAAAAGGAAGTATGGGCAAACTAAACCCAAAGTTGGGGGTGGCCAACCCTCCATGGATTTTTTAGGTGAAAACAATATTTACCAAAAATGGAGTTCCAGTCGAAGGAATGGGATTCACAATATTTATTTAAATCCTTATTTTTGCAAATTCGTATCAAGTATCAAAAAGTCACAACAACGTAAATACATAGAAAAGAAAATCCATCTAACCGAGTGTATCCTGACATTGACCAATGGTACTGTCAGGTTACCCTGGATAAGGGCTGTTTCAACACTGGGTTTTCAATGTCCGTTTCATCAGTCTCAACTTTAAGCCACAAAAATATTTCCAACGCGTTTCGTCCCTCCTGGGGACTTCTTCAGGGACCTTTTGGGCGTGGTCAAATAATTTCCAAGATCTCTTAATCATGTATAAGTCTCCTAAATCACAACAAATTTTTTACATATCATTAGGTTTCATAAAGTGTATTCTCACAATTCAGTTCACCAATCATATCATAGGGTTGCCACAATATCCTCCTATTTCACTAATCATTTACATTGTGTATTTCCACATGGGCCTATGTCCGCGGGTGCTCCCACGACCATATCCCCATGAGCCGTCTATTAGTTAAATAAGAATTTGCAAGGTTCTATGTCTTAGTTATCCCCATTCCTTAATACATAACGATGAGTCATCATACAGTTTTTTTGTAGCTTACCGATTCCAATCTCTGCCTGTACTTTGGCGTCACCAAGGAGTCAACGACCAGCGTTCACCACTGACGTCCGCCCAGGAATCACACCAGAGAAGCTCAGTAACCAAAGGACAAGGAAGCACATGGGGCGGCACTGATTGGGGGGAAGGATGGGTCATACATTTTTAGTGCTGCTTTGTGAATAAGTCCCACCACCACAGAGGGTTAAGGCCCCCATACACCGTACAATTTTACCATACAATTTCTGTACAAGCAACTTTTCTTCTACCAAAACCATGTAATATTCTATATAAAACCACTACTAACTACTAAAACCATGTTCTATCAGGGAGGCCACTATACTACATAGTTGTTGGTACATCTAATGGAAATTGTATGGAGTGATCTTAAGGTGTATGGAGGGCTTTAGATTCCATTGGAATAGCAGAGAAAAGTCTGAGTCAGACAATAGTTGTGTTCATAAGGAAGAGAAGAGAGCCCACAAGGCAATAAATAGCCCCCCTCCAGTGTCCAGCAGAGGTGAAGGATTAGTTAGAGATCTTACCCTGAGCCTATCTAGGTTCAATCATGGTCCGGTCCTACCATACCATAGATATGTCCACAGCATCCAAAAAAAAGGGGTCACACAATGTTTGGTTCGTGATCTGGGTGGAAGCATAACAGTAAGCCCCCACTCAGGCTGCAAGGTCATAAGTGTATCAAAAAAGTCAAGCTAGAGGCTACACAATCAGTCAGTCGGCTTGTAAACCCGCTGCAAGACACTGTTGCTCTCTCCTACCTTAGTATAAACTCCCAGATCCGGTCAGCAGTGTGTCCTCCTGCTGCTCCAGCTCCATAGTTCTGCCATCTTCTGCAATTTAAATAGCTGTCCCTTCCTGCCAAAGTGGCAGCTCATTGCGTTTTCCCGGGCGCGCATTGTGCGTCACACAGCGCGACAAGTTTCGTATTGCGCGTCACGCCAGCGCGGCCGGTCGGCGTTTCCGGCTGTCAATCACTGGGCGGGCGCAATGCGTCTCAATGGCGCATTTCCGCCCTCCACCACAACATCTCTTCCGGCATCCTGTAATAGGCTGCCAGGAAGCGGTCTGGGAGCCCTCAGGTCGCCTAGGTGACCGAGGAAGCTCCCCTGCCTACGAGTGAACGGACTCCCGAGTCACTTTCTCCTGAAGCTGCTCACCACCTCCCGTACTACACCTCAACCACTCCTTCACTGCTGCTAGTGTAATAATAAAAAAAGGTGCCTAATGCTGGCCATACACATACCGATAAAAGGCCGGATTTTAATCTGACCGACGGGCGTGCGTGCTCTCGCCGTCGGTCAGGTTAAAATCCGGCCGTTTATCGGCATGTCCCCACATGGGGCGACAGATCCCTGTCGCCCCACTTCTCGGCTGGCCAGAGATCCGACATGTCGGAAAATCTGAGCCGATGGGAGCCGATTGCCATAAGCAGCAATGAAGACGGCGTCTCCATCGCTGCTTATGGCCGGCACACAAAGGGTGCCTGGCCGATTGTGGGGCCCCAGAATGCAATGGGAGGCTAACGTGATGACGTCATCACGTTAGCCTCCCGGAGCGACATCGGGGGTAGTCTGCCTGCACACATCGGCGTGTGTATGGCAGGCATAACAAAAACAAAAAAAACAAAAAAAGGGAGAGGAGAGAACCATAAGGGAAGGGAGAAGTGTCAGTGAGTGTGGGTAAACTGAGTGAAACAGCTCTTATTCAAGGTGACCTGACAGTACCATTGGTCAATGTCAGGATACACTCGATTAGATGGATTTTCTTTTCTATTTATTTACGTTGTTGTGACTTTTTGATACTTGATACGAATTTGCAAAAATAAGGATTTAAATAAACATTGTGAATCCCATTCCTTTGACTGGAACTCCATTTTTGGTAAATATTGTTTTCACCTAAAAAAATCCATGGAGGGTTGGCCACCCCCAATTTTGGGTTTAGTTCGCCCATACTTTTTTCTAATTCCTATATTCTGATTGTTCTAAGCTTGCTCAGGGGTGGGGAAACATTTTGGTTGTGGGCCACAATGGGATTTTAAATGTGACATAGGGGCTGGACCAAGAGCCTGCAAGGGCCCACCCAGCATAGGGGTCCAAAGCCTCTTAGCCAGCACAGGATATTCAAAAAAGGTTGCAGGCAAACTATGGCCACTAGCAAACAATCCAATCCAATTATCCCCTAGGTGTTATCTTCACTTATTACAGGGAATGAGGGTAGCCAGACCATCTTGATATCACAGTGACAAAGTAAAAAATTAAAAGACTAAAGGGCTGGTTTATGCCCCCGGCCTTAGTTTGCCCATGTTTGGTCTAGCTGTATCACTAACAAAGTCCCTTCAGTAACGTTTGCATTCAACTAGCTAGTCTCTCTCTGGGATAAACCATTTCACAATAGAAGGGATGCAAAACCTGATAATTGTTGAATTTGTACAGTTGGAACCGACCCGAGAACGGCATATGCCCAGGAGGTTAAACCATCACTCGCCTCTCCATGGGATGACACTGGTGCTGTCAAGCGCTAGCAAACTACATCATCCATACATACTGTATAGAGAACACAGAACATACAAACACCACATCTAATGGCTGGTGGAGAAGTTCTCCTACCCCTGCTATGTCCTGGCTAGTTGTAAAACTCTGTTAACGTCAAGTACTATTTTGTTTCTTTGTTATGCAACTGTTGCAATCAAATAACTAATCTAAACTGGATCTAAACTTCTGTCTCATGATTGATCAGTTTGTTCCAGCTTTCAGCATGTCGAAAACACAAATTTGCCATGGTACATACTCACTCCTTTGCCATCCCCTTTGTAGGATCCCTTCATGTCCTCATGTTATGAGGTTGACTGTACAGACACCGCAGCCATTTGGTTGAATTTTTTTTAAGATATAGTGGTACTTAGATATAGTCTCACATTTATGGGGAGTCCAAGAGTCTCAAGGTAGCCAAGCGCAGGTCTATATCCAAGCCTTTGATCGCGATGTGGTGATGCAACAAATCACTACTTTGTGCAATCAATTCCTGGACCATTAAACAAGCAGCCATCCAGTTTAATACAGACACACGTGCACACAGCCTTCCCTCATACAGTCAGGCAGCCATGCAGTTTTATCCAGGCACATGTGCAGAGAGCCATCCCTCATATAGCCATGCAGTTTAATACAGACACATGTGCACACGGCCCAGCAGCCATGCAGTTTAACCTAACTAGCGGTTTAGACAATGCAAAAAGTGCACTGAACGAACCACGATTGTGAGGTTCCCTGCATCGCTGGCTCACCTGATCCGGCGTCCATGGTGGCTCCAAACGACTGCCGGGAGAAGATCCCTCACCACCACCAACCCCCCCCCCCTGTGTCACGTCATTACATCCGTGACACTAGGGGGGGGGGGGTAGAGAGAGCGATCCGCGGCATGAACTGAGATAGGAGCAGCCCTCTCCTCTGGACTCTTCTTCCATCTCAGAAAAAACAGCAAGGACTATGGACGCTAATTTTTACTGTGTCCAATCATTTCCTATGGACGTGATCAATGTGTGCGGGTGACCGTATGCAAGACCACATGGGTTGCAGCCAGTAGCGGACGCGCGGTTAGAATCGCATCCATCCGCATCTGACCGCTGTAGTGGAAACAAGCCCTAAAAGTTAA
>CM070032.1:132446624-132459138 GCA_036250615.1 Ptychadena robeensis | reverse complement strand
CGATTCCCGGCAGAATCGCCGGAATCGATCGGATGATGAATCGATCAGACATGGAATCCGTGCCGTGTATGGCTAGCTTTAAAAAAGAAGTGCGCCACTTGTAGCGCCAAGCTGTCCAATCCCTCAAAACCCCTATGCCCTAAATGTATTGCGGCCCTAGTGAGGGAAGAGACGTCAGCTACTCACATTGAGCGTAGTGAGGTGGTGTCAATCGTTAGGGACGAGATTTCCCAGTCGTTTGCATCCTTTAAAGATATTCTGTCGGACCTCCGCCCGTGTCTTCAGCCTCCAGTGGCTTACCCACCACCGGCAGTGGTGCGCACGCCTAGGGAGAGTGAAGCAGGGGAGCTGGACTCATTGGCAGAATTGTCTGCAGAAGAGTCTGGAGCTGAAGGGGATGTAGAACCAGAAGGGACATCTCCCAGGTATATGATAGGTCAGGAAGGTGTGGAGGAATTGTTACAGGCCATTTATGATACGTTAGACATTCAGGAAGAGAAGGTGATAGCTTCCTTACATGATCGAATGCATCAGGGGCTAGGCGCCCACAAAGGGCGCATCTTTCCCATTCACCATCTCCTATCTGATACCATCAAAAAGGAGTGGCGCTTCCCAGAGCGCAAACCTTTCTTTGGGGCTAGCCTCAGGAAAAGATTTCCCTTAGATGAGGACGCAGACCTTCCCTGGAACAAGGCCCCTAAACTCGATGTTGCATTTTCCCAAGTCTCGAGGTCCACTGACTTGTCTTTTGAAGACATGGGGGCGCTTCAGGACCCCATGGACAAAAGAATTGAAGTACTACTCAAGAGGAGTTGGAAAACCAGTATTTTCGGTCTTAGGCCAGCTCTGGCATCATCCTGTGTGGCCAGGAATTTGGAGTTTTGGTTGGGACAGGTTCACTCCCATATAGAGGCAGGGACCCCTAGAGAGCAGCTGCTAGAGGGGGTACCAATTTTATTCAAGGCAGCTAATTTTCTGGCCGATGCAGCGGTAGAGTCGGTACGCTTTGCAGCTAAGACCAGTGCCTTAGTGGTCTCCGCTAGGAGGGCTCTTTGGTTGAAGACCTGGACAGGGGATACAACCAAAGATCCAAGATCAGGTTGTGTGGTCTACCCTTTGCGGGGGACCTTTTGTTCGGTCCTGAGTTAGAGAGCATTCTCGATAGGACTGCAGATAGAAAGAAAGCTTTCCCAGCAAAGAAATCCAAGTTGCCTTTAAAACGTCCTTTTCGTAACCAAAGGTTCTCGGCAGCTAAAAACAGGGAGCCACCCAAGAAGAAACTTTGGGAGAATAGGCAATGGGGCCGAGGCAGGGGTCGGGGGGTTTTGTTTAACCCGCCCAACCAGCCAGGAAAATCAAGCTGACGCCCACGTTCCGGTGGGGGCAAGGCTGCAAGATTTTTTGGCAGCCTGGCGCAATATAGCCCCAACCCCTTACGTGTTGCGCATCATAGAAGAAGGTTACAGGCTAGAATTCCAAGATTTTCCCCCGGCAAGGTTTTTTCTTACCACTCCTCCCAGGGACCACGTCAAAGCAGGGGGCCCTGATGTCCCTTCTATGGGAACTAGTGGATCAAAGGGTACTGATGCCTGTTCCAGAGCTGGAAAAGGGCAGGGGATTTTATTCCCACATTTTTGTGGTAACAAAGCCTTCGGGGAAGTACAGGCTCATTCTGAACCTGAGTCTCCTGAATCAATTTCTAATTTACAAAAAGTTTCGCATGGAGACAATATTCACTACGAGAAATCTCCTGTTTCAGGGGTGTTACATGGCCTCCATAGACCTTCGGGATGCCTACCTGCATGTTCCTATCTGCAGGGATCACCAGCGGTTCCTACGGTTGGCAGTGCTCTGGAAGGGCACACGAGAAACAACTGAAAATTTCATCGGCAGCAGCGAAGCTGCAATGCCAAAAGCGTGTCTCCATCCGAACAGCCATGTCAGTTATTGGCCTCATGGTCTCGGCAATACCGGCCGTCCAATGGGCATTGGGATTCTCCAATCTCATGTGTTGGCACATTGGGGCGGGAAGAAAGTCACCCTAGATACGCCTCTCCTTCTCTCCCAGAGAGTCCTCAGGTCCCTGTAATGGTGGCGGAAGGACCAGGTGCTGACAGAGGGTCTCCTCTGGTCACTTCCAGATCCGGTGCTACTGGTCACGGACGCCAGCGCTTGGGGATGGGGGGCCCATATGGGAGACTCATTGGCTCAAGGCAGATGGACCAGACTAGAGTCAGGTCGGTCCTCAAATTACAGAGAACTGCTAGTAGTCTTCCGTGCCCTCAAGCATTTCCACTCCTCACTGTCAGGCGGGATAGTCTGCATCTTTTCGGACAACGCTACAACTGTTGCATACTTAAACAAGCAGGGCGGCACCCGATGTCGCTCTCTTCAGGACATTGCCCATCTGATCTGTGTATGGGCAGAAAAAGAGGTAGGAACCTTCTCAGCAGTACATCTAAAGGGGGCACTCGATGTCAAGGCAGATTTCCTGAGTCGCACCCAGCTGAGAGAGACAGAGTGGAGTCTGAACAGGTCAGTGTTCAATCTTCTAACAGAGCGTTGGGGAGTACCGGAGGTGGACCTGTTCGCCTCCGCATTGAACCATCTAGTTCCACAATATTTCACAGTGACCAGGGGAGACCCAGCCATAGCGGTAGATGCTCTGAGTCACCCGTGGGGGTTCCAGCTGTGCTACGCCTTCCCCCCGTTCAACATGCTACCACGAGTTATTCAGAAGTTCAGGCGGGAAACCACCTCCTTAATCCTAGTGGCTCCGCACTGGCCCAAGAGGGCATGGTTTTCAGAGGTTTTGGACTGGGCGGTGGGACCACCCTTTTTCCTTCCAGATCTTCCCGACTTGCTGCACCAAGGGCCAATTCACTCCCGTCAGGACAGGTCCTGGCACCTAGCGGCGTGGCTTCTGAGGAAGACCTGCTGAAGGCCAGGGGCCTGTCTCCATCAGTTATCGCCACAGTATTGGCTAGTAGGAAGGTTTCCACCCGTAAAATTTACGAGAAAGTTTGGAAAGTGTTCAGGGCCTTCGGGGGTTCTTAGGGTCCCGGGGTTTCCCTGCCAGGCATCCTCGACTTCCTGCAGAGGGGGAACGACTTGGGGCTCGCGGTCAGTACACTCAAGGTGCAGGTGGCAGCCTTGAGTGACTTCCTAGGTTATCGGTTAGCTTTGGAGCCTCTGGTCGTTCGTTTTTTTGCGGGGAGTGGAAAGGAGCTCGCCAGTTGCGATCTCAGCTGTTCCCCAGTGGGATTTGTCTGTAGTGTTGAACGGGTTGCTCAGAGCCCCATTTGTAGATCCTATGAGCCTGAATCATCTTTCATGGCGCACTGCGTTCCTGGTAGCTGTCATGTTGGCTAGGCGTATTGGGGAATTGCAGGCACTTTCCATACGGGATCCATACTTGCAGGTCTTCCCTGATAGATTGGCGTTGAGGACAGACCCAGGATTTCTGCCCAAGGTAGCATCTAGATTCCATCGCTCACAGGAGATCATTCTGCCTTCCTTCTGTACAAATCCCAGACACCCCACCGAAGCACGATTTCACCGGTTAGATGTCAGAGAGGCCGGCATCAGTTACCTAGAGGCAACAGCTTCTATCCGTACCTCGCTATCGCTGTTAATCATCCCTTCAGGAGCTAGGAAGGGTAAGGGGGCTTTGAAGTCTACCATAGCTAGGTGGGTTAGAATGGCTATCATGGAGGCGTACAGGGCAGAGGGTTTGTCATGTCCGCTAGGGATTAGGGCCCATTCCACAAGAGCCTGGGCCGCCTCTTGGGCGGAGAAGGCTGGCGCTTCACCGGAGCAAATTTGTAAAGCCGCCACGTGGTCCTCTTTCTCAACATTCGTCCAGCCCACTACCGGTTGGATCTCGCATCGGTCAAAGATCAATCCTTCGGGCGCAAGGTTTTGCAGGCCGTGGTCCCACCCTAGAAGCCGGTGAGTGCTCGTTTATCCTCTCATGTAAGCTGTCATGGACAAGACGATTGGGGAAAACATCGAGTTAGACTTACCGAAACTCTGTTTCCATGAGTCTTGTCCAGGACAGCGGACTTCCCTCCCTGACGTTTTTAACTTAACCATATTTTTTTGGCTGTGTTTTTCTGCTCTGCTGTTTTACAGAGGTTGGCCCACTCCTGGTGTTCTCTACAAAAAGACTGGCAAGGATTCAGAGAGCGGGAGATTTAAAGACCTAATGGTGGTGTATTTCCTCCCTCTGGGGGTGGAGCCCATCTCTCATGTAAGCTGTCCTGGACAAGACTCATGGAAACAGAGTTACCGATAAGTCTAACTCGATGTTTTCCGTTTGAAGAGGACCCGGCTCTTCCCTGGAACAAATATCCTAAAGTAGATGCCGCATTTTCACAAGTATCTCGCGCCACAGATCTGTCCTGAGGACATGGGCGTCCTTAAAGATTCCATGGACAAGCGTTCAGAAGTCCTTCTCAAGAGGGACGGAACTTGGAGTTTTGGCTGACATAATTTAAATCCATCTAGAGGCAGGCACTCCAAAGGAACAGCTTATATAATCTCTGCCTATGATCCTGAGGGCCTCTAACTTTCTAGCTGATGCCTCTATGGAGTCAGTACGTTTTACAGCCCATCAGTGTCATTTGGTGCTGACACTCAGAGAAAGCAATGGAGCATCTACAAGGGTTGGGATGGCTTATCAACCTGGAAAAATCAAACTTGGTTCCGGCCCAAAGGATTTTGTTCTCAAGATACACGGTGGACTCGGTCACTCAGTGTATGCTGCTACCGCAGGAGAAGGTGCTGAGGATGATCTTGGCAACCAAGGAGCTTCAGACAGCAAGGCAGGTGTCTATTTGCCAGGCTATGGCTGTAGTGGGGCTTATGTCTGCCGCTATCCCGGCAGTTCCCACCTCAGGGGCATCGAAGCTCACATCCTAGCCTCTTGGAATGGGGAACCCGGAACTCTGGACAGGCTATTACTCATTCCCTCCTCGGTCAAGAGGACAATTTGAGAGAGAGGAGATTCTCTCCATCTGGAACAGGGACTTCCCTGGATTTGTACCCCACAGATCAAACTTGTGACAGACGCCAGTTCATGGGGTTGGGGAGCCCATCTAGAAAATCTGGTAGCCCAGGGTCCTTGGGACAGGGAGGAGTCCAGAAGTTCATCCAATTTCAGGGAACTAGCAGTCTTTTGAGCGTTGCTTTATTTCCAACGGCAAGTACAGAATCGCCATGCCTTATTCCTCTCGGACAACACCACGACAGTGGCTTATCTCAACAAACAGGGAGGGACACGTTGCAAGTCCCTTCAGCAGTTAACATCAATAATTTGCAGATGGGCAGAGTTTTGCATCAGCTCGCTCGCGGCTCTGCATCTAAAGGGCGAATACAACGTGAAAGCTGACTTTCTCAGTGGTCATCGATTGCTGGAGGCAGACTGGAGCCTCCATGCGGAAACCATTCAGTTGTTAGTGGACAGGTGGGGCGAGCCACAAGTGGACCTATTTGCAACAAGATGCAACGCCAAAGTGAGCCGTTTCTTCTCAATCCACAGGGGGGAACAAGCGCTGGGCCAGAGCCTTGGACCTTTCATCTGTGTTACGCCTTTCCGCCAATAAACTTGCTTCCCTTAGTTCTACAGAAGTTCCGCAGGGAACACACTTCCCTGATTTTGGTGGCACCATATTGGCCACAGAGGGCATGGTTTTCTGAGAATCTTCTCTGGACGACCGAACTCCCTCTCTTTCTGCCCAACAGGCCGGACCTTCTCACTCAGGGTCCCATCAGCTGCTTCAAGAACCCATCGTGTAATCTAGCGGCATGGTGTCTGAGGAAGCCCTCCTAGCCAGCAAAGGACTTTCTCTGAAAGTTATTCAAACTTTTACCAGTAGAAAGCCGGTCACACGGAAAACCTTCTGCTGCTTCTGTGCTGCGGCGGGATCTTATCTAGATCTGCCACGGGTGTTAGATTTTCAAGCCGGATCAGATATGGGGCTTGCAGTCGGGACTTTGAAGGTACAGGTCTCTGCCCTAAGTGTTTATCTGGACAGACCATTGGCGAACAAAGTTCTCATTCGCAGGTTTTTAAAGGGGGTCTCCAGATTGCGTCCCGGTCAGTCTCTGCCTTTTCCACAGTGGGACCTCTCAGTGGTGCTACAAGCACTTACCAAATCACCCTTCCAGGACGCCTCTGCCATCAAGTGGCTCACATGGAAGACTGTTTTTGGTAGCCATCACGACTGCCAGGAGAATTAGTGAACTTCAGGCGTTGTCTACACGTGAACCTTTTCTGCAGGTCTTCCCGGACAGGATATGTCTTCGAACGGACCCAAACTTTCTGCCGAAAGTATCCACCAAGTTCCACAGGTGCCAGAAACTCGTCTTACCTTCCTTTTGCTCAAATCCTTCCAACGAGGGAGAGCGTGCCATTCACAAGTTAGACGTCCGTTATGCGGTCCTCACTGGAGACACCTGGAGACAACCAAGGGTTAACGGAAGTCTGATGTATTATTTGTGCTACTTTCGGGTCTCAAGAAAGGAAGCATCCAAAGCTACCATCGCCAGATGGCGCAGACAAACCATCAAGGAAGCATACTCTTCCAGTTTGCCGTGTCCTTTACTGGGCAGAGAAGGCAGGAGCTACGCCAGAATAGATTTGCCAGGTGGCCACTTGGTCTACGCTTCCCTCATACAGTCGAGCAGCCATGCAGTTTTATCCAAACCCACATGTACACAGCTTTCCCTCATACAGTCAAGCAGCCATGCAGTTTTAGCAAGACACATGTGCACACAGCCTTCCCTCATACATCCATACAGTTTTAGCTAGACACACGTGCACACAGCCTTCCCTAATACAGTCAAGCAGCCATGCAGTTTAGTACAGAGAGATGTGCCCCCATCCTTGCCTCATACAGTCAAGCAGGTATGTAGTTTAATCCACACACATGTGCACACAGCCTTCCCTCATACAGACAAGCAGTCATGCAGTTTTATTCAGACACATGCACACAGCCTTCCCTTATATAGTCAGGCAGCCATGCAGTTTTATCCAGACACATGTTCACACAGCCTTTCCTCATACAGACAAGCAGCCATGCAGTTTTATCCAGACGTGCACACAGCCCTCCCTCATACAGACGAACAGCCATGCAGTTTTATCTGTACACATGTGCACAATGCCTTCCCTTGTCTGGACAAGCAGCCATGCAATTTTATCCACACACATGTGCACACAGCCTTCCCTCATACAGTCAAGCAGATATGCAATGTAATGCCGGTACATGTGCACCCATCCTTCCATCATACAGTCAAGCAGATATGCAGTTTAATCCACACACATGTGCACACACAGCTGTAAGAAAATATGCCTCCTGGAAATGATAATTCATAAATATGAAAATATTCCCCTAGCATTTATATTTCCCACCTCGATTCTTTTAGGTGATTTGATGGCGAAAAGAAAACACATCGTTGTAGGTAAACCAGCAAAATATATATTATACACACATTGGACACAACAAGGATAACATCAAAAGCCAAATTAATGCATTACATAACATCAAACAATAATACATCAATCACACTACCATAGCACACCCCATATACCTCAACACAATCATCTGGTATACATTACCAAGGGTCTGGCTATCCCCCAGAAGGGCTGGAAACTTCTCTTCCCTCTGACTGGTCTTGGCTCTCTTAGTGGACTGGCTGGGCCTTAGTTCTGTGTGGACTGCTAGGCTGTCCCTGCTGATCTCCTTGCTCATCTGCCCGTTGGCCCAGGCTGACCTCTTTTTATACCCCAAATCCCTTTGAAGTTCATATATCTAAAGATTTTATTTACGTAAGTATGTGAAACTCCTAAATTTGGATTTTCCCAGGATTTGCATAAGAGGTTTCCTGTCTTACTGGGCCTTTTACAATGTGTTGTAAATATCCATGCATACTAAGAGGGGACCTTCTTTTGTTCAAAGTACAGCTAAGTAGATACGAGTTCCTCCATCCCGCGTAATCTCAGGTATATGCTAAATACATTCCACAGGATATGCTAAAAGTGACAGACATGACACCCAACGACAGACCTTTTGTTCCAACAGTGGACTAACCAGCTTGAAAACCCCACAAACAAAGACATTGAATTAACCGTCCGTATCATTCTATATTAGGGCTTGTTTCCACTACGATTTTCAGTCCGTCAAGGTCCCTCCGTCAACACACCTATGATGCGTTGGGGGCACGCGTTAAGCATCCGTCAGGCATCCGTTAAGCTTCTGTCAGGGCATATGTAACTTTTTTTTTTTTTTATGGGAAAAACAGTCCGTTACTGACGGATGCCCATAACGGATTGAATGCATTGTCTATGGGTGCGTTGACGCACCCCCCTTGCGTTACTGACGGATGCGTCAAAATCAACGTAGTGGTCTACGTTGATTTTAACGCAATGTAGCACAAAGTAGCAGACCAACGCATGTGGAGACAGTATCATGGATCACAATGGTCTACGTCAACATCCTTCCATTTGACGTACGTCAAACGGAGGGATTTTGACGCAGTGGAAACCCAGCCTTAAACAAATACAATCCTACAAATATAATTATAATAACCAACATATACAATTATAATATTCTACAAATACAACTATAATATTCAACAAATCCCCCACTTGAGGGTGAATTAATTATTAATTAATGAATCCTCACAATGAAAAATATGTTGTTTCCCCAAAATACATATTTCTATGATTATTAATCAACAGTCCCAAGTTCTTCTTTATCTCATACATGACAAGTGCTCCATTCCAATGTTACAACAGTCCAAATGTCCTTCTGGAGAGACTTTTTAAAAGCACGAAATGTCCAATCTCAGAAAAATTACAGTCCATAAAATGTCCGTTCAGTATTTTCTGTAGAGTCTTCCTCTGTTCCAATGGCAGGCTGTCATCTTGTTCTTCTTTCTACCAGTGGATCCTTAAAGAAACTTGAACAATCTTTATGACTATCAGAGGCTATTGTATGTCTACAGGACTTTATTTGAGATATGACAAAGCTATACTGAAAAATCATTGAGACTTATATTGCCAACTGGCCATATTACTTTTTTTCCATTACTTAACTCTATACTGCCTTCTGCTGTAAACCGCAAACTCATTGATCGTTAGCCATCGTTGGCCTGTGGTCAGATACCTCCAAGCTCTGTCTGCGTTATCATGACTGCCTTCCCTAGTCTGCACACCTGTACCAGACTCCTGTAACCATGTTACTCCAATGACCGTAATGATCCTCCGTTGAGGAATTGGCAGTATAGCCACGCATCGCATCATTCGCTCGTAGCTGAGCAAGTCCTGTAGTGAAAACATTGATCTGAGGGAAGGGTCAACGCAGGTTACACACAATAGGCAAAAAAACACTCCTGTGTTAGGACACAGCAATATGTCATTCAAAAAAAGGTAGCATTCGGCAGAAACTTACATACCTAAGTACAATAGTACTCTAGACTATATACCAAATTATTAAAGTCTCATGAATTTCAGTATACCTATACTCATGTCCCAAGTATGGGTTTTGGACTCAACAATAAAAATTACAGTTATGGACGTATTCTGTTACTATAAGAATAATATTATGGTCTTTCGCACTTAAGTAAGGTAAGGTGTAAGGACTATGCACATATAGAATCAATCCATGTGAGGAAACTCAATCAATATAAAAATCTGATAAATTAGGGAGATGTGAATAAGGTTATGGACAATAATACCAATCACCACCCCCACTAGCGAAACTCAACAAAAGACGATAGACACACATTAGACTGACATCACATTAAACATGAATGCTATGTGCTGGGTCAGACACAGTCTGACAAACAGTTAAAATCCCCCAAAAAAATCCCCACTGTATCAGCACACAGTAAAAATAAAAGGCTATACAGATTCATTGCTGCCTCATAAAGTTTCCTTTAAAACATATTTCCCTGAAAACTTTTAAACAGCAGTCAATCTGTACAGATAAATAAAAATCTTTGTTGCCATCCAATAAAAATAATCCCAATTTAGAGAGGTGAACAAAAGACATTTTTGGCAAACTTCCCAGGCAACTTCAAAAGTGATTCCCAGTTCATATGCTAAATGACCTATTTAACATATCCATTTAGCATGACAGGTAGTTATTAGCTGCAAACATACACTGGGTTTCTGTCAGAAATTTTTTTATTACTTTTTCTACCTGACTAGAAAAAAATCCTTTTCAACTAGAGTCCTTAGCACACCCAAAATGTTAATTGTGGTGGCAGGGTCCTCTAAAAAAAAAAAAAAAATATTAATTAGACAAAAGTTATCCAAAGGTCCAGATCCATAGCATTGGTCATTACATCCCTGTGTTCCTAAAAGACAAACTTAGAAGGCATTATTAAAACAAACCAGTCCCTCGGTGGGGGAGGGTTGTGGAACATTGCTGATTTCCTATATTCATGGCACCCAAGTCTCTTCTAATATTTCTAATCTCCTCCGCTAAACCTGCCAGGTCCTGTTTTAATCGAACATTCTCAGCTTGTAACCCTTTGTTTTGAGCCTTCATAGATTTGAAGGTGTTGGGCTTCTCAGACTTAAAGTTTGACCCAAATCTTGGGGAATAAACTTGAAAGTCACGCCTATTGGTCCTGTATTGATCTTGTTTCACTTGCTTATTCTTAGAAGTATACATGGCCGAACAATCCACACGCAAAACATTTAACTTTCTGCACCGTATTAACTCTTCTTATCAGGGGTACAGTTTTAAACTGAGAATGTCCAATTGTCGATACCTGGACACTTGTAGCATTAGAAGACACAGGGATTTAAGATGAGTTAATACTCATTACTGATTCACAATCACTCACACTGTCCTCACTTGCACATGAAATCAGACTAGGTGTGAATGGCTCTTGTTTTAAATCGACCACATAAATCCCCATGCTATTAGGAGACTGCACCATTTGTTCCATAAGGGAAGATGTACACGTACAATTATTTGTGTCCTCTGTTACCTTCAACCGCTGTTGAAGATGCTTAACCTCTGTACATAATTTCACATTTTCATCTTCTGTCTGAATTCCTCATACTGTTTAGCCATCAAAAATGCAGCAAAAATTAAAGCATTTCTGCCCTGTTTCTTATTCAATTTCTTTTCTATTATCCCTTGTTTAACATACTCTTGAGCTTTCTCCCAAGGGTTAGCACAATCGTACATTAATTCTTCTAAGGCACCCTTATTTTGGACCATTGCAATCTTTTTTAACAAAGACTCCATGACTATTGCCAATCAAGAACCTGTTCAATGACACACGATCTGTTCTGTCAGGCAAGACAACACACAATCCACTTACACAGCAATAGCTCAGCTCAGCACCTATTCAGCGCAGACTTCAGAATTTCACCAGTGACTCAGCCAAGATGGAGATATTCTACAACTCTCAGTGTAGTGTTGTGCAAACTTTATCTATGAGACCTATCTGATAGTTTGTGTAAACTTTTGCTCTACCCCTAATCTAATCTTCATGGTCACTTAACATGTTTGTTTTGCGGTAACATTATGCTCTTCATACATTAGGATTTATTTACTATAGTAGTTAATTGTGACTGTTTTGTGAATTGGGACATTTATCCTTGTTTTATTTAATTTATTCCCATTTAAGTTTAGTAGGAGTCGGTTAATTTTTTGCAGACTCCAGGTACCCATAATTGCCTCCGACTCCACAACCCTGGATTTGTGCACAATTGAAGATCGATTCGATCAGGATGTTTGATATTTTGATTGAATATCGATTGTGCCTATATCTAATGTTTACACTCTATTTTTGTTCGCTTAGATGTACTCGAACAAAATATTTGTTTTTTGTTTTATTTTTTTTACAGGAAATAGCTTCATTCAAATTTATAGGAGCAAACAAGAATGATGGAATTCAATTATTTCACATGTTTGATTTACATTTGATACCAATTTAATCAAAATTTACCAACATGTCTGATAACTAGATCGTTTTTGCACCGATTGCACATTTCTTGGCTGATTCTGATTTTACAGGAAATGGGACCTGCCGGTTTAGATTTTTGCTGATTCAGGTTTTTTCATATAAAGCAATAAATGCATATGGCATTTCTAATCTATCTTACTTAAATCTGCAGCTGCACCGTAACAACATCGCTGAAAACCTTTAATAGTACAATCCTGAAACTTTCAGGCTCAGAAACGTACCCCTACTACTACTCCTCTAGCTAAGCATTATTTGATAGCTGGACTTTTATATACAGTGCCAAAACCCAATACCATTATGATGACCTGCGATCCTACCAGACACATGAATACAAAAACCTATGGTACTTCAGCTGTTGTAGAACTGCAAGTGCTTGAACTTGTAGTGCCACAGCAGTAGAGAGCCACATGGTTTATCCATCCAGGGCAGAAACTTTGATCATTTCATCAACTCTGACATCCAGTGCAGCACTTCAGAGGTTAACTCGTCATCCAGGCAGTAGGAAATGCAGCTAGAAAAG